>CM053036.1:73335291-73422791 GCA_028564925.1 Lithobates sylvaticus | reverse complement strand
TGCACATCTCCGATTGTTCGCTCTGTCCGGAATATACAGCAGGCAGACCCGTCCGCAGAGTAGACGGCACAAGCTGGTGATGATGACGTCAGCGCGCCACTACTAGGCCGCCACCGGGTGGACCAAGATGGCCGGAGCTAGGCCAAAACTGCGGCCTTTTCCTATGGGCGAGACCGCGGAGCTCAATCCGCGAATCGTCCTCAATCAAAATAATTTTGATTGATCAAGGAAATTAACGATTAATCGAGCAAATAATCGTTAATTTCCGCAGCCCTTTTGCAATAAAATGTGATCTGATCTTCATCTAAGGCCATAGTCGGTGAAAATCTCAGCCTGTTCTGCAGGAACCGGCCAAGATTCGAACCTGTGAATGGGCAGGCTGAATGCACGAAGTTGATCGATCAATCAACCTGGGTACAACCAGCCTGCCCGATTTTTACTTGCGATTACCGCTAGCAATTTTCACTTGTGAGTTTTCTCCTGGTGGGGACAATTCCCCCCTCCCCACAGGGAGAATACAATGGCTCAGCAGGGGGGATTTCCCTGTCAGCACTGTCTTGATGGGGGGAATCGTGGTTGCAGGAAAGAAATTTGCACTGTCTGTGGTCTGCTTAAGTCCTAGCAATAGACCGACAAAATGTGCTAAAGCTGATAGCACACAAACAATTCTAATTTCTTATGTCTTTATTGAGCACACCCATTTAACATTCACAGTGCTGGAGGAAAAAAAGTAAGTGAACCCGTGTCGTTAATAGCTGGTCGAATCTCCTTTGGCAGCAATGACTTCAAGCAAGTGCTTTTAGTAGCTCTGCACAATGTTCAGGAGGAGTTTTTGACCATTTCTTTTTAGAAAACTGCTTAAAGTAGAACTATACGCACAACTTTTTTATTTTTTTGCGTAAGGGAGGGCTATAACCCCTGTCAGATTTTTTTTTTTTACCATCTGTGTGCGGAGATTTCCTGTCGCTTCCTGTCCCATGGCCAAACAGGAAGTGAGAGTAAATCCCTGTAAATTAAGGAAATTTCTTGGGGACACCAGAACTAGTGTCCCCATTGGAATATTTCCCCTCTATTACTTTTCTGGGGACAACCCAAAATTCAAGATATTTTGCTATCACTTTCAATGATAATGGTAAACGGGACAAATGGAGAGGATGAATCTCCCTTTACTTTTTGCTAAAATATACCCCCCCAAAAAATATAAAAAAGCAAATTTCTTCCTCAATTTAGGCCAATATGTATTCTTGTACATATTTTTGATTTAAAAAAAAACGCAATAAGCGTATAATGATTGGTTTGCGCAAAAGTTAAAGCGTCTACAAAATGGGGGATATATTTATGGCATTTTTATTATACATTTTTTTTAAACTAGTAATGGCAGGGATCTGCGATTTTTAGTGGGACTGTGGCAAAAGGGGAGTTTAACAAGACTCGTGGGCACTCATTAAAATTAGAAGAAAAGAGGTTTAACCTTAAACTACGTAGCGATCAAGGGATTAAATGTGTGTGTCCTAGGGAGTGATTCAAACTGGGGGATGGGACTACCTGGAGGAGGAGACTGATCGCTGTTCATACTTGGTATGAACAACAGATCTGTCTCCTCTCTCCTGACAGAATGGAGATCTGTCTGTTTACATTGACAGATCTCCGTCTGTTTCTCTCGGGAGTGATCACAGGTGCCCAGTGGACATCGCAGCCTCTGGGCACGTGCACCGGCTCCGTCGTCGCGCGTGCCCCCTAGTAGTCTTAAAGCAGCCGACATACAGTTATGGCAATTTGCTCAGGGGAGCCAACCTGCCACAGTATATCTGCGTGGGCTGGTCCTCTAGTGGTTAAACATCCTTTTTGCAGGTACCACGTCCTCTAAAATTTATACACATTAGCAAGATCCCTCCAGAAAAAGCAAATTGGAACTTTTAAGGTAACAAAATGATGTATAAAACCTCAAGAATGTTATTGTAACATTTAAAACTCTGCATTAAAATCCATCAAAAATGTTGCTGGGGTTACAGATCACATAATACATATGCACATGTCAAAGCACAAAGCAAAGTGTTCATTGAAACATTTGAATATTTTGTTATAAACGAAGAAGTAGAAATAAGATATTCACATTCAACTTGGATCTACACAAGCTTCTTTATGAACGATTTTGCCCTTATCTAGAACAATAGCAACATGTTCATACTACTACATACTACCACCATTTAAAAGAAAGACATAGAAGGCGTAGCCAGAGATAGGTGGATCTTGGTGTTCAGCCTTAAAGTGGATGTAAACCCAATTTATTTATTTTTTATTTATTTTTTTGTCATAATGTAGAGAATAAGATTTCCTTTCATTTGAGCCCAGTCTTGCCACACAGATTTACTCCAGCCCTGAGAAATCCTCTTTTATTGTTCAGTTAGAGAAATCTTGACAAAGTCTTGAAAACTTTGTCAAAAACGCCCCCTTGCTGTGAGTGACAGGTGATTTACATATCTCATGCACTAGCCTGAGACAGGCACATCCTGTGTAAAAAGTTCACAATTCACATCCCCCTCCCCTCCCCTCCCCTCCAGCTCTCCCAGCTTTACTGTGTTTTGACTGGATGTTTCTCATCATGGGATGCAGTGAACAGTCAGCAGACTATAGACAGACAAGTGATTTAGGGGACATGTATGTAGTCAGAGCTGGGCAGAGTAGAACATCCAGTGATCTGATGATAACCTGTCTCAGGCTAGTGCAAAAGACAGACGGAGCATAGACCCGGTCGCATTTTCCGACAAAAAGCTTTCATTAGATGAGGATGCAGCTATAACAGCTTCCACTCTTCTGGGAAGGCTGTCCACAAGGTTTAGGAGCGTGTCTATGGGAATGTTTGACCATTGTTCCAGAAGCACATTTGTGAGGTCAGGCACTGATATGGACGAGAAGGCCTGGCACGCAGTCTCTGCTCAAATGCATCCCAAAGGTGTTCTATCGGTTTGAGGTTGGGACTCTGTACAGGCCAATCAAGTTTCTCCACCCCAAACTCGGTAATCCATGTGTTTATGAACATTGCTTTCTGCACTGGTCCAAATCATTTGGTGGAGGGGGGATTATGGTGTTGGGTTTGGCCCCTTAGTTCCAGTGAATGGAAATCTTAAGGCGTTGGCATACCAAGACATTTTAAACAATTTCATGCTTCCAACTTTGCATATTATTTGTATATTATTATTATTGTATATTATTATTTATTATTATTATTTATTTGAATATTATTTTGTATACACACACACTGACCTATGCTTCCAAAAAACTCTCCTCCAAATGAGTGAGTTTGTGTGTTTCGAGCAAAGGGTATTGTTAATGCTACAGCATACAAAGACATTGCGGCAATAGTTTGGGGAAGGTCCTTTTCTGTTTGAGCATGACTGATTACGGTTCCCCTAAGCACAAAGTGAGCTCCATAAAGACTTGATGTGGAGAGGCCTGCACAGAGCCCTCACTTCAGCCTTACCTGGACACCTTTGGGATGAATTGGGACATCGACTGAGAGCCAAGCCTTTTCATCCAACATCAGTACCTAACTCCACAAATGCTCCTTTGGCTGAATGGCCTTCTCAAAAGACTGGATGCTTTTGGGAATGCTCGGGCTTGTAAATTGTATGTGTACCAATGGACTTCTGGCCATAACTCTAAAGGCAACAAACTCTAGTGATGTCTTTATGTCTGTGTGAACATATCTGGTTGCTATGGTTTACTGCACTTTGCTTCATTGTACAAGATTCATGCCTAGCTTATCAAAAGAAGGAATGTGCCTAATGATTGCTTTTAGTGATTTAGTTGAAAAGAATAACAAACTGATTTGTGTCTCTTAATACTGATTTTGCAGCAATGTTATGCCTGGAGTCAGTACTGCTCAGTAACAACGGAGAAGTCCTCTTTGTTACACATGGAAATGAAGGTAAACCATTAAGTCTGGTGGCTGTGGAATTCTTATTGCATCCCAAAAACCTAAAGCTCATGAGCAAAATGTATATTTTATAAGACTTTTGACCCCCCTGAAATTTAAATTCATTGTTGTAATGTACATGGTTTTGAAATAGTTATGTTTTTGTTTTTTGAACTTTTTTTTATTTGTATTTTTTTGTTTTTAGACTTCAGATGGAATCAATGTCATGACCATTCAGAATTGGTCATTCAATTTTCATTGGTCATCTACAGCTGTGGTTCTCAAGTACCCCCAACTGGCCATGTTTTCAGGTTTTCCTTTTATTTTGCACAGCTGCTTTAAACCCGAATTTTTTTATTTTTTTTTGGGCACAATATAGAGTATGGGATTTCATATCAGCTGTGCCCAGTCTTGCCACAAAGAGTTAATCCAGCTCTGAGCCATCCTCATATGTTTTTTTCAGTGAAATAAAACAGACAAACTGTGAAAACTTTGTCCATTCTTCCCCCTTTGACGATTGACAGGTGATTTACATATCTCATGCACTAGCCTAAGACATGCATTATTTTTTTAATTCCGACCCCCACTCCTTTCTTCAGCAGCTCTGCAAGGATTGGCTGTTCCACACCTCAGCATGATTTGGCATGCTGAAGTCATGTGGGGACTTTTCTGGGTTTTGACTGGATGTTAGTGATCATAGCAGAAGTTCAGTGTAAGAAATACACAGGAGAAAATGCATGTTGATAAGGGGAGTGTAGAGGTGGGCGAGGAGTCTGACATCACGACTCCACCCACTGAGTCCTGGAAAACAGACCCACCCACAGAATCTGCAGTTTTACGGGTCTCATAGCAGACAGAGGGGAGACATTTGACAGATAAGTATACATGCATGTATATCCTTCTAGATAACCAATATTGCAGTAGTTTAGAAAGGATGAGAGTGGATTTACATCCACTTTAAATAAATATCAATGACATGGTATTGATGAGCGCTATTTTGGGAAGTTCCCAAAACATGGCCTGTCGGGGGTACTTGAGGACTGAGTTTGAGAACCACTGATCTACAGTGCAAGGGCCATATGAACAACACTTGGTGTAGCATTGCCAAACTTTGTTGGTTAGTCTTCCTGTAGAGATTCCAGCTGGTAATTTGTCAGCACAGGCCCCTTCCCCAAAGCACCCGCCCCCCCATGTTGAGGGCATGCGGCCTGGTACAGTTCAGGAGGGGGAAGGCGCTCGCTGGTCCCCACCCCCTTCCCTGACCGGCCGGGCTGCATGCTCGGATAAGGGTCTGGTATGGATTTTGGGGGGACCCCCACGCTGTGTTCCCCTTAAAATCCATACCAGACCTAAGGGCCTGGTATGCTCTTGGAGGGGGAACCCATGCCGTTTTTTTTATTTAAAGGAGTTCCCCCCTCGAGAGCTGATTATTTTGTGATTGGCCACGGAATTAAAGTCGTGTTGTAAGTTGCCCCAAGTCGCGCTGTTATTCATACTCAAGTCGTGTCCAAGTTGCCTCCAAAAGTCACGCTGGAAGTCGTGTTGCCCCTGTCTGAACCGGCTCTAACGGACTTGTGTATCTAAACCTGTTGGGCAGATAACTGTATGCCCACCTGTGTAGGGCTTTTTCTGTGCTATTCTGGGCCAGCTGAATAGCAGCTTTAAAATTAGCTGATAACCTAATTGAAAATAGACTTCAGCAGAGCCTTCCCAGAGAGGTCGCTTGTCCGTGTTAAAGCAGAACTCAGGTTTCCCCCACCACTTCCCTGAACCCCTTTCCACCATACATATTTAAGATTCCCAGCTCTGGACAACAGAGTAGGACCAGGAAGGCTCAGATGAAAAAGGCATAAGTTGTGTTTTTATCAATTTCTTATTAAATGTAAGGTGACTGATCACATCAGCCCCCCCCCCCCCCACACCAAACTTTATGAATTGTGCCAATATGCTCTAAAAAAAAAAAAAAAACAGTTGGGGGGGGGGGGGAAAGTTAGAAGATATTATTTTATTATCTGCCACCCCCCTCCCCATTTTCTGCCCTAGGTGAGGGTAATATCAGGATTTTTCTAGCAAGATCCAAGAGAAACATTGAGGACCCCAAAGCTCCTGCACTGTACGTGGGGCATCTTTTATGAGATTTTGAATACTCAGCATTCCCAGGATCTTGCTGGAAGGTTTATGACATTTCCCTCTCCAGTGCAGAAGCTAGGGGTAATTTAAGTATATTTTCTATCTTTTTTTTTTTTTTTTTTTTACAGCTTTAATGCCGCTATTTCTAAGGTTGGGGGGGGGGGGCTTACCCTTTTGTTCAAGGTCCCTTTTTAAATAGAGATCAGAGAGGGAAATGGACAAGCAATACAAGCCAGGCTTTGCTAACTGTAAGGGCAGTTATTTTGAAATACAAACTGGCAATATAACGTCTTTTTTTAGTATACTAACTTATAATGAACATTCTTACGAGAGATAATAAAATTAAAGTTCATTATCCTACTGTATTATCATTAAGCCTGCTACAGGCATGCTGTGGAAAGCCTGCAAAAATTTTAAGATGATGGAATGTGTATTTCTATTCTCAAATATGGAACTACTGAATTGATTATCTTATCCTCTGCGCTCTTCCATTTTTGTTATTTAGCCCATAGGAAAAGGGCATTCATAATATTTTCTGAACAAAAGCAGATAGAAATCTGCAATAAAGTTCTTAGTAAAATTCTAGCAATGTAGCAGAACTGGGAATGCTGGTTTTACTTTGGATTAGAAAGTCCTGTACATTTATTAAATTCAATAAACTGTCTTGGTCTGTATTACACAACAAGTTTGTTCTGCCTTCCTTGAGCTGGTATCTTTGCCCTTGAGTATGCCAGTTATTGTCTGGGTGCAGCAGAGCAGGGAGCCCAGCAGCGCTAAGCTGTATCCCAGGGCAAAAAAAAAGAACATCTAACCCTGGTGTACATAAGAATTTGTCTAAATCTACAGCAGAAAGGTAGAAAAAAGAATCGATGGTTGGAGCTATGTGCGTGCAGAAATATGTATTGGTATGATTTTTGCTTATTTGTACGAGTTTCCACTGTACAAACTTTTCCCTTAATCCAAATCATACAGGTGAGTTACTAGAGTTTCCATACCTTTTTTATGTATGTGTGCTCGTGTTTTTCCTTTTTAGTCCTCAGTTGTCTACACATTTAAATACTGTGTCTGGTTTTATTTTCAGAATCGTATGATACATTTTGCATTCCCCCAGAGTATGGCCATGATTGCGATGAAACTGGAACGGAAAAGGTAGAACAGAATTCTTGCGTGCTTAATTTTAGGCTTCATTTAAAGCTGAATTTCAGGCCATTAACTCCACTTTTCAGACCATGTTTTCATGTTACAACTATATTTGGGTCCACAGCCCACCGCCCCCCAAGCCGCCCCCCTCCTTGCAGAATCCAGGGGTTCTTGGCTGTCCTGGCTCCTGTCAAATTCAAATACAGAATGGATGTGTGTGGCTCTGCCTGGACAGCTGCATCATTCCTTCACAGAGTTTTGAATGAAAAAAAAAAAAGGACAAGTCCCATCTACCACTGCGGCAGAAGGCTGTAGTTCTCAATGGAGCACGAGTATGGTGACATCACTGCGCTTGTAGTCCTTTGCAACTTCCTCCCAGCTCTGTAAATAATATCTGTACCTCAGTACAGAGCTGAGCCAGGGGGAGAGTCTGCAGAAGCTAGAGCATTACATCTATGATTCACTGATTGCGGTTGCAATTCTTTGCAGGTGCAAATGCAAACAAAAAATAAATACACATTTTTGCTTATTGCAATATTTATTTATTATTATTTATATATTATTATTACCATATATACTTGAGTATAAGCCGAGTTTTTCAGCACATTTTTTTTTGCTGAAACTGCCCCCATCGGCTTATTCTTGAGTCAAGCATTTTTCTGCTGCAGTCGGTTCGGAAAATGTCATTCTCTGCTGCAGAAAAGTGCTTGACATTTTCCGAACCGACTTTGGGGCCCCGTATCTCAGGGCCACTTAGTGCTAGGAACCCCAGCTTTGGATATGTTGTAGTGCTAGTTCCACTGGGTTTGCACACCGAATCCTAGCACTAAGTGGCCCAGAGATACGGGGCCCCAAAGTCGGTCAACTGTGTCCATCTGCAGCAATGTAATTTCGGGACCCTTTGGGTCCAGAAACCCCAAATTTTGGCTGCAGCTAGGGGGCATCTAGGAACCTAAAGCGCCTGAAAAAATGCCTGAAATACGCCCCAGTGTGAAAGGGGTCTTAACTACCGAGTTTGAAGTTCGGGGGACCTATGGCTGCAAATAGGCACAGTGAGACATGCAAATGGACATTGTTGACCGTCTTTTCCACTTACAGTAGCTGCGCATTTCTCACCCTAGGCTTATACTTAAGTCATTACGTTTTTCCAGTTTTTTGTGGTAAAATTGGGTGCCTCGGCTTATATTCGGGTCGGCTTATACTCGAGTATATACGGTATTATTATATATTATTTATTATAATATTATTATTTATTATTATTATTACATTTATTTATTTTTTTTTGCAAAACTTGAAATTATTTACAAAATACACTGTCTCACCTGCCAAAGGATTTTTATTCCTCTCAATTCTGTTCTGAGATTTACACAGCCCTATCACACAACAGAGCCAGTCTGGTGACCACTTGTGATCGGTCAGTAAAGGAACAGCAATAGACTTAAGCTGAGTGTCCAAAAAGCATCTGGTTCAGCAGGAACTGGACGACTTTCAGTCAGTGTGTAAAGCAGTCTGTCTGACAGAAGATATCTAAAAAGAGGGAAAACCAGCATCTGATCAGCGCTTGCAGCCAGTGGCTGCGAACGCCGATTATTCTGGGTGGTGAATTCAGTAGCACAGCAAGAAGATCACTGCACCAACATCGCTTGTGTTGGTACAAGATCTGTCAGTTTTTAGTCTTTCAATCTGCTGGGTTGAACGAAATAAACTAGCAGTGTGTATTGGCCTTCAGGTCATCGTGATTCTCATTTCTTCAATCAGGATGTTTTCTATCAGCACAAGTGAATTTTGCATGCCTTATTGTCCTGAAGGACTGCCCTTCTCTGCTGTGCTGCTGTAGAAGAGATAAAAGTAGGCTGAAATCAAATCAAATTCAGGTATTTTTTCTATTTGCAGATACAATAAATTAAATGAAAAGTGTGGTCCCTCGCGCTACCAAGTGAATAAAACAAAAAAGTGATAAATGAAACTGCTGCTACACCTATAGTGTACACAGTGCACATAGATGAATGTAAATATAAAGTGATCAGCGCAACTTCCTAATCATAAACCTTGATAATAAAAATAAATACAAATATTAAATAACAGTGACGTGCTAAATGTCGCAAACAATATAGTGCAAAATAATTAATTCATACTCCAAAAAATTATTCCAAGTATCGGTAAGACAGTCCTTTCAATTAATATTTCCTGCAAACAAACAATGTTCCCGTGACATCACACAATTGCTTAGTGATCACAAAACTCTCAGTGGCGGGACAAGGTAATTTAGAGCCCAGGGCGAACATGCCAAATTGCCGCCCCCCCCAAGATGTATGGGCATTATGTGTCCCATCCCCACTCACAACACAAATCCCCCCAAATTACAACTCCTAGCACACCCTCCCTAAATTTGCCCTCCTAAAACAATTATTACCCCCTGAAGCCCCCCAAATTCCCCTTTTTAACACAAATTCCCTCCCCCCTAATCTCCTTTTG
The DNA here is from genome assembly GCA_028564925.1 of Lithobates sylvaticus. Taxonomy (NCBI): domain Eukaryota; kingdom Metazoa; phylum Chordata; class Amphibia; order Anura; family Ranidae; genus Lithobates; species Lithobates sylvaticus. The sequence continues at coordinate 73,413,130 of CM053036.1, read as the reverse complement.
GTGCCCCCCCCCCACCTCACATGATACCACAGTGCCCAGGGCAACCGCCCTTCCTGCCCACCCCTTGTCCCGGCCCTGCTCTCACCTCTGTGTAATGTTGAATCAGCCTTATAGGTATCTATGGTGGTGGCGAGCTTCCACTTCCAGACTCCCGATTACCAGGTCGCTCAAAGTTCTTGGTGTCATGTGAGAATAAAATTAAATGCCTCCCATATTGTAAAAACGTTTAAACAACCAAGGATTTATTAAAAAGCCAAATGGAATCTTGCATAGATAAAATTTTAAAAGTGCATGTAAAGTGCAACAAAGGTGTTCCAGGCGCCTATTACGTCACTTCCGGTCCGCTCTGTATTTCCGGCCACGCTCTACATGATATGTCACGTGACTTCATCAGGGGAACCGGATTGGCTCTCAAATGATCATATCTATTTGCGGTAACAGGAACTTGATTGGCGGACATTTTCTTGAAGAAAACAGAGTCGTATATCTAGCCCATATTGTATATAAAGTGGTCGGTTGGCCCTATGGTAGTGGCTTCTATCTACACAATCAGAATGGCCACCTGCTAATTATACAAAATAAAATAAAAATAGGAATAAATATAAGAATAAAAAAGTACCATAAAATATATATGGCACTTTTTGAAACCAATGCGGCCATTCGGGGCTCTGCCAACATCATTCACACAGCTGTGTGTGTGTGACTGAACTACAAGCCCGACATCCTTTGCAGCTGTCGACTTGTAGGTTCAGTTAACTATCAAGGCGCTGTGACAGTTCATGGATTCTTCCTGTCAGATTGTATCTGCCTGCCCGTACGGGATGTAAAGGCACATACACTGATAAATCTAAAGGAGACCTGCATGGCACCAGCGATATACTGATCGCTGCTGTTCTGCAATGCTTTACAGGCTCAAAATTTATCTGCAAAAAAATGTGCATTTATTACTTTTTTTTTTCTGAAAAATGAACTTCTCCTTTAAGGAACCCCTATCAGCCTTTAGAAGAACCCTAGGGTTACATGGAACCCTGGTTGAGAATGCCTTAAAGTGTATCTAAACCCAAGAAAATGTAACTCATTGCAGCTTACCAGTCCTTTGATGTGGTGGCTGCATTCATTTTCTTTTTTTCAGGTTTTCCCCCCTCCTTTTTTTTTTTTTTTTTCATTTAGTGATCCTGTGAATCACTCACTTCTGTGCTATTGTGACGAACAGTCACTTCTCCACTGTATCTATGGAAGGAGCCATGATTCTCAAACAGGCTGGTCTTCAAACATGTCTGCCCTTGTTCCTCTCCAATACATGACAAGGTTTCTATCGGAAATTCTGATCGTCTGTAGCAATTCCGACGCGCAAAATTCCTACGCATGTTCGTAAACAATTTGACACATTCTCGGAAGCATTGAACTTAATTTCTTCTCGGCTCGTCGTAGTGTTGTACGTCACTGCGTTCTTGACGGTCGGAATTTGGTGTGACCGTGTGTAGGCAAGACAGTTTGAGCGGAATTCCGTCTGGAAAACCATCAGAGCTTTTTCCAACAAGAATTCCGATCGTGTGTACGCAGCATAAGAATAATAGTTGCCTAGCTGCCTCTGGCTTCAATACTTTTAGACACTGATCTTAAACAAGCATGTAGAGTAAAAAGTCAGCATAAAGCCAGAATTCTTGAGCTGTACTGGATCAGGTACAGAAGTGAGATCCGCAATGCCAGCCTTTACATATTCTCTCAGTGCACCTTTTCTTTAAATTATACAGCCAGATGCAAATTGTACAATTGCAAACTGGAGGCTTTATTTAATCCCTAATGGCATATAAAAGGTAGGTATCCTCCACAGTAGAATTTTGCAATGAAATATTAAATGGAGTCGTCTTCTTAGTTTGCTAATACATTGGTTGTTGAGCTTTTTGGTTAAGCCCTGGATAATTCTGCATCTTGTTTGTTATCGTTTTATTCTTCTTGGTTTCTCACTTTCATTATTTTTCCATCCTCATAACGTTTACTTTTTCATTTCTATCTCTTCTCTGTTTCAGCCCTCCGCAGATTTTATATGTGCACATTTTACTTTTACAGGCTTGCGTTTATGGGATTGCAGCTATTTTATGGTCAACGGCGAAGTTCAATTTCCCTGCTAATCACAAGCTAGCACTGCCGAAAAAACTCAAACGGTTTCTACTGCAGATGGCAAAGAAAGACTCTGAAGAGAGACCAGGTTTAGACGAAGCCTTGCAGGTAATTGCACAAAGATATGTGTGCATTCAATTACACGTTACAAAGGCTTGAAGGAGTAGAGGCGGCATCCACAGGGCAACTCGTGTCAAGTAAAGGAAACCGCTTGCTGCCAGATGAAGATGTGGAAAATCACTGTTTATTCCCCTTGTACTTGGAGTTTGAGGAAGTTCTATGTTGGTCTGTTTTAGGAAGGCAAGGCCATGCTTTGCATTTTCTCAAGCAGAATGCTTTTGGTTCCTTTTGGACAATTTTACTCCCTTACTATACCTCTATGTGGGGTTTCTACTTCACCAAAAGATTTCTTTGATCTCTCCTTTACACTTATAAAGATGTACCAATTCTTCTAGTATTTAGCTTTTTGAGTTGACACTCAAAATAATTATTTTTGGGGTTCTCTGCATATGGGGCATCTTAATGTGATTGTAATTGTGTGTTTTTTTTCTTGTTCAATATCTTTATTATTGTTGTCAAGTATACAAAGGTAATTGAAAATCACAGAAAAGCTTCTGCAAAGTGATTGAAGATGTTACAGGAAATGTTTGCTCATTAAGAGTGACTACGCCTGCCCTTATTTCCCAGCTCCACCATTCATAGAATCCGGCACTACAGCTTATATGAATGAAAAACAATCTTATGAATGTAGCAGATGGGCCATCCAACATCCCCCCCCCCCCCCCCCCGTTCTCCATTTAGAGATCATATTTCATGCATAGATAGTAAGTCATATCCCTTTTGCTGATTTTTGTTGCTCTGTAGCTTATGCTTGTATTTGCAAATGTGTGCTAACTAAACCCCTGTTTTTAATGCAAACTGTTAGACAGCATCATTTGGTTGGTAGCAGACTGGTTGGCGAGTTGAGCTGGGACTTTTCTTTTGTTTTGTATGCGTTACCCTTTCATGTGCTCCTTGCTGTGAAGGCCAGTTATAAGTGGGGGGGCAGGAGCCATTTGTTTTTGTTTTTTGCTGATTTTTATGTTTTTTATTTTGATAAACTAAGGCTTTAGGCAGGCTGCCCACTTCGGTGAGTCAGCAAAGTAAAATATTTGGGTTTAACTATATCAAAGGCCATATCTGACTTTATTCCCCTAAACGTTACCCCAATAATACAGACCCTTAAAACCATACACAAGTGTAATTTACCACTTTGATTGGGAAAATCAATCTGTTGAAGATGAAATTTCTCCCTGTTCTTTTTATACATTTTCAGGAACCCGCCCATTCGGATCCCCAAGACTATCTTCCAGACCCTAGATAGTCGTCTCAGATATCCTTTGGTGTGGGGGTCCACCGTATTAGACTACAAGTGCTGCAACAACCTTGGAAAGAAGGGGGGTTAGCAGTTTCCAACTTTGCTAGATATTTTTTAGCGGGACAGTTAGTATTTGCACAAAGATGGTTGACACAGCCTGATGATGATGCAGCGGTATCATTGGAGGCTGCAATCGTGGGCTCCTATGAGGCATTGTCTCACTTAGTGCTCCATGGGTGCAGGGCCCCTTATCCTCTCACTGGGTCTATGAGATATGTTGTTAGAGCGTGACAAGTAACCAGGAGAGCTGAAATTAAGGACAGAGTAGTATCATATATGCCATTGTGGAATAATCCTCAGCTGACCCAGTTCTTTTCCCACCCTGACCCAATTATTTAGACAAGGTATGGGATCAAGAGAGTGGGTTCTCTATTTGGGAACAGGGTACTCCTGACATTTGATGTACTTTAAATGCCAATACCAAAAGAATTCCCTATTTCACATCTATTTTGCTATCTTCAGCTCAGATACGCCTTTTCTAGCCAATTTGGATCTCCCAGTCTTTGTGAAGGTTGGTGATTTGGAATCCTTACTTGGGAATAAAGACCTTACCAAAGCCCTATTTACTATTTATAAACAACTGTTCATTAATAGCATCAAGGTTTTGTCCTCTTGTCGCACTGCATGGTTGTCAGACTTCCCACAGCTAGACGGCGATGACTGGGGCGACGTATGGAGTACCGCCTTTCTTTTTCCTTCATTGTGGGCACAGAGTCAGGCTAATATTAATTACCTACTGGGTTATATTCCATCTCCAGGTGAATGGACACTGGTAGACCAAAGGTCTTCAGACATGAAGTGATCCCCTATATAACCCCCCACACAGGAAGCACTTCAGTTTTTTTTTTTTTTACCAGTGTCTGCAAGCTGAATGGCACGGTTTGTTTGAGCTCTCTGAGCTCCAGGTCTCTAGTCCCACAAGTGGTTCTTAAATGAATCAAGGGATTGACCGATCGGTTCCATTTGACACAAGCTTTATATGCTTAGATAAATGATACCTGAGCTTCACGAAGAAGACTCAAGATCCTGCGAGGTTTTGCCTGTAATGCGGCCTCTAGGCGCTAGACCCTGCAAAGTGGAATCCTGGACTCCACAGCGCTAAGGCATTCCAGCAGGGTGCTGTACAGGTCCAAGGGAATGGACCCTAAACATGAAAAGGGTACCCAGTCCTTGAAGGTCCTCAAGTGACAGGAACCCGCCGTGAAGGGGAAAGATTGGGCTCTTCATTTCTAAGCTGCCCTGCATCCTGGACGGGTAAGTGAAACCCCTTTACTTATTATTGTGGGGTGTCCCAGTGATTGTAACAATCAGTCAAGCTAGCTAGAGGCTGGACACCTGTGTGCGGTAACCATACGGGGGAGTTTTGGGCTAGCTGTGGGTGTTTGCTAGCTTGTGTCGGTCTGTTTTTTACCTGTATGATGGCGCACGACAGTGCGCTATTTCGCCTTGGTTCACCAGGGCTCACGTGCGTTCGTAAGAGTGCCGCTATGCTCAGTTAGCAGTTTGTTTGGTGGCCACGACGCACGTGGCTTCGCCGCACATGCGCAATAGCCTTTTTCTCTGGCCAGTTCAGCTATTTAGCCAGCTGTTGCTGCAATTGGTATCTGCCAGACCGTAAAGGATCAGGTCAAATGGCCTGATAGGCCTAACCAGGAGAATGATCTGCCTTGAAAGTAAGACGGACATTTCTCGAGTGCTGCGTTTTGCTATTGACGCCTTTTAAAGGATTCTCGTTTGGCTCTCTCGTCTGTACATATGCGTAGACTCTTGTGGCTTAACTGCTCAGCCGGGCTTCCTTGTAAAAAGTTATTGCCAGGTTTCCCTTTTCATGGGGAACGTTTATTTGGTGATCATTTGGACAAATATATCCAAAAGATTTCCGGAGGGAAGAGTAGAGAACTTCCTGTGAAGAAAAGCACCAGATGTCCCTTGTTTAAAACCTCAGGGACTGCTTCCTCCAATGTCTCAGTGACAAGGCGCTTCCACTGCCAACAGGGGTGCTAGGGCCAGGGGCAAGCCGCAGAGCCATAAGAAGCCCTGGGTCCAAGATTCTTCTAAACCCAGCACCAAGCCCTCCTTTTGAGGGGACGCCCCCCCCCTCCATCGAGTGGGGGGAAGGCTGCTGCACTTTGCGGACATTTGGAGAACAATAATTCAGGACGAGTGGGTCACCTCAATTATATCTTGCGGTTACAAGCTGGAGTTGCGGGGGTTCCCCCTCAGAGGTTTTTAAGATCCCGCGTTCCCTCGGATCCTCCAAAAAGAAACGTATTGATCGGGCACAACATCATCTAGTGCATCAAGGAGTGATTGTAGAGGTTCCGGTAGCCAAAAGGGGCACAGGGTTTTACTGAAATCTGTTTACGGTTCAGAAACCAAACGGGGACACAAGGCCCATTTTGGACCTAAGATCCCTAAACAAGTATCTACTGATGTAGTCCTTTCAGATGGAGTCTGTCCGCTCAGTAGTAGCCTAACTTCAGAGGGGAGACTTTCTAGCCTCCATCGATTATAAAAGATGCGTATTTACAAATACCTATCTTTCAGCCTCGTCAGAGGTTCCTACATTTTGCAGTAGAGGAACATCATTTTCAGTTTTTGGCTCTACCCTTCGGGCTGGCTACAGCTCCCTGGGTGTTCACAAAGGTCCTAGCACCAGTACTGGGTCTTTGAAGGGCCCAAGGGATCCTAGTGCTCAGGTATCTGGACGACCTCCTACTCAGAGATCACAGGCTCTAGAACAGAGCATAACATGCACAGTGCGGTATTTTAAATGTTTAGGCTGGATCATAAATACCAAAAAGTCAGCTTTGAAACCAGCTCAAAGGCTAAAGTATTTGGGTCTGATCCTAGATACGGTTCAAGCAAGAGTATTCTTTCCACCTGTAAGGATCTGTGCCCTGAAGGTTCAGGTGCATCAGATAAGGGGCACCAGACAACCCTCCATTCGGCTCTGTATGAGTCTTCTAGGGAGGATATCCTCCTTCGAGGCAGTGCCCTATGCCCAGTTCCATTCCAGGCCTTTACAACAAGACATCTTGTTGGCCTGGATCAGAAGAGGCAAAGCCCTGGATTATCAATGTGTTTAGCTCCTCGGGCACGCTTAAACCTAAACTGGTGGCTGCAGGATCACAACCTGCGAAAGGGAAAATCCTTTCTCCCAGTAACCTGGAGAGTACTGACTACAGATGCCAGTCTCTCAGGCTGGGGAGTGACCCTAGAAGAGCTCACAGCTCAGGGGAAATGGTCAGGGACAGAACAGATCAGCCCATCAACGGCCTGTGATTACGGGCAGTACGTCTGGACGGTGGAGCTTCAGGACTGCCCTATAAGGGTTCTGTCCGACAATGCCACTGCAGTGGCCTATATAAACCATCAAGACGGTACCAGGAGTCGTTCAGCTCTGAAAGAGGTGAATCACATACTAGCCTGGGCAGAGGGACATGTGCCGATTTATGTATGCCAGGAGTAGAGAACTGGAAGGCAGATTATCTTAGCCGCCAGCAGATCTGCCCGGGGGAATGGTCCCTACACCTAGGGGTGTTCCAGGAAATTTGCCAGCGTTGGGGATTGCCAGAGGTTGACCTATTGGCATCCAGGTTCAACAAGCTACAGCAGTTTGTGTCCTGAACAAGGGATCCTCTGGCAATTGGAGCAGATGCTGTGATAGTTCCATGGGGACAGTACTCCCTGGTTTATGCTTTCCCTCCGATCCCTCTCCTTCCACATTTGTTGCGCAGGATTCAGAAAGAGGGGGTTCCAGTCATTCTGGTGGCACCAGTCTGGCCCAGAAGGCCCTGGTTCCTGGAGATTGTGAGACTTCCCTGTTCATCCATTCCCTGTTTGCTCCTACTAGGATTCTAACTTTTGATGCCTAACACTCCTCTCACAATATCACTTTACGAGAACATTGTAGCTATCTTCAACTCGGGCATTTTCTTTAGCACCTTATTAAAATTTGCCCTATTCCATATACTCTGACTCCTTTTGAGAGCCTATGCAGGGCTAGACCCCACTCCTTGGGCATTATATCCCTGGTATATTCTTTTATAATTTTGGCAAGAAAGCCCCTGTTGAGGCCGTATCCTCTCCAATGGGAAAAAGAACTAGGGAGGCAGTTAGACCCAGAGGATTGACAGATAATGACTATAGCTCTTTCAAAGAGTTCCCAAAATGTCCTTATATTGGAGAATGCCTATAAAGCATTGTATAGGTGGTACTACATGCTGGCTAGATTGGCTTGGTTTATCCCAACCTACTCTCTTCTCTGCTTTCGGGGGTGTTCATAGGAAGGGACAATGGCACATATTTGGTGGTCATACCCAAAGGCATGCAGGCTATGGGTCAGAATCTATACCCTTCTTCGCAATTTATGTCATGTTAACCCCAAAAAGGACCCCTATGAAGCCCTACTAGGCAAGCCAATTGTTGAACTACTACAGCCGGAAAGGCAACTGGTCCAACATCTGTTTCCTGCAGCTAGGTTAACGCTTACCGAGGCATTGAAGGCTCCCATGCTAAGCTTTGAGGCTGTCAAAAATCGCATGACCAATGTCATGGTAAATGAGAAACTAACGGCCATTCTCTACACTTGATACACTATACACATGATAAGTGATCCACGGTTGCTAAACTATGAGACATTTATTTTCAGCGCCCCTGGTTCGACAGTACGCTCCTCTCAATTTAACGCTTCCCCGGCATGTACCCCGTGGACTCTTCTTTCTCCTCTTTCTTTCCTCCTTGGTCTTTCCACCTGAAAGGGTTTCTTCTCTTCCCTTTTCCGTTTAAATGCTTTATGCATTAAGTTACTATGGATAACAGGCCGACAGGTATTGCTCTGGTGAGGATGGTTATTTTGAGAATATTGCTTTTTGTGTTATCTTTGAATTTTTCCTTTTTTTTGTTTTGTTTTGCTCTATCCTCTCCAATGGGGAGACTTAAGACTATGCGCGCCTTCGTTCAGATGTCCCAGATTCTATAATTGGACTTTCCCTTACATTCTTAGTCACCTGGGCCATTATGTTTGTGACCTGTGTTATGTTATTGTTTATGTTCTCCCTTTTTACTATTATTTGTCCTTGTTTTTTTTTTTTTTTTTATTTACCTTTATGTCCATTTATTACAAGCTATAAACATCCAATGGCTGCACATATATGTTGGATTGTCTATTAATAAACCTATTATAAAAGAAAAATTCTGAAGTGATGTATTGTAGTTGAACGACAACTGTACTGATTAAACGAATGTCGTTCAAGAAGAACATTTTTCGTGCTTGTCCAATCGGATAATATTGGGTGAACTGTCGTGAACGGCTCTTGAAAGCTCTGTACTAACGATCAGATTATCGTAAATCGATTCAAAAGCAGTATTTTTAGTGCGATTTTCTGATTATGTGTACGGGCCTTTAGGCAGGAAAGGGAATTCCATCTCATTGGAGATCTGTAGTCTGGCTAGGAAAAGAGTGGGTGAGTTCTCTGGCCTTCGGGTTTTTGCACAGGTACCTGAAGTGCCCAAAGAGTATCTCCACTTTGTTTCACCAGACTGATTGCATACTCATTGTAAATGGGAAGGTCTAGTTCATTATTTATCAGCTGATGCACTTTGAGTTCTAATGAGGAAAGCTTAGAAGTGGTTAACCCTTGGGGCGGTATCTCACCAAAACTTACATTTCGAATGCAAGGGGTGACTAAAATCCTACTTTTATCTCGATGTAGACTTCTGGCAATATCAGTGAGCCAGTCACACAAGAAATTAAATTTTTGGAGGCGTTTTGTACACTACTGTGTACAGAATGTCTTCAGGTTGCCATTGTGAATTGAATTTTACAAAAATCATAGCGCTGCACCTTGGGCCATCCAAGGCCATTTGCCATGTCATATATTCATTGTACATTTAAAGTGTAAGCTTAGGAAGCAGCCTAATAAATATAAAAATACTTTTATGTGTCTAATAGTGTACTTCACTCTGCACTTTCTCTGCATAACGATAAAAAAGGATGGTCCTGTTATTGCGGTTGATATACATAAGTGTTGTAGTTTTTTAATGCAGTTACATTTAACATTTCAATATTCAAATATTTGTGTTGGTTTTCAGATTTGCAGAAAATATCTACTCCAAAAGAATCTGGATAGTAAGGCAATATGGTCACACTTAATCGGCTTTACAGAACAGGTAAGAGGTTTAGTTCAAACAAGCTAAGGTTTCCCCCATGCTAAGACGTCATGCCCGACTCCTGCATTTAAAAAGATGGCGCCGCCTCAGCTAAGAAGCTGAGATCGATTTATTTATTTTTTTTTTGATTGGGGACTTATTGACCCCATATCTCACTGCAAAGAGGATCTGTCATGCTTATTCCTATTACAAGGGATGTTTACATTCCTTGTAATATGAATAAAAGTGATCCAAAAAAAAAAAATTTATTCTATTTATATATATATTCTATTATATATATAATATATATATATATATAAAGAATGGGTCAAACTAGAAAAATAAAAGTAAAATTAACAATTAAAATAAAAATGTATTTTAAAGCGCCCCTGTCCCGTGTGCTTACATGCAGAAGTGAACGCATACGTAAGTCGCGCCCACATATGTAAATGATGTTGAAACCACACTTGTGAGGTATCGCCGCGAATGTTGGAGCGAGAGCAATAATTCGAGCCCAGGACCTCCTCTGTAACTCAAAACATGTAACCAGTAAAAAATTTCCATGAGCGTGTGCAATTTTGAAGCGTGATGTGTTGGGTATCTATTTACTCGATGTAACATCATCTTTTACATTATGCAAAACAATTGGGCTAACTTTACGTTTTTCTTTTTATTCATTTTCTTTTTTTTATGCATGAAACCAATTTCTTTTTTTTTCCCAAAAAAATGCTTTCGAAAAATTACTAAGCAAATACCATGCGAGATAAAAAGTTGCGACGACCGCCATTTTATTCTATGGTCTTTGCTAAAAAAAAGCATATATAATGTTTGGGGTTCTGTGTAATTTTCTAGCAAATAAATTATGATTTTTACATGTAGGAGAGAAATGTCAGAATTGGCCTGGTAGGCAAGTGGTTAAGCTGGGTACACACTGCCTGAAAATCCGACATTTGGATCATGTGTACAGCTGTCCTTCTGACAGAAGCCGGTCTAAGGGACCAGCTTTTGTCAAAGGGACATGCTGAAAAATCTCCATCCGGTCAGTGCTCACAGCACTGATTAGTGTGTTCTGGTGGGGGAGTCTACCTGTCGGTACACAAAGGCATAGTGGGAGAGATTACTGCACTAATCTGAATCTCGGCCAGTTCAGCTGGAAACAGCTGGGATTCGAACCATTAATGGGCAAGCTGAATGTACTAAGTTGATTGATCGATCAACTTGGGTACAACAAGTCTGCCGGGTTCACCTGCGATTATAGCAAGCGGCTGTTTTAGCTGCAAGCGATAATCACTGTCTTCTCCTGGCAGGGACGGTTTCCCCCACCCGCCCCCGTCCCTCCGCCAGGAGAAGACAATTGCTTGGCAGGAAGGATTTCCCTGTCAACACCGTCTGTGTTGATGGGGCAGTTGTGCGAAATTTGCACCGTCTATGGCTGGCCTTAGTACAGTGATCTATAGTGCCGCTGGGTTAAAGGAAAAAAAGCAACTGAACATGTGTACCAGGCATTACATAGTAAATCACATTTTACCAAGCATGCTGACTTTGAGGCTGCCCGTAGATGGGTAGACCTCTCGGGCAGCCGTAAAAGATCCTTCCATTGTTTTTCTAAGGACAGAATAAGCTCAGCTTCCTTGCTTATACCACAAAGTATCCTTGCTAGATAGACGCAAGCAAAACACGTGTTCACCAGTCTTTGCTCATCAATAAACTTTCTCTTCAATACAAAAAAACAAAGATGCTGACCTAAAATACAGGAGGTTATAACTCTGTTTTTTGCATTTAGATCATGCAAGCTCGTCCAGCCTCTGAGATATCTGCCCCTCCCGTGTCAGAGCCTTCATCAGGTATTGTATAAAGTTTAGGTTATTTGTTCTTCATATCTTAAAGAGAGCAGAACTCAAGACAAAAGTCACCAGTAAACCTAATGTCAAGTTTGTATTTCTATTTCTTGTTTAACCACCTAAGGACCAGAAGATTTTTCCGCCTTGACCAGGCCATTTTTTGCGATACGGCACTGCGTCGCTTTAACTGACAATTGCGATGTCATGCGATGTTGTACCCAAACAAACTTGACATCCTTTTTTTTTTTTTTTCCCCACAAATAGAGCTTTTTTTTGGTGGTATTTGATCACCTCTGCTGTTTTTATTTTTTGCGCGAAAAACAAAAAAAGACGACACTTTAAAAAATATATATATAATATATATTTATTTTTTGCTATAATAAATATCCAAAAAAAAACAATTTTCTTCATCAGTTTTAGGCCAATATGTATTCTTCTACATATTTTTGGTAAAATCGCAATAAGCGTATATTGATTGGTTTGCGCAAAAGTTATAGTATCTACAAAATAGGGGATATATTTATGGCATTTTTATTATTATTATTATTATTATTTTATTTAATTTTTTTTACTAGTAATGGCGGTGATCAGCGATTTTTAGTGGAACTGCGACATTGCGGGGGACAGATCGGACACTTTTGACACACTTTTTGGGACCACTGACATTGCTATAAAATGCACTGATTACTGTACAAATGACACTGGCAGGGGTAGGGGTAAACCCTGGTGGTGATCAGACTGGAGTGACTGGAGGAGGAGAGAGATAGCTGTTCCTGATCACTAGGAACAGCAGATCTCTCTCTACTCCCCTATCAGAATGAGATCTGTTTTGTTTACATTGATAGATCCCAGTTCTGGCTCTTTGTGGAGCGATCGCTGGTTGCCAGCAGACATAGCAGCTGTCGGCCATGTGCATTGTCTCCTCCACCGTGCAGCGAGCGTGAAATAGCTCTTAAGAGCCAATGTACACCTACAGCGATTTGCGGGAAAGAGCTGACCTGCCGCCATATAATAACAGCGGCTGGTCTGCAAGTGGTTAAAGCCTAATTGAACTTTCAGTTAAAATCCTCTACACACACATGCACAATCGCACAATTGTGTGCATTCCTGACATACAAGAGAAACGAGCTGCTCTGTAGCAGATGTGTAGGAGTACCATTCATTTTTAATGGCATCGCTACACATTGGCAAAACGCCCACATTTGCATGCAAAACCACATGGTGGCTCAATTTTTTTTTTTTTTTAATTCGGAAACTTCTTTCCCCACGTTCCTGTGGGGCTGTCCTACATGTACAGTAAACCCCCGCTATATTGCGGTTCAGTTATTGCGGTCCCGGTATATCGCGGTATTTTAATTAGGACCTGTTATTCTGATATTGTGGTAATATTTCGCCATTTTCGCAGTTATGTACTGTACAGTATACTGTACTGTTAAGACAATATTTTTGTGTTTTAAAAATCCTCTTGATCTCTCTCTCTATCTTTAATGTGTTTCAGTTGCATAAAAGTGTGTTTAAAGACCTTTAAATGCTATTAAAAAATTAACAAAACATGCCTAGGGTGTATTTAAATAGGGTCTTTCTATTTCGCGGTTTTTCACTTTTCGCGGGTGGGTCCGGAACATAACCCCAGCGAAGGAGGGGGGTTTACTGTACAATGCAGCTCGCACGAATGTGAACCAAGCCTTAGTTTGTTTTCTTTAGATTTCGGCCAGTAGAAAAGCCTGTTTCCTGCTAGCATGCTGTGGAGAAGGACCTTAATGCCCCGTACACACGGTCGGAAATTCCGACCACAAAATCCGTCGGATTTTTTTCCGACAGATTTTGTCCGACACTGGTGTTGCATACACACGGTCGGACAAAGTTGTTGGAAAATCCGATCATTCTGAACGTGGTGACGTTCGTTGCGTACGACGGAACTACGTAGAGGCTAGTAGCCAATAGCTTTGGTCTCGTAATTTGGTCTGAGCATGCGTGGCACTTTGTCAGTCGGAATTCTCTACACACGATCGGAAAAAGTCAGATCGGATTTTGTTGTCGGAAAATTTGAGAGCAGGATCTCAAATTTGTTCAGACGGAAAAAGTCCGATGGGGCCCACACACGGGCGGATTTTCCGACAACATGGTCCGATAGGACATTTTGCCATCGGAATTTCCGACCGTGTGTACGGGGCATAACTCTCCTTGTGGTAGCAGTGGTCACACTACAGCAGTTCAGCATGCCCTGCCTTGCTGAATCAGACTATAGTTCTGTAATCAACAAAGCTCTAGCACTGACTCGGCAAGGGGTATGTGGGGCCTGTGCAGAGAGACCCCTGCTTCTGCTGGCAGTTGACAGGCTTTTCTACTAAAGCAATGATGACTTTCTAAAGCACATGAACAGGAGTCCACTTCTAAAAAAAAAAAAAATAGCTGTACGAATGTCTCAGCATTCTCATAACCATCATTAATAATCTCCTCAATGTGTGAAATGTCATTTTCTGCTTATTCCTATGATCGTCAGCTCCATCTAGTAGCTATAATGCATATTTGATGAACGGTAGCGCTAATATCACGTGGTATAAAAAATTGCAACTATGGCCTTTTTATTCTCCAGGCTTTCAGAAAATATTTAAATTGTTTTGAGAATTTTAACTAATTTTCAGGCCTAAAACAGCCATTTTATCATAAGCAAAAAAAAAAATGGCTCTGCCGTTAAAAGGGTTAAATGTAAGCCTCAGAAACGTATAAACGAAAACGTACAATTTAGCTCCTAGCAACTTTTGGCTTCGATCACACAGTCTGCAACAGCTTGTGTGGTCCTTTGTGTAGGTCCTACAGCATGATATGTCTTAATATGGGTCTCTATCTTTTCTGCCAAGGAGCGTTATTTTTTTTACAGTGGTGCTTATTGCTTTTCTGAAAAGTTCAATATTTAAATTGTTTTCTAAATCCTTTGTCATAGGTTTTGTACCAGTTGCAACAAATAGTAAACTGATGGCAGTGAAAGGTCCGGTTCCACTGACTGATCTGCCTGCTGCCTTTACATCTCCGGCCACATACTTTAAACCTATTGTCATCATGCAGAATACAGATGTCAACAGGTATTCATGTACTTCCTTGCCTTTGCCTAGTGCATACAGCTAACTGCAGTACTGTGTCAACATCGTAGTTTACAGAGAAAGTCTTAAGCTTGCCACATACGGTTCATTTTTTTCGTTCAGCCAACAGCCTGGGTGAAAGAAAACAAAAAACAAACCTGTTCCTCCAGCCACAAAAAACTAGGTAGATGGAGGTATCCCTCCTGCAGAGACATTGGGGGTTATTTACGAAAGGCAAATCCACTTTGCACTACAAGTGCAAAGTTCACTTGAAATTGCACTTAAAGTTCACTTGGAAGTGCAGTCGCTATAGATCCGAGGGGGACATGCAAGGAAACGAAAAAACAGCATTTTAGCTTGCACATTATTGGATAATAAAATCAGCAGAGCTTGCCCTTGTTTCAGATCTACCCCCTCAGATCTACCCCTCAAATTTTACAGTGATTGCACTTCCAAGTGCACTTTCAGTGCAATTTCAAGTGTACTTTGCATTTGTAGTTTGCACTTGTAGTGCAAAGTGGATTTGCCTTTCGTAATAACCCCCATTGTGTTCTTACAAGTGCACTCCAAAGCTGCCAGAAGACACTGATCAGCAGCTGTAGCCACTAATTGGGAAGATTCCAACATATTCCTTCGACATAAGTTGGTCAAATAATCGCGCTGCTCAACTCCGATTTGAGACAAAGCTGAAACAAAGTTTGCTCCCGATACTTTTTTATTTTTATTAATTGCCTTTATGTCACACGTGTCAAACACCAGGCCTGCGGGCCAAATCCGGCCTTCCAGACCATTTTATGTGGCCCTCACACCTCTCCTGCAGCCCTTGTCTCCGGCTGCACCTTGTTTCAGCAGTTGGCAGCAGAGAGGTCAGAACTCCTCTTACAGATCCTGTGCAGCTGCAGCACTCCTTTGTCTCAGCATTCAGCTGACTCCAGGCCTTCTTTGGTCCTCCTCCAGACCATGCACTTTCTGCTTCCCAGCTCCGCCCCAGCTTCTTCCTGGCAGCAGCACAAGGTAAAGGGGGTCTACTGTGATGAGGGGTGGGAGCTCTTGACATCTGATGTAAGGGGGGGGGGGTGTAGGGCGCTCTGGACATCTAGTCTAACAGATACAACTGGCCCTTTGAGGCAACCATAATGCCGATGCGGCCAGCAATGAAATTTTAATTTGACACCCCTGCTTTATGTGTTTAGTTCTAACTTCTCCAACGTGTATTCCAGCAATGAAGTTGCAAGTCAGAAATCATCCCCCAAAGAAAGCGTTATTGCGAAAGATCTGGTAATTACCGAAGAGGATATTTGTGCGTCTGACATGGAGAGCCATATGGATGAGGCTAAAGAAGGTCAAATTAGCAAATCTTCCAGCAGAGCTTCAAGGACTTCCCACAATCGGCATTCCAGCCTGACAGAGTACCCCTCAGATCGCAAAGAAAATGTTCCCTCTGCAGCTTCTTCCATCTCCTCCAACTCTTCAACCCTGACCAACAGTCCGATTGTCAACAACTATCTCCTAAAACAAGACCCCAAGACCGGTAATCTCACTTTAGTACGAGTACATCTTAGTATTCCAGATTATATACCGAGTGTGTCTCTGGAGACTGAGCCTGTATCCCAGAGCATTAAGACACATAATTCTCCAGCATCAGAGGATAGAAAGAACAAGAACGATAGCGAAGAGTATGAAAAATATGACAATGCTTTGGATATACTACCAACCTCCCAAAGAATACGTAATGGAAATGACCAAGAAAAAAAACAGGATAGCCAGCCAACTAAACCATTGCCTGTTGTAAATGGGGAGACCAGAAAAGCCACATCTACTCCACTGCAGAAGGTGATCCAACTCCTACATGATGAATTTGCATTTGATGGCTACTTAGAAAATGGCGTTGAAGACACTGCAATGGGTATGTCATGTAAATAATTCTGTATACATTCTTAAAAAATTTTTTTGTGTTAATCCGCTTCACCATATATCCCTCTATATGTTGTGGGAAAAGAACATGGTAAGTATATGTTGGAGTCTCAACGTGATAACTTCTGGGGTTAGTTGGCATTAAAGTACAGCTATAAACAATAGTTTAAGGGTCGGTTCACACTGAGGCCGTACGATTTGCAGAGCGACTGCCTCAGGCGACCTGCATCCGACTTAAGCGGCGGCTTGCAAAATGACTTCTGTATAGAAGTCAATGCAAGGCGCCTGAAGTCGCCCCAAAAGTAGTACAGGAACCTTTTTCTAAGTCGGAGCGACTTGTGTCGCTCCTATTAGAAAGGTTCCATTGTACAGAATGAGCTAAGGCGCCTGACAAGTTGCCCCAGTGTGAACAGAGTCTTAAGCCTATGTTTAGTCAAAATAGTTTTTGTTAGGAATCAGCACAAGGGACAGTACCTACAGTTATAGAGAAATGTCCCTTGTCATGCTGGCTGCTGTTTTAGTTGAAATCTAAAGTTCTCTGCCCTTCCCCTTCTCCACATACCACATACCTTCTGGTGCTGTGGAGGTTAATAGAGCTGAGGGACTTGTTATAGGCACTCGTATAAAGTGCCGACCGTGCCTGCCTGCCTTTTCCACCCCCTCCTCTAGTCTTGGAAAATGTATGATTGCTTTCATCAATGAAAAGTGTTTTATGAATGGAGGATGTATGGATGAATGAAAGGTCTGTCTCCTCCATTCATCACTTTTCATTGATGAAAGTAATCATACTTTTTCCAAGACTGGAGGAGGGGTGTAAAAGGCAGGCATAGTCGGCACTTTATACGAGTGCTTATAACAGGTCCCTCAGCTCTATTAGCCTCCACAGCACCAGAAGATAACAGCTGCGTCGTATTTCAATAGGGGTTTTTTTTTTTAGAAGCACATGATTAGAGCCTGAGGCTCTAATTGGCTTAAAAAAAGGATGGGCTTGGGGAGCAGAGCACTGTGCCCTAGCCCCACACAGTTGTGTTACATTAGCTCATTAATATTCTGCTAATGTCTTCCTGTTTCTCCTTCCGGTCAGTCAAGAATTGGCTCCTAAGACCCCATTGGCCGGGAGGAGAAGACAACAGTGGGGGGAAACGGAAGCTGAGACATGGAGGAGGGAAGCCGCCGCTGGATGGATTCAAACACAGGGAGAACTGCTCTGCCTGGCTCCTTTCAGCAGCAGGCATTCCCACATTGTTCTGCGTCTTTCATCCAAAGTTCTGTGGATCTGTCCTGCCCAGGCTCACCCTCTGCTGGGATCTTGTCCTCTCTGCAGTCCTTCTGCAGTAGGTGAGGATCACCCATCTGTCATTGTAGCGGAAGTGCTGCATGCTGTCACCCTGCGCTGTGCACTGATGGAGGGGAGCTCCCTGCACTGGTCACAGCGGCAATCTGTCTGCTGAGCCATGACCACAGTCATAGGATAAGTGAGCCGTGAGCACCAGCCACCACTGGTTGCAGTACTAGTTGGCAAGGTTTGCAGTGTTTTCCCTCAATCCTTGGGTACCCTGCTTTTTTTTTTTTGCTTGCTCACGCAGGATGGCTTTAGGACTGGTCCCCCAGGGTTCTCTACAGCCTTGGAGGGATTATCTATCCATTAGAGCAGTGGTCCCCAAACTGTGGCCCTTTGCCTAAGTTCCTTGCAGCATTATTCTTGCCAATGACACCAACAATGAGGCACTATTGCTTCCACAGACACCATTGATGGGGCATAATTCCTTCCACTGACAACAAAAATGGGGCACTATTCCTCCCAGTGACACCAACTATTACTTCCCCTAATACCAAAGATCCGGCATTGCTTACTCCCATTGTAAACTGACCCTTTCTTTAGAAAGTTTTGGGGGCCCTTGCATTAGTGTTTTCTATTGAGTGAGCTGTGTCTTTGTCTATAACATTGGTAATAAAAAATGAGATTTCACAGTTTAGGCTCCTAAACACATTTATTCAGGGTAATATCTGGGTATGTTTTTAGCTTATAGGAATGAGTTGATTAAATACGGTATATCACAAAATACAATCATTTGTTGCTTAGTTTGTAAAGCAAACTACTGAGTCTGCTTATTGAGCACATAGCTGTCTAATATTTTATTTGCTGTTGTGCTGATCAGTTGTGCTTTATTAACTTTTAGTTTATACTCCATTAAAACTGCCGTCCCTACAGTAAAAGTAGTCTGTCATATCATTATATTCATTGTTCATTTTATTTGAGTTAATGTTATGTAAACCTGATCACTAAAATCTCCAATAAGCATTAACATGTTGTTAAAGTATCTTCGAAAGTCTTTTTCTGTATCTGTATCTTTTATAGGGTGACACTCTGTTCTTGTATCCCAGTTGCTCTCCTCTTAAATTCACCTTTTCATACCCTCTGTCAATGGACACTACAAATGGCCATGCCAATACACATTGCACAGGCATGGTCCACTGTTGTCACCATTTAGAAACCACCTTGATCAGTGATGTGCAGCAGTGCTGAGATGCACCAAAAGTTAAAAAATAAAAAGGTTAAACTAGTAACGCATAGCACTGGTATTTCTCTATTCATAGAGGAAGAGAGAATAAACTAAACTAGAAAAGTGTTCTTGACTTCACCTACTGGAGTGGGCGGAGTAACTGGGTGGGGTGGCTTGAGTAACTGTGAAAAGTGTTAAAAAGCTTAATATTTTAAAAGTATAAATAGTAGTAAAAAAGCTGAAGTCCCATCATTGGTTGAAAGAGCTGAACATTTTTTTCAAAATGTATTATTTATTTCTTTTTTTCAAAAATTATTATTTTATTTATTTTTTTATTTTTATTTTTTTCATGGAGTGGTCATAATGTTTTGGCTGATAATGGGGTGGTCATAAATTATTTGACTGATCATGTTGTGGTCATACATTATTTGGCTGATCATGGGGTGGTCATAATGTTTTGGCTGATCGTGGGGGGTCATAATGTTTTGGCTGATCGTGGGGGGTCATAATGTTTTGGCTGATCGTGGGGGGTCATAATGTTTTGGCTGATTATGGGGGGGGGGGGGGTCCATAATGTTTTGGTTGAACATGTTGTGGTCATAAATTATTTGACTGATCATGGGGGGTCATAATGTTTTGGCTGATCATGGGGGGTCATAATGTTTTGGCTGATTATGGGGGGGTCATAATGTTTTGGCTGATCATGGGGGGGGGGGGGGTCATAATGTTTTGGCTGATCATGGGGGGGGGGGGGTCATAATGTTTTGGCTGATCATGGGGGGGGGGTCATAATGTTTTGGCTGATCATGGGGGGGTCATAATGTTTTGGCTGATCATGGGGGGGTCATAATGTTTTGGCTGATCATGGGGGGGTCATAATGTTTTGGCTGATCATGGGTTTGTCAGCTTTTGTCACCTCCCACTCTAGTTTTGAACATTTCGCCATTCATTCTTATGGGACCAATTTCGCCGCAAAAACAATATTTTGTGACCAATCCCCACTTTTGGTATATTATTGTCTATGTAGTGTAAAAGCTGTGGGAGGAGTTAGGGTGGTAAATTTGGCTATAATAATAATATATATGTGAGATAACAGTAAGTGGTCTTGCTATGCAAGAACACTTAAATATTACATCATGCTAGGTCAGTTGCTATTCCAATTTGTTGCGTTTTACCAGCAATATCCCCTCCCCCCCCCCCAGCAAATCATGCTCCAGGTCAGTATCCTTCATCCCTGCAAGCACAGCAAGAAGCAACCAAAGCACCACCCCCGAGAGCCCCCACCCCCCCCACCCAACTAGCAATTTCTCTAGCACCCCACCCCCCCCCCCCCCCACCAAGCAGCCAAGAGACTCTCCAGCACCACCCCATCCCCCCACTCCCAGCCCTACGAGCATCCCATCAAAGAGCACGCAACCTAGCACCAGCAAACCCACACCCCCACCCCAGCAAAGCACCTCTCTAGCACAGACACCCCCCCCCCCCACTCCTCCCCCCCCACCACCCACCAAGCTAAAGCAAACCACTCCAAGCCTCCAGCACCCCCCCACCCACCACCCCCAGCACCAACTTCTCCTAGCACCCCCAGCAAGTTCCCACCACCTAGTCACCCCAGCATAGCAATAGCCCCCCCCCCACCAGCGGACTCATCCAGCACCCTCCCACCACGCCCCCCAAAACACCCCACCACCCCTCAAACTACCCCTCTAGCACCACCCACCCACCCTCCCCAACGGACACATATCCAGCACCCTCTACACCCCCACCCCCCCCACCACAAACTTCTCCAGCACCCTCACCCCACCCCCCTGCACTTCACCACTCAGCGGCACTCATCCCAGCACCCTCCCCCCCCCCAGCAAACTTCCTCCTACGTTCTCTCTAGCACCCACCCCCCCCCAATCAGCGGGACTCATCCAGCACCCTCCCCCCCCCCCAGGCAAACTTCTCATAGCACCCCCCCCATCCAGCAGACTCATCCAGCACCCCTCCCCCCCCCCCTAGCACCCCCCCCCCACCGAGCGACTCATCCAGCACCCTTACACTCCCCAAACCCCAGGCAAACTATCCTTTAGCACCCATCCAAGCACCCTCCCCCCCCCAGCAAACTAGCACCCCCCCCCCATGAGCGGACTCATGCCAGCACCCTCCCCCCCCCAGCAAACCTCAAGCACCCCCCCCCCCCCTCAGAATAAACTCATCTAGCACCCTCCCCCCCAACAAACTCAACTAGCACCCCCCCCCCCAGCAAACTTCTCTAGCATACCCCCCCCCCACCAGCAGACTCATCCAGCACCCCCCCCCCCCCAGAAAACTTCTCTAGCACCCCCCCCCCCCATCAGCGGACTCATCCAGCACCCTCCCCCCCAGCAAACTCATCCAGCACCCTCCCCCCCCAGCAAACTCATCTAGCACCCTCCCCCCCAACAAACTCAACTAGCACCCTCCCCCCCACCAGCGGACTCAACTAGCACCCTCCCCCCCCACCAGCGGACTAGTCCAACTAATCCCCTCATCTCCTGTAATGTGTCCCCAGTCTCTGACCATCTCCTGTAATGTGTCCCCAGTCTCTGACCATCTCCTGTAATGTGTCCCCAGTCTCTGACCATCTTCTGTAATGTGTCCCCAGTCTCTGACCATCTTCTGTAATGTGTCCCCAGTGTCTGACCATCTCCTGTAATGTGTCCCCAGTCTCTGACCATCTTCTGTAATGTGTCCCCAGTCTCTGACCATCTTCTGTAATGTGTCCCCAGTGTCTGACCATCTCCTGTAATGTGTCCCCAGTGTCTGACCATCTCCTGTAATGTGTCCCCAGTCTCTGACCATCTTCTGTAATGTGTCCCCAGTCTCTGACCATCTCCTGTAATGTGTCCCCAGTCTCTGACCATCTCCTGTAATGTGTCCCCAGTCTCTGACCATCTTCTGTAATGTGTCCCCAGTCTCTGACCATCTCCTGTAATGTGTCCCCAGTCTCTGACCATCTTCTGTAATGTGTCCCCAGTCTCTGACCATCTCCTGTAATGTGTCCCCAGTCTCTGACCATCTTCTGTAATGTGTCCCCAGTCTCTGACCATCTTCTGTAATGTGTCCCCAGTCTCTGACCATCTTCTGTAATGTGTCCCCAGTGTCTGACCATCTCCTGTAATGTGTCCCCAGTCTCTGACCATCTTCTGTAATGTGTCCCCAGTCTCTGACCATCTCCTGTAATGTGTCCCCAGTCTCTGACCATCTTCTGTAATGTGTCCCCAGTCTCTGACCATCTCCTGTAATGTGTCCCCAGTCTCTGACCATCTCCTGTAATGTGTCCCCAGTCTCTGACCATCTCCTGTAATGTGTCCCCAGTCTCTGACCATCTCCTGTAATGTGTCCCCAGTCTCTGACCATCTCCTGTAATGTGTCCCCAGTCTCTGACCATCTCCTGTAATGTGTCCCCAGTCTCTGACCATCTCCTGTAATGTGTCCCCAGTCTCTGACCATCTTCTGTAATGTGTCCCCAGTCTCTGACCATCTCCTGTAATGTGTCCCCAGTCTCTGACCATCTTCTGTAATGTGTCCCCAGTCTCTGACCATCTCCTGTAATGTGTCCCCAGTCTCTGACCATCTTCTGTAATGTGTCCCCAGTCTCTGACCATCTCCTGTAATGTGTCCCCAGTCTCTGACCATCTTCTGTAATGTTTCCCCAGTCTCTGACCATCTCCTGTAATGTGTCCCCAGTCTCTGACCATCTTCTGTAATGTTTCCCCAGTCTCTGACCATCTCCTGTAATGTGTCCCCAGTCTCTGACCAGCTCCTGTAATGTGTCCCCAGTCTCTGACCATCTCCTGTAATGTGTCCCCAGTCTCTGACCATCTCCTGTAATGTGTCCCCAGTCTCTGACCATCTTCTGTAATGTGTCCCCAGTCTCTGACCATCTCCTGTAATGTGTCCCCAGTCTCTGACCATCTCCTGTAATGTGTCCCCAGTCTCTGACCATCTCCTGTAATGTGTCCCCAGTCTCTGACCATCTCCTGTAATGTGTCCCCAGTCTCTGACCATCTCCTGTCTCTGACCATCTTCTGTAATGTGTCCCCAGTCTCTGACCATCTTCTGTAATGTGTCCCCAGTCTCTGACCATCTCTGTAATGTGTCCCCAGTCTCTGACCATCTCCTGTAATGTGTCCCCCAGTCTCTGACCATCTCCTGTAATGTGTCCCCAGTCTCTGACCATCTCCTGTAATGTGTCCCCAGTCTGAGGGGGGGGGGCGGGCGGCATTGAAGGACCCGGCCTTGGGGCGGCAAAGGGAGTAAATCCGGGCCTGGTTGCTATTCCAATTTGTTGCGTTTTACCAGCAATAATTTTTGGATGTTGGATCTCATACATAAAATGCTAAATGTATACCGTAATTCCTGTTGCATATTTTTACCTTTTAAACCAAATATCAAATATTGAAACCTCATGGTCCTATAAATCTTTCACACCACAGGGATCCGTTTAATTCCTATTAAATAAAATATAAATCTTATACATAAGAAAATTGTCTCTTTCATTTTTAAATGGAATAAAAACTGCTTCAGGTATTGGGTGCTGACACCTAGAGACTCTTCTAGCAACCACTATTAAAGCCCCACTCCGGTTAGCTTAAAAAACTACCCTTTGCAGCTGGGACTGTGACTGTACTGCAAGGCTTAATTTGTAATTTTGGTATAGGACAGCAAAAAAAAAAAAACAATAAATAATAATAAAAAATACTTACCCAAGCCTCTGCTGCTCCCACAGTTAGACCGATACCCATAGCTTCTTCTCCCCCACACTCCAACAGTCTAGGATCCTGAGGTCATTACACCAAAGCAGGGTTCACAGCCTGCATTGGACATGATGATGCCAATGGACAGGGGGAGCTGTATCTGCCTGGGGAGAGGAGGATCAGCTAAGTAAAACAGTTTCTCCCCAACCCCAAAAAAACAAGCTAGTAATACTTGCTGTAGGGAAATCTGGCTTTAAGGTTAAATCCTCGTCCATTCTGATAGGCAAAGTTACTATGCTTTGGATCATTTTTGAAGCTTGCTGCTAACCCAACAACCTGTCCCCCTCCATCTCTCCACATGTTCTATGGTTACTATGATGGGCTATCTCACTGGCCAGTGTAACTGTGCATTAAAGGGTAGACAACCTTTAGGAACTGCGGAAGTCTTGCTTGTCAGAACAGTTGAAGATCCAGCCACAGCTGTAGGGTTTTAGCAGCCGCTGTATATGTTTGCAGGGCAGGGGTAGTGAACTTCGGCACTCCAACTGTGGTGAAACTACAAAATCCTATCATGGCTCTGAGAGATCAAAAATGTTTAGTAGTATCTTCCCTCACCTTCCTTATACTTACCAGAGCCCTCATTCGATCCAGTGCTTTGCCTATCTGTAGTGTCTCACTCCTCTCATTCCTGGTCTCAGGCTTTGCTGAGACAGCTGTCAATCAAAGCCAGTGACAAGAGAGCGAGGGCAGGGCCCGAGAGCAAGCCCACATAGGCAACAGCTTCCTATAGAGGCATTCGCCAGAAGCACCGACAGGGAACCTATGAAGAGGAAGTTTGGGAACACTCTGTGCAATTCCATATTCCAGATTATTAGTACAGTGGCTCCTCCTGAGCTCTTCAATGTGTTTTCGTTCAGCCTGCTGGGTTGAATGAAAAAAAAAAAAAAACTACTACTGTGTATGAGGTTTTAGATTGGGTAAGTATACACATCTTTCCTTCACAGGGTAGTTGGCATAGGGCTTAGAATGGGTGTAGGACTAGATTTAAAAGAGGTATGAGTTTTTTTATTTATTTATTTATTTTTTCAGGATCATACTAAGGTACTAAGACTGAGAACTGAGAAATCAAACACCGCAAATCGCTCTGTTCACAGGGCTCCCTGAGCAGACAGCTGGTGGCTGTCAGTCACGACTGTCTGCTTTACGTCCCCCCTCGCTCCCTGGAGCACTAGGCTTTGGAGGCGTCAGGAGCAATAGATATAAAAAATGTAGCGCTAAAGTAAACACAGTGTAATAAAAGTGAATACCATACAAATGAAAAGCACATGTGACGTGCAAATAAAAATGAATAAACACAATAATAAAATGGATAACAAACACATACATAACACATGTAACGTGAAAATAGGAGTGAACTCAAATGAAGTCCAGGTAAGGACCAGATAAAAGGGGGTGAACCCAAAAAAGTGAGAACTAATTATATAATAAAAAGTCCAAATGAATCAAGTAAGGCACTGGTATCAGCGGATCTCTGTAGATGATTCTACAGCGTGAGAAGGCTGAACAGGGGTGTCTTATACAACTTGATAGATGGTGGAGGCGTCAGGAGCGCCCAGCTCAGGCTCTCATGGGGTCGCTGAAAGGCTGAGCAGGGTGCCGGTCCAAGCTTATGGGCAGGTCCCAACTTCATTGTCGTGATCTTGCCCGAGCCTGGACTAGCTCTGTGTTGTCAGCCGACAGTGGGCTTCAGCCCGCTGTCTGATGAAACCGGGTTACAGGAGTGCAGAACGAACTTCTGTACTTCTCCTTTAAGCTTTGTTTTTTGACCAGACTTCTACTTTGAGCAGAGCATAGTAGCAACAGAACAGGGGGGCACACTAAAGCTGGTTATACACTGTAACATTTCTGTCTTGTTTCGGCCCATAAACACCTTGGCTGGAGTAATCTCTCTTGCTGGCTATGTGCCGGTTGAAAGATCGGCTTACAATTTCCAGCCCTGGTTATTTTAATTTTGAGATTGAAAGATGCCAGGTGGGTGGGTGCCAACAGGGTCAGCCATGGCTCAAGTTTTGTCCAGTTTCTAAATAATTTGTTCCGTGAGTGGCCAGCTTAAGGAACTGTTGTGGAGGAACACTATAACGCCATATTGTTTTCCCAAAAAGACACACAAGCTGGTATCTTCACATACTGGTTTTGAGTGAGTTTATAATGCTCTGGTGAAGTGACTGGTAAGCCTCTCACTCTATATAATAATACAAATGTATATTTCTGAAGGGTATATGTTGTAGGAAGAGAGCACCACAAATCAAGGATATGTCCAGTAAAAGTAAATTGATCACAATATATCTTCTAACCTTTACTTGTGCTCAAACTTTTACTGGATTCATTCCTGATTTGTGGCATTTTTATCATCAATACCAGCCTTTATCAACATTTTCAACAAAGCGGAACCCTTGAAATAATTTTCAAGTCTCAGGGAACCCCTGCTAAAAATTACTATATCTACAACTCACAATACATTAGTATATGATGGTCAGTGGGAAGAATGCTCCTTACACTTGTGGTCAGATCACTGTTGTCAGTGGAAACTTATCTGAGAGGCAAAAATTGCTCAAGGAACCCCTAGCAATCTCTGGAGGGACCCTAAGGTTCCACGAAACAGTGGTTGAGAAACCCTGGTCGATTCACTTAGGACTGCTCCGGGGATCCCCAGGAACACCCCAGTTGATGGAGATCAAACTTTGGGTTCAGCGCCCTATAAACACATGTATTGGCAAATAGATATTTCTGACATGTTTAGAATATTCCACACCGGTTTAAAAAATTATTATTTTTACTAATGTTTTTCTAGATTATCCACTGACAAGTCCATGTTTTTTTGTCTCCCATTTAGGGGAATATATTCTTGCCTTGAAAGGTCTTCAGCATGCTACGTTCTCCAGTGCAGTATGTGAGAAGTTCTGTGATCTCTATTGGGAAGACTGTCTTCTGGAAAACTTGTACAGGATTATCAATGGGAAATCCCCCCCTCCTACCAGGTACACGTTTGTATGCTTCTGCTTGGATAGCAAACCCATTCAAAACTCAATATTTTGGGAACTTTCAGATTACAATAGTAGACAGACAAATCGATAATTTAAATGAGTTGCAACTGGTTTTGGCAGAAAAAAAAATCACAGCAGCCAATATAGGTCACTGAGAAATAAAAATTGAACCTGTTTTACAAAAAAACATAGGCATAGAATGCGGTCATTTGCTTCCTTCATTATGCAAAGAGAAATGGGTGGGAGCAGAAAACTGACCACTGAAAAGGAAATCATGCCTTTCCACTCATAACACTCCAAGGAGAATTCTGACTGTTGCTATTTGAGGAACTGAAAAAAAAACTTGTCTGAACGTCTTTTAGATGTGTACATCTGCAAATCATTTTTAAAAAGCTTCAAGATTTTTACAGTGTTAGGCTACTCTTTGCCACTCTTATATCTGGTGCATTCACTGCTGATTGTTATAAGTTGCCACATATTGTCATTGCTGTTTGAGCAGCCCATAGATTAGTCATTTTGTTCAACCCCCCAGCAGGTTGAATGAAAAAAAAAATTTGTCTTGATTCCCCCATCCACACAATGGATGGGGGTGTCCTCCCTGATGAGCTATTGCAGGGGTGTCCGACCTTTTGAAGAGCGAGGGCCACTTAAGCGACTTGGTAACCAGTCACGGGCCAAAATGAGCGGAAGGGGTGGGTGGCATGTCCGTGTCCACTCTGCATTTGGAGAGCGGAAACGGACGCAGCCCACGATACTTTTTAGTGGATCGTATTGGAGGTAGAGCACAAGTCGGTTTAGGTCTGCCACTACTTAGAGGTGAATGGAGGATCCAATTGGTCGGACTGTCGGACTGACCATGTGAAAGGGGTCCAAGGCTGCTTTCACACTGATGCGCTGCGGTTTACCCGCACCACATGTGCAATGCAGTGTACCTTTGGCTTTTCTGCAGTTTGCAATAGACTGCTATTATATTCTGCGGGTTTGGTGCACTTTCAAAAAGCTCACCAAACTCGCCGGTAATAATAGAAGTCTATAGCTCAGTGCAGGTTTGAAAGCAGCCCAGTAACCACTGCAGAAAACATATGCCGATATATATACTGTGATTTTTAGTAATAAACTGACCTTTAATAACCGTATTCTTTCTATTCAATCCCAGAGCTGGAGGTTGCGGGCCACATCAGAGGGCTCTGCGGGTTACATGTGGCCCCCGTGCTACTGGTTGGGCACCCCTGAGCTATTGCATTCTGACAGTCGGCAGACCTACCCACCTTCAGAATACGCTGATCAAGCGGCAAAAATCTGACAGGGCAATTGAACAGAAATCGAATGGTAAATCACTTTCTGTGCCACCAGCCTGCCCATACAAGGATCAAAATTTAGCTGATCCCGGCTGAATTTCGATCCATGTATGGCTAGATTTACCCAATGCTGTTATGATTTAGATAGGAACTGCAATGCAGCCATGTTAAAAAAAAAAAACGGCCCCCATTCACACCAGAGTGATTTTAATGTACAAATCACAAAGCATGACAATGCTCAGATAAAGATTCCTATTATTCTCAGTGGATCTGGTCACACCTGAGCATTGTGTTGCCTGTCATGTGAAGCTCACAAAAGTACGAGCTTCTGCATTTTTCCAGCCCCATAGACTTAAGCAGCCCATAAATTTATGTCATTTTATTTCCTTCCACCATGGGTGGAAGAAAATAGCTTGTAGCGCTATTGTGTTCTGCCAATGGGGAGCCTTCCTGACCTGCAGAACACACTGATTACTGCTAGTGGCTATTTGCAGTAATCACATGCAAAAAAATGAGACCTGCTGGTTGTACCTAAGCCGATCGATGGATTGACTCTGGTACAACCAGCCTGCCCATACATGGATTGAATCTCAGTCAGTCCCCGATGAACCAGCGGATATTCGATCCATCTATGGCCAGCTTTAAATGTTGGCACCTGAAAAATGCTTTTTATGCACGTTTTTCAGGCACTCCCATTTAGAAGTCTGTGTGACCCAAACCATGTCATTCTGCTCCTGTACTACAAGTCATGGAAAAAATGCAGATACAATTCATATAAAAAAAAAACAATGGAAGCAGTCCGATGGGAGCTTTTCATCGGATTTTCCGACCGTGTGTATACCCATCTGTCTTTTTCTGTCGGAATTTCCAATGGACTTTGGATTGTGAACCTGTTCTCAATTTTTCTGACGGAAAACCTTTCTATCGGATTTTCCGATCGTGTGTATGCAATTCCGACACGCAAAATTCTGACGCATTCTCGGAAACAATTTAACGGATGCTCGGAAGCATTAAACTTCCCTTTTATAGTGCTGTCGAACGTGTTTTATGCCGCTGTGTTACTGACCGTCGGAATTTGGTGTGACCGTGTGTAGGCAAGACAGTTTGAGCGAAATTCCGACGGGAAAACTATCAGAGCTTTTTCCGACGAGAATTCCGACCGTGTGTACACGGCATTAGAGTTACAGGAGATGACATAGTTTATCGTTTTCTGCATATAATAAGTAGACCTTTTTTGTTCGGCATTCGGTACTGTTAATAACAGACGTTTTGTACTGTTCTGCACGAAGTTCACTGTCTCTTTACCATTTCACAGAAAAGGCGTGATTGATTCTTCTCAGGACAATAACCCTGCACAGCTTCTGAAAAAGATACAGAAGAAAGGTAGAAAACACAGAAAACATGAAAAGTTGTCCACAAATGATCAGAGCAACATAGCAGATGGGGGCGAAGACAAAACTAGAGCCACGCCGACTATTATAGAACAAGAGGCAAGGCCACCGCAGCCACCCCCTACAACAGATGAAGAGACTCCTGTGATGAATAGCTTGACAGGTACGAAGAAATAAAATAGTATAGTATATTTAGCTGTAAGGCTGACAATACACAGATCAAATTTACAGATGGGAAGGCCTGAGGGAAAAGATTTTGTTTATTTCCAGGAAAAAAAAATAAAGGTGTGGAATATATTCTTTTACAATGATAAGTAATATCTGTGACATGGTATTTAAACTATATAACATGGAGACTTTATTCCCTAGGCACTGACAGTAACAAAATATTCAGCTTCTCGCCGGGTGGGCCTTGGCGCCGAGCGACTGCATATTTGCATACCAATTCGCCAACACAGCTGTGCTGAGAGCGTGCACCCTGCACGCTCTTGAAACAGTTGCCAGTGGCCCCTGACTGCTTCTTGTGACCGGGAGCTTTCCGTTCATGTGATCGCCGTGACAGCCAATCACGGTGGTCACATGATCATAAACCTGCCCCACCTCCCGGAATCTGAAACCTTTTAAAAGGACTAGGAAGCGCCAAAGGGGTTAATGAAAGATTTCTGAGACTTTATGTAAAGTCTTAAATTATTGCAAGTTCTCTCAGCTGAACACCAGCAAATTTTGGAATACAGTTCAAGTAACACTGTGCTTCTCAATGCCGTTTTCAAAAGAGAAATATGCATTTTATGCCACTAGGGGGTACTGCAGGGGAAAGGCTTTAGTTTAGTTTGCCTGTGGGCTCCATCTTGTACCTCCTACAGTTGGGTGATTGTTGGGATACAGTAGTAGATGATAATTTCTGTCCTCTCAGGCCTTAATTGACAGGTAAGGTAAGTTTATCTGACAAATTAGTTTATCTTTATAACTTTAAACGATTCCTGTCAATGTTCTCCACCATCACATCATAATGTTTACCTATAGTCTGGTCAGTAAATTGGTTTTACTTTTCTTCCTCTCAGTAAAATGGTGAGACCAACATGTAGAGTTTGTAAACATTTCCACAGTGCAATTTTTGCTGAGGGCAAAGCTGCAATTTGCAAATATTGGGAGAGAATTGCTAAAACTGGAGCACTCAGAATCTGGTGCAGCTGTGCATGGTAGCCAATCGGCTTTTAACTTAAGCTTGTTCAAATAAAACCTGGAAGCTACCGTATATACTCGAGTATAGGCCGACCCGAATATAAGCCGAGGCACCTAATTTTACCACAAACAACTGGGAAAACTTATTGACTCAAGTATAAGCCTAGGGTGAGAAATGCGCAGCTACTGTAAGTGGAAAAGAGGGTCAACGATGCCCATTTGCAGCCTCACTATGCCCATGCAGATGGACACAGTTGACCGATTTGGGGCCCTGTATCTCAGGGTCACTTAGTGCTAGGAACCCCATCTTTAGATATGTTGTAGTGCTAATTCCACTGGGTTGGAATACAACATTTGGGGTTCCTAGCACCAAGTGTCCCCGAGACATGTGGCCCCAAATTCGGGTCAGAAAATCTCAAGCACTTTTCTGCAGCAGAGAATGACATTTTCCGAACCGACTTTAGGGCCCCGTATCTCGGTGCCACTTAGTGCTAGGAACCCCATATTTGGATATGTTATGTGCTAGGTCCACTGGGTTGGCACACCAAATTTGTGACTCCTAGACCCAAGTGGCCCCGAGATACGGGGCCCCAAAGTCGGGTCGGAAATTTTTTTTTTTTGCTGCAGAAAAGTGCTTGACTCGAGTATAAGCCGAGGGGGGCACTTTCAGCACAAAAAAATGTGCTGAAAAACTCGGCTTATACTCGAGTATATACGGTAATTGGTTCTATGCAGATCTACGCCACCCTCCAGTTTTAGTTAATCTCCCCCACTGTGAGAAGAAATATTCTTTTCCAAATGCTACAAGGATGACAAAACACATCCTTGCATGCCAATGGGGCCCTAAAAACATTAAAAATACTTTATGGAATGAAATGAAGAGGATCATAATGAAAGTGCAAGTAGCTTTCATTACAGAAACACCCTCTCTGCTGCTTCTGGATCATCACAAAGTGTTTCTTCACCAGCAGCATCTTCAAGTAAGGAAGTGTTACAAACCACAGCCTCCCAAAACGACACAATACCTTCATTTATAGATAAATGGCACCTGAAAATCAGGATAACATCAAGCTTTTGCAAGAGCAATATATGCTTCTTAATCAGCATTATCAATAACTGGTCAGAAGCTTTTAAATTATGAGGAAAAAAGGGGTGGTTACCTGTTTTTTATGTATAAGTGAAATGTTCTTATCATATACAGTCCTTGTTGTTCTATGTGCAAGAATTAATACATTTTTAAAAAGCAAGTTTAGTTTATTTACTGAATGAGCTGTACTTTTATTTCAAGCATAATACTTTTATATACACTGCATTTCACCTTCCCAGTGTAACAAAGGGACTTTCAATTTGTAAAATTACTCCACACTGAATTTCTTTTTTCAATTATTTTTTCCGGGAAAAAATAAAACAGGGAAAAAACATGTTTTATTCTCATGGCTTCAAAATTTCTGAAAATATTACATCTCTAATCAAATTTCAGCTGATTTTGTTGAAGACCTCTGGGAGTGAACCTATTGGTACCACTCTGCCTGACATCCTCCAATTTAAAAGTCGAAGGAGGCAGGTAGAAATTTGTTGGCCGAACATTGAGAGCAGCCAGTCAGACAGTGGGTGTCTTAAACCACTGGAGACTGTTGAGCATTGTATCTGACCTCCGGGGGTTTTGGACATTAAAGCGGGAGTAAACCCAGTTTCAAAAAACACTTGCATTCCCGGCAAGCCAGAAATGCTAACTTTCACATTGGTTGTGCTCTCAACCAAACTTTCTAACCATCCAATGGCTGGTGTCATAACTGATCACATGTGCAGCATTATGGCAGTTGAAGAATTGTTAGAGGCCAAGATGGCAGCTTTCTTGACTGAAAACGATAGAAGGGTTTACTTCCACTTTAATGGCTGTCTGTTGAATTATTTTGAGGGGACAGCAACTTTACACCGTTATACAAGCTGTACACTCACTACTTTACATTGTAGCAAAGTGTAATTTCTTCAGTGTTGTCACATGAAAAGATATAATAAAATATTTACAAACATGTGAGGGGTGTACAGACTTTTGTGAGATATTGTAAGTATGATTCTACAAAAAAACGGATTCCCATACTTCTCTTTTAAGTTCCTCTTTAATACATACTTATCAGATTATTTACATCAAGCTGATCTTTTCCATCTACAGCTAAAAACAATAAGACTATTCTTTCCCTTTTAAAAAGCTTGTTTTAATATTTTGACATGTTGAGAGCATCAGTAAAAAGTGTTTAATGTGTCATTTAGTGGCATTTTGGGCCTTTGAAGAATACACAGTATGATATCTCCTACACATGACCTTTCCGTCTTGCCCTTAAAGGTTCTGAGACGCAGGTGGCGACTGGCACAGAGACTCACACTTCATTTGATGAGACAGATATGACTGATTTCCAACCACAGACCACTGAAAAGGATCAACAACCACAAAGCCCCCGAGCGGCAGCAGAAAATGAAGAGGAATTTATGTACAGAGTGTTCTCTGATTGTAACAGTTTGTGTGTGAGTCCCGATTTCACAGAAGAGAATGAAGATGCCAATGAGTCGTCATTCCTGAATCAGCGGGAGAACATGTCTGTCTCTCCGTCCGAGGTGTACAAGTGTGGCTCAGGCTGGTCCAGTGCGTTTTATGGGTCTGAATTGTTTGATCCTGATGTCCAGCATTATGTCAGCGTACTTGGGAGGCAGAAAGATAAATGTCCCAAGAGTATAGAACCCAAACGGCTGGTAAGATATTGCAAATGCCATAACTGGTATTCATAATGCTAACAGTGCTGTTCATGTTTATATCATGTTTTGGCATAAAAATGTTAAATAATGTATTTTTTTTCAATGGGGCTTATTGCATGTTATAATTATTGCACTTTCTAGTTTTTTTCATTGATATTTCCTTTTGGCTTAGTTGATTTACCTCTTGACATTTCATATTTCTGGGGAATACAGCAAAACGGGAGGAGGGGCACTTACAAGGGTGTCTCACTTCTCCTCCAGTTTAATTTTTTCTAAATTGTATGCAGGGCTATAACCCCTCTCAGGTTCTTATTGCTGTCTGTGTCTCCATTAGGCCCCTTTCACACTTGTGCGACTTTAAAGTCGGACAAAAGTAGTTCAGGGACTACTTTGAAGTTGGAACGACTTGAAGTCGTACTAATATGAATGGCTGTCATTTTAAATCATGGGGAGCGACTTGTCATGCTACTTTGCAGTCCCAAATCGTGGGACAAGTCGTATAAGTGTTAAAGGGGCCTTAGGGAGATTCCCCTCCCTGTGTCTTGGTCAACATTTGTACCCAGTTCTGAAAATGAGTGAATCCAAAATAATTAGATTTGGTATGAAAGAAAAAGGTGAAGGCGAATTCTGCAATGGAGCACCTATTTCTATGACGGCTCTCTAAGATGGGAAAGCGAAAATCTCCCCTGAGTGGTGGACTTTAAAGGCACATCATGTCTTTCCCCAAAAGAGTAGAGTATAAATGTAAAATAGCTAAATTTATTAAGAGAAAAGATACATAAAAACAGAGTGTCTAAACATAATTGACATCATGAATAATGCATCAACATTATAATAAATTATCAGACCCAACGCGTTTCGGAGTTGTCTATGGTTTCCTCCTTCAGGGGTCACAGTACAGGGGAATAGAGCCCTGTTCTAAATACAAAAGAGTCATTTCTGTATGACATTTATCACAGTTTTTTGGGAATACAGCATGGGAGGCAGGGTAGGCATAAACAAAACATAAAAGACAACAGTGCAGATGCTGTAGATGTAGGCACTCTGTTGTGCTTAAAAGCAATAAACTGTATCAGATCGAATGATCTCCCATAGAGAAGTCCAACAGTAGCCTGTGACGGCAGATGGTTTATGCCTATAGTTGGTGAGGGGGCTACATCTGTATTGGGTGGTATAATCTCGTCCAGATTACAGATGTAGCCCCCTCACCAACTATAGGCATAAACCATCTGCCGTCACAGGCTACTGTTGGACTTCTCTATGGGAGATCATTCGATCTGATACAATTTATTGCTTTTAAGCACAACAGAGTGCCCACATCTACAGCATCTATACTGTTGTAAGTGTGTTTTCATTGATCATCTCTTATGTTTTGTTTATGCCTACCCTGCCTCCCATGCTGTATTCCCAAAAAACTGTGATAAGTGTCATACTGAAATTACTCTTTTGATGTCAATTATGTTTAGACACTCTGTTTTTATGTATCTTTTTTTCTTAATAAATTTTGCTATTTTACATTTATACTCTACTCAAATCAAAAAGTATTTTTTTGGGGGAAAGACATGATGTGCCTTTAAAGTCCACCACTCAGGGGAGATTTTCTCTTTTTCTATTACTGGATGTGGCACACAATCTTCTAAACTCCCCGTTTTGTGCAATTAAGCTGGCCTAACCAATCTTTTGCTCTAAGATGGGAATGTCCCTGGGGAATTGGGGGGATTTCCTCTCATTTTCTCTTGTGTCTCAGGGACAGGATGTAAAGGGAATTCCCCACAACAGATCAGACAGCAAAAAAAACTGAACTCCAGAAAAAAACTAAATTATTTCCTTTGCAGTTCAGCTCCTCGGCACTGCAAAAGGGTTCACTGCTCATTTATGATTAGGGTACCAGTTAACTGGACATTTACTTGGCTAATACCTCACTCCCATTGGCTACATCTATGCTATAAGACCGGTCATTGCAGCCTCTAATTTCGAGAGTTCTGTCAGTTGCAGGGATTCTGTTGTCATCAAGTACAATGCAAAGCCAATAGCCCTGCATTGTATGAAGGAACACATAAGGACTGCCTATAATCTGGAGCTTCAGGGGGTAGAGTTAAAGACCAGCTGCCAGAGAAGTAAATGGGCAAATAAAAAAAACCTTTCCTGGTACCTTAGGCCTAAGTGACCAGTTAACCCTTGCAGTGCAAGGGTATTTTTTGTTTTTGCCAGAGTTTTGTTTAAATTCTTCTCTACCTTATCCAAAGCCTAACTAAAAAATAAAAAAAATTGTGGTATACATAAAAGTAAAGTAAAACACTGAGAGCAGTTGTAACTGTGAGGCCCCAGCAAAATTTCCATAAAAGGTGGGTAGAGTTGGGAATAAAAAAATAAGGGGCTGCCATCGCTGAGCCTAAAAATACCAGGTTAATGACTGCCCTGCTAATCTAACTGGCAGCATGCTTGTTTCAGGTCTGAACTGCATACAGTAAAACATTTTATTTTTAGTAAGAGAATAGAGAGTATGACCTATACAGCCATATTAAAAGATAGCACTGCTTTATGTTCAAAACTGGAACCTATTTTATTTCTGTATCTCCCCAGGAACTTGAACAGCAGCTTATGATTGAAACAAAGAATTACAGGAAAACCATTAAGCTCTACCAGAATCTGATGCAAAAGGGAAGGAGAAATAAAGGTAAAAGGGGGTTTGTTGACTTTGGTAATTCACAGTATCTGCCCCGAAGGAAACTGAGAACTGAAGGTTACCCAGAACAGATAGATAGGTAGATTATTATGGTTTACATCTTAATGTTTTCTGCTGCATGTCCCAAGGGTGGGGAGGAGGCTGTGCATGTGGACTTCATTGGTATATGCTTGAGGATGACATGCAGATGATGTGATAATCAGCTCATGTGGGGTTTAATTAAAGTAGATCTGAACATCAAATAATGAAGAGTTACTATGTTATAGGAAACGTCTAGAAATCTAATGATCTGCTTCTGTTGAACAGGAAGGGTACACACAGAAGAAATGTCTGCCAGTCCCTGCTGAACTGGCCAAATTTTGATCCGTTTGTACTCCGCTTTAGCCCAGCACTTAGTTTACAACAGATGTTGCCTGTGTTCTATCGAGAAATGCCTTCCGTCGAAAAATGCCCCCGATGGGTCAGCGCATGTTCAGTAACAAACGTCACTCCAGCTGAAATGTTGATTAGCTGGCGTGACGTCAAAACAGGTCATGCGCAGAGCTTCGGAGGCATTATCCGAGGCTATGCTAACAGTGGGGGAATGTAATTATCAGATTGAGGCTCTCTGTTGCGGGCCGATTTTGGGTGTGTTGAAGGGCGGGTTTAGTGTGTGTTGCAACCCGTTCTCACACACAGCCAAAACCCGCCATTCAACACACCAAAACTGACCAGCAACACAGAAAACCCACCCTTCTGCACAGGGAAAAACAACCCCGCAACAGCGAGGCACAGTCTGACAAGTACGGTCTCCCTCTGCTGTTTGCATAGCTTTCGAATACTGTCTCCCGTCAAAAAATGCCTCCGATCTGCGCATGCGCTGTGTTTACGTATTGAAGCTGATCAACATATCAGCTGGAGTGATATTTGTTACTGCGCATGCGCAAACCCATCGGGGGCATTTTTCGACGGGAGGGACTTCTCGATAGAACACCGGCTCCTGCTGTGGTAGCACTGCTTCTGCAAACATTTTGTCTTCACAGGGAAGAGTTAACAGTGGACAATGCAGTCTCTAGCCTGTCTGTTAGCTTGTAGGATCAAGGGAGTATCTTGCTATCCTATGGGGCTGCGTGTTTCTTTTGATGCATACAATGTAGGAAGACATCGCTCTAGTCTCTGCATGCAAGCATGACCCCATAGGATGCTGCAAGAGAAAGGAGGCACCCTGAAGCAGGAAACCCTGGGCAGTGGTCATTGCACCAGCTTAAACTGGTAAAATCATAGGCCAGGACTGAAAGATAAAGAAATTGCAAACTCAAGTGATTAAATCAACAGCTGAAAAAGCTTTAAACATAAGGGTTTAATATTACTTAAAGGCACTGCTGACTGACTGGTGTAAGATTAGGTGATGTCACCTCTGTGTTGTTCATTTCTCCTTGCTGGAAGTTCTGACATGAGAAAGCAAAGCCCTGCCTCTACCAAGATGGCCTTCTCCATACATGGCAAAGGAGGAAGATTGCCTCTGAAACTCTAGGGTTATCCTATTGATATGGGAATTTGCAGTGGTATTTGGTAAAGTGTTTGGATTCCTGGCTGGCAGCCTTTCCACACCGAAGGATTTCCACAATTTCCATTGTTTGCATCTGAATGGAACTGGAATTAAAGAACCAAACCAGGAATTAATTATAAAAGTATATATCCAATACGAATTAGGACAAATATGGAGCAAGTGCATTTTTTAGAACCTCAAAAATACCCCTTATGTCAGGGGGCAAAGATGGATAATGATGTATGCTTGATAAAACCGTAGATATGATTTAAACAGTATTTTGGTAGGAGGAGTAAAGAGTCGGTCAACAGCTAGTTGCAACTGCTACAACTTTACTGTGCAGTTGCTGTCAAAATACTTATATCGTGGCACTTTAATCTCAGATCCATACAGTGAAGAACAAGACCTGGTAAGTCTGTTATGGGAAAAGATTAACTGCATGGATATCACAGGCAACACTGCTAACTAGTCTTTTGCCCTCATTCTGCCTTTTTCTGGCCATAGTTTTCAGAATTCCTCTCCTTTTTAAACCAGTGATAAAGAATGCATTCAGGAATTTCTAAAGAAACCTTTTACTGCATGTGGGCTGCATCTGAGTATTGCAGATGTGGACACGTCTTCAAGCTTGTCAGTCTCAGTGAAAGATCTTCCTGTCTGTGCCCAAATTTAGGTATAAGATAGAAGTTTTAGGATGTTATGGTGGCCATTTTTTCCTCCAAGAAAGATTTTTG
The DNA here is from genome assembly GCA_028564925.1 of Lithobates sylvaticus. Classification (NCBI taxonomy): domain Eukaryota; kingdom Metazoa; phylum Chordata; class Amphibia; order Anura; family Ranidae; genus Lithobates; species Lithobates sylvaticus. The sequence goes on along the minus strand of CM053036.1, from coordinate 73,374,765 downwards.
CATGGATTATTTTTAGTTGGTGGACATTGGCAGGAAAGTCTAAAGATCTGAGTGGCCTTGGCTGTTTATCAGGTGAATGATTTCTTTTTTTTCTTCCCATCCTAAGGTAAACCCATGCTTTGCCAGCTCAGCTACTATATATTCAACTTTCATTACCCCTCTAATTTTAAAATGTTTTAAATCAGTGTTTTTCTCTTAAACCTGTCCACAATACTTACCAATAGTTCATGTTTTTTGTCTATCTGCTTGGGTTGTTTGTTGTGTTGCTGTAACATTAAAGTGGTTGTAAAGTCTCAAGGTTTTTCACCCTATTGCATTCTATGCATTGAGGTGAAAAACCTTCTGTGCTGCAGCTCCCTCCCCCCCCCCTTTTTTTTTTCTTACCTAAGCCTGATCCGATCCAGCGATGTGCACAAGCATAGTGGCTCCAGCCTCTGTCGCTCTCCTCATTGGATAGATTGATAGCAGCAGCAGAAGCCATTGGCTCCTGCTGCTGTCAATCGAAAGCTGTGACATGGGAGCTGGGGGAGGGGGCGAGTCCCACTGTCTATGTCAATGGACGCAGCAGCGGAACTCGGGTATGAGCCTGCATGAATGCCCCCATGGAAAGTGGCTTTCCATGGGGGCACCCTATGAAGAGGAGGGGCTTGGAGCACTGGCAGAGAACCCCAGAACAAGAGGATCAGGTACAGAGTAGGTAAGTATAACATGTTTGTTATTTTTATTTTTTTAAAAGAGTGTAAGGCTTACAATCACTTTAAGCACTCCACCAATTCTGGCTATGTGCACTGTCTGTGGAACTCCAGGACAGGTTAAGCACTCATTCACACTTGAGTGTTTTTCTGCTCATTTCCCTACTTGACTATGAGCTTTTTCTATTAGGCCCCTTTCACACTGGGGCGTTTTTCATGCGGTGCAGCGCTAAAAATAGCGCCTGTTCACCGCATGAAAAAATCCTGCCCCTTTAACTCCAGTGTGAAAGCCGGCGGGCTTTCACACTGGAGCGGTGCGCTAGCAGGATGAAAAAAAAAGTCCTGCTAGCAGCATCTTTGGAGCGGGATAGGAGCGGTGTGTTCACCGCTCCTATACCGCTCCTTCCCATTGAAAAGAATGGGAGACCGCGGTAAAACCGCGGCAATACCGCCGCAAAGCGCCGCTACGGCGGCGCTCTGCGGGGGGTGTTTAACCCTTTTTCGGCCGCTCGCGGGGGGTAAAACCGCACCGCGAGCGGCCGAAAACCGCGGTAAAAACGACGGTAAAGCAGCGCTAAATATAGCGCTGCTTTACCGTCACCGCGGCTCACCGCCCCAGTGTGAAAGGGGCCTTAGTGTATTTAGGCATTCTGTGGGTGCATCTGTAAATGTGTGTTTTTGCTCATTTTTACACCTGAAGAACTCTTGCCTCCTCCATTGTCTAGCCCAGTAAGCATAGATCTGAAGCTTGATACACACGCAAAAACACTTGTAAAAACAAAAGAAGCCAAAACAAAACCCCCAAAAGTTTAAAATCAGAAGGAATGCACTCTGCTTACATGTGAATGCAGGCTTAAGAAATAATTTTATAATTTTTTTTTTTTCTTCGGCAGGTTCTGATGCAAAGGAATTGTTACTCAAGCTTAAAGGTCATTCAGAAGAAATGAAGTCAAAGGTGCAATTCTTGGAACTGGCCAAAAAATTACTCCAGGTAATCAGGTTATGATATCTGTGTATAAAAAGTGAGTTTCATTTTCCAGCCCTTGGGCACTGTTTGATTTACACTCTGGAAAATGCATTTCATTTAAATAATTTTCACATTTGACTAAGGTCAATTATACTCTCTCTTAACCACTTTCAGACCGGACCAATTTGCAGCCAAAGGACCAGGCCCCTTTTTGCGATTCCGCACTGCGTCGCTTTAACTGACAATTGCGCGGTTGTGCGACGTGGCTCCCAAACAAAATTGACGTCCTTTTTTTCCCACAAATAGAGCTTTCTTTTGGTGGTATTTGATCGCCCCTGCGGTTTTTATTGTTTGCGCTATAAACAAAAAAGAGCGACAATTTTGAAAAAAAAAAAAACGCATTATTTTTTATTTTTTGCTATAATAAATATCCCCCAAAAATCTATAAAAAAACATTTTTTTTTTCCTCAGTTTAGGCCGATACGTATTCTTCTACATATTTTTGGTAAAAAAAATCGCAATAAGCGATTATTGATTGGTTTGCGCAGTAGTTATAGCGTTTACAAGATAGGGGATAGTTTTATAGCATTTTTATTAATAATTATTTTTTTTATTAGTTATGGCGGCGATCAGCGATTTTTATTGTGACTGCGACATTATGGCGGACACATCGGACATTTTTGACACATTTTTGGGACCATTGTCATTTATACAGCAATCAATGCTATTTAAATGCATTGATTCCTGTATAAATGGCAGTGAAGGGGTTAACCACAAGGGGGCAGTGTAGGGGTTAAGTATGCCTAGGGGTGTGTTTCTTACTGTGGGGGGGGCGTGGCTGTCAGCTAATGAATGCTGATCTCTGCTCCAATCACAGGGAGCAGAGATCGGCGTCACTAGTTGCTAGGCAGAACGGGGAGATGCTGTTTATCTCGGGTGTCCCCGCGGCGATCGAGTCCGCGGGGCCCGCGACCGGACTCACGGGGGTCCCGACCGGCATGGGAGCGCCGCTCCTAGCGCGCTCCCGATGGCACGACAGGCATATTAAGGAGGGACTTGTATATACACCCTCCTGCCTGTACGTGCCATTCTGCCGACGTATATCTGTGTGCGCCGGTCGGGAAGTGGTTAAAGGGGAACTAAACTCTTCAATACTTACCTCTGCTTCAGTGGTCTGAGATGACTCCCCGGCATTTTCTCCTTGGCTTCTTCTCTGGGTCGGCATTCAAGCAACTTGAATGACCAGTGCGGGATGACGTCACTCCTGCACAGGATTACAGTCATTTTGGCACACAGACACTCTGACAGAATGTAAACTGAGCTGTGCATTCGTAGCGTAGTGCGTAGTGTTCATTCTACAGATAACTGTGACTAGGCAGGCAAGTTTATTTTATTCCAGAAGAGACAGCGTGTGTCCCTTCTGCAACAAAGAGCCTGCCTACCTGCAGTTTTTACTTTAGATTAGTTCCACTTTAAAGGTTCAGTTCACCATAAGCCCCTAACACACGATCGGTTTTTCCAACAAAACCGTGGATTTTTTTCCGAAGGTTGTTGGCTCAAACTTGTCTTGCATACACACGGTCACACAAATGTTGGCCAAAAATTCCGAACATGAGAATGCGGTGACGTACAACACATACGACGAGCCGAGAAAAAGGAAGTTCAATAACCAGTGCGGCTCCTTCTACTTGATTCAGAGCATGTGTGAACTTTTGTGCGATGACTTGTGTACACACGATCAGACAAATTTGAGAACCTGCTCTTAAACATTTGTGTGCGGAAATTCCGACAGCAAAATGTTCAATGGAGCATACACACAGTCAGACTTTCTGACAACAAGCTTACATCAAACATTTCCCATTGGAAAGTCCGTCCGTGTGTACGTGGCATAAGACTGATATTCCATATACAGGTGGACTGTGGTAAAAATAAGGAGGGGCATTCTAGATGCTTTGCTTGCAAAGGTTTTCCAAGTGAATTATTGAAGCAAATAAGTTGGAAATTTGGATCACACAATAAGTGATTGAGTATATTTGTCAGGGGGAGAATTTTCTGTAGGGTTCAGGAGCAAGTTGGTACAGCCTAGAAACCAGCAATCCCTCATAGGCCTGTTATATTCAGGAAGTTATTTTTCCAAGGATTGAGATGCAGTCCATGATCACTCCGAGATCTTTCACTAATTATCATGCAGCTCACCTATAAACAGCTTGTTCCCTCCTGAGTGTCGCAGTGGGCAGTTGGATAGGACCCTAAGCATTGCCCATTGGCAATAGTAGAATTCCTACCTAGCTCCAGGCTTTCCCCCCTTCCCTAGCATTTTACTATTAAATTAAAAGATATTTTAAATAACAGTTTTTTTTCTGTTTTTTCACAATGATAAATCCACCAAATCGTTTGTGATTTATGGACTGTTGGAAAAAAAATCTGACACTGAGATCCTTAATGTTATATTGTGGTTATCAATCATGGATCTAAACATCTTCTTTTTACATGAAGGTTTCTTATGCAGAACAGTGGGGAGTTGAGCCACGTGACCTTCCTTCAGTGGCAGACCTTGCAAGGCAGAAGTCACTGAGCTCTTCAGAGGATGACGCCTTTCTTCTAATATATAATGACAGAGGTCATAGCCGGGACAATACATCCAAAAATTTACAAGCTGGAACACCTCTTGGATTGCTTGCTTACCTCTACTGCAGGTCTGCTTTACGTTACAAATGAAATATGTTTCTTAGTTGTTTTAGTTATAAATACAGAAATCATGTTCGAGTCTTTTAGAGTATGTTTGGAAAGATGCATGCAATGGATGCCTAATTTTGTTCTAATTTTGTTTCACTTTCACTTCCATGCATGTTACTGACCCAGCTACAGTCTCAGGTACCAGGGAACACTCTGTATCCAATTAACAAGTCTTTATGAATCTGGAATACAAATACACAAATTGCATTTTCACAGCTCCAGAAGCAATGAAAGATAACTGAATTTAATTTACAGATAACAGGGACTTTTTTGTGCAGTCTATAATTGCTGGAAGCCAGAAAAGTTTTAAGGACAGCAGTTTCTAAACACAAAGGTCTGGGCCTGTACTAGCAAATCAGGTGCAGTTTGAAATGGCCTTTTATATAGTTATTTGATTGAGGAGTATGATTTTTATCTCCCTTTTATTCAGCTTTGTCTTACGTAGGTTACTTTTGTACATTTCACAAAGACGTAACCAGACGCATCTTATTTTGTTCTTAAAGTGGTTCTAAAGGCTCAAGTTTTTTTTTACCTTCAGGCATTTTGCCGGTGGTTGCAGTGCAGCCCTATTCACCTGGGGGTATACCTCAGCTGCAGCCACAGCATGTGTACACCCTCAGCTGCTGCCTCTACAGCTAAAGGGGGAGAAGTTGGGGGTGGTAAAAACAACTCAACCATGTAATTTTTTTACCGCCCCTCCAACCTGACTTGTAAACAAGCCCTTGGTTCACATCAGTGTGGCTATGTGCTGTGTGTAGGGCAGCTCATTCATTTCAATAGGCTTCCCTACCCGCGGAAATGCAGGGAAAGAAGTCCTTGACCCTTTTTTGAAAATTGCACCACACCAAAAGCACCCCATGTTTGCCAACATGTGGGGTACCATAAGGAATTAATGGCACCCCTAAAGAGCAGAGCATTTGTCTGTGTGTCAGGAATGAGCGCTATTATGCGCGTGCTCCACGACACACAGTAACATGAACCCCAAGCCTTGAACAGTGGTGCCTCAGGACTGAAAATACTTTTCTTATCATACATCACGGGACACAGAGCCATAGTAGTTACTATGTGGGTTATAGGCCACCTTCAGGTGATTAACACTGGCACACCCTAAGACAGGAAGTCTACTCCCTATATAACCCCTTCCACTACTGGGAGTACCTCTGTTTTTTCGACAGCGTCTAAGGTGTTGGTCACGAGTAAAGATGTGCTGTGCTGAGCTCCTTGCTGGGGCCAGCTATGCAGCCCGATCCATTCAAAGTGTCTTTTCATGCCGAATTGAATGGTACCCGGGCCTCGTGGTGGAGGAAACAAGGTTTTGCCTGTAACGCTTCTCTTTTTAGAGAGCTGGACCCCGGGATCCAGAGCTTTGTTTTTTTTCAGCCATAGCGTTTTTTCTGGCGGGGTGTTTTTTAGGTCCAGGAGTGTGGGTTCGCCGAGGGTCCCCAGTTCCTGAAGGTTTTATAACGGAGCCCACCCTGAGAGGTGAAGATTGGGTCTGTTTGTTTTTACCACAGAAAACCCTGTGGCGGGAAAGGTAAGTGGAGGTTTCTAAGTTCTAAATTTTCTTATGAAATGTCTCCTTTAAAAAAGAAAATGCTGTTATGCCTAAGAGTCACCACTGGGGGCTGTATAGAGCACGTACCTTGTCATGCTTTCCTCAAACATCACGCTTGTCAGAGAAGCAACAGGCTTCTCTCCGGTGAGCAGCTCAGACCTCTGGTAAGATTGGGGGGGATTTTCTTCCACGAAACACCCCCCACCTGGACAAAGCTCTCCCCCTCTTCCTGCAAGGGGGAAGCCAAAAACGATTGGTGATGCCGCTCTGTTTTTTTTCACCGCCCCTGCACAGCGGCTTGTTACAGGTCTCCTCCTCACCATCCCCCCCACACATACATGCCCGATCCCGTCGGATCGGAGACCCGCGCTCGTGTGGGAAAACCCTCTTTTGAAAACACAGGTGGGCCGCGATGTGATTGACGTGGGGGGGGGGGGGGGGCGTAGCGCGGCGTTGGCGTCCTCCAACGTCCAGGCTAGTATTCAGCTTTGCATGAGGTTGTTGGGAAAGATGGTGGCTTCATTCGAGGCTGTTCCTTATGCTCCGTTTCATTCGAGACTGCTGCAAAACAGTATCCAATCGGCTTGGAACAAAAGGGTTCAAGCTCTAGATTTACAAATGTGTCTGACTCCAAAGGTGTGCTGGAGCCTCAGTGATAAACAACATATGCCAACCTTTTTTGGGTTGGGGAGCAGTCCTGGAAGAAGCAGATGTCCAAGAGAAGTGACCCAGATCAGAAATGGCCTTGCCCATAAACATTCTAGAAATTCAGGCAGAGCACTTGGTCCTGAGGGCCTGAACGTTCAATCCTGCCAGGATTCAATCCAACAATGCCACAGCAATGGCCTATATCACTCACCAAGGGGGCACAAGAAGTTGTGCAGCCCAGAGAGAGGTGAATCCTATCCTATCTTGGGCTTTCTACAGATGGGATTAGAAATAAAGCTGGTCTTGAGTACTATCAAGGGCCAGGTTTCGGCCTTATCGGTATTATTTCAGTGACCACTTGCTTCACACTATTTGGTTCGTAGCTTTATTCAGGGGGTAACACGGCTTAATCCTCAGGTTAGGTCACCCCTGAACCCTTGGGACTTGAATTTAGTCCAGTCGGTATTGCAGAAACAGCCTTTTGAGCCAATACGACATATTCCCTTGGTCCTTTTGACAAGGAAACTAGTTTTACTGGTAGCCATAACTTCTGCAAGAAGGGTATCGGAGTTGGCTGCTTTCTTGTAAAGAGCCATATCTAATTATTCACAAGGATAGGGTTGTATTGCGTCCTCATTCTAATTTTCTACCGAAGGTAGTGACGAGTTTTCATTTAAATCAGGCTATTGTTCTACATTCTTTTTTCCCAGAACCCCTTTCTGCGGAAGAAAAGTCACTACATTCTCTTGATGTGGTGAAAGCAGTCAAAATCTATTTGAAGGCGACTGCTCAAAACGGATGTTTTGTTTGTGTTGCCTGAAGGTCCTAAAAGAGGACAGGCAGCATCGAAATTTACTATTCCTAAATGGATTTGATTAGTGATTGTTCAAGCTTATGGTTTAAAGAGGAAAAGTTCCACCTTTTCATATTAAAGCACACTCTACCAGGGCTGTTAGTACTTCCTGGGCAGTGCATCACCAAGCCTCCATGGCTCAAATCTGCAAGGCTGAAACTTGGTCTTCAGTCCATTCATTTACCAGATTCTATCAAGTAGATGTTGGGCGCAGTGTGCTACAGGCAGCAGTATAAGTCCTCTGGTCTCATGATGCCCTTCTTTTGTTGTCTCCCTACCTTCAGTTGGCATTGCTATAGGTCATCCCACATAGTAACTACTATGTCTCTGTGTCCCATGATGTACGATAAGAAAATATGATTTTTATAACAGCTTACCTGTAAAATCCTTTTTTTTGAAGTACATCACGGGACACAGAGGCCCCCTCCCTTCTTTCTGGTATACACGTGTATTGCTTTGCTACAAAACGGAGGTACTCCCAGTAGTGGGAGGGGTTATATAGGGAGTGGACTTCCTGTCTTAGGGTATGCCTGTTGTCCATAACCTGAAGGTGGCCTATAACCCACATAGTAACTACTATGGCTCTGTGTCCCATGATGTACTTCAAAGAAAAGGATTTTACAGGTAAGCTGTTATAAAAATCCTATTTTCAAGGGCGTTCCGACTGGAAAAAGGTTGAGAAACACTGGGGAAGAGCAACTGACTCTCTGCTCACTGTAGACTGAGATCTAAGTCATTATTTCTATTTCTTTTTTTCAACTATTTAACATTTTCACTTTCATTCGTTTTGTTCTTTTTTAGTTTTGCATTTCAAATATAAAATCTGAAAAAAAAATGCCTCTTGCAATGCTTTCTTAACTGAATTATAACTTTGGACAAATTATAAAATAAAATGTATGCTTTTTATTTACGACACTATTTTTTTTTTTTTTTTTAAACGAACGCTGATCAAATTTAGAAAAAAGTGATTTTTTTTTGTTAGGGTTTTATGTCTTTTTGCTTATAGATCGGTTAGTAAATAAAATAATATATGTATTACTTTTGTTATTTTAAGAATGTTAAGACAATGTTTTTGAAGAATAAACCGGCCCATAGCTAAAATTGGTGAAAAGCTAGATATTTCTTTAGTCCATAAGAGGTACTCGGGTGCTGAAGCAGTTAAAACTGTAACCCCTCTACAGATCATCTGTGTTGTGAATTCTTTACTGTAAAATTTTTCAGTTGCTCTGCTGAGAAAAAAAAGATGTGCCTTTGCTTCAACGATTTCAAAAACTCTATTCAGACAACCGTATTTCCAGATGTTGCTTTCATGTGGTATAACTGCAAGGAAACCATTTCTGAAGGATTTTTTTAATATGAGCAGTGCCAATCACCCTACAGTGCCCAGCTGTACAGCAGTTTTGGGGACTTCACAGCAGGAAGCAGGAGCCACATAAAAACAAACTTGGATTCAACAAAAAATGGGGCTTCAGAACATTCTATATCATGAATGATCAGTGGAATACATATTTCCCCATTATGTGAGAAGTGACGGCTATCTATAGAAAATCCAGACATGACTAGAAACTGTTCACAGCAGGTCTTTCAGATGTGAAAACAGTAAAGCATTAGGACAATACCCCTAGGCTGCTTAGCAATAGGTAGTAATTAAAGAAAATCAAAACCAAAAAGTAAATGTGTAATTTTTTGCAGCTTCCTAATATAAGGTGGCTGCATTAATTTTCTTTCAGACATTTTTTCCCCTAGATTTTCATCCCACAATTCCGAGAATAACAATTTTCGTGTTTTTAGGATGGCTTCCCTTGCTCTTTAAAGGAGTTACTGAGTTTTGATGAAACTTTAGATTTCTGTGACCCTTAGATTTTATCTCTGTAATACCGTTTATATCCCCCTCACACCTGCTCTCTCCCTATTACCACACATGTCACCTCCTGCTACTTCTGAACCTACATGCTGACAGAAACATCCAAGCCACTGGGGCATGTGCCTTCATATAAATCACACTCCCATATGACTTCTGCTTCTCCTAACTCCTGGGGTATACCCCCCCCCTTCCTTTAGCAGAAATCACAATCCACACACTAGTTTGTCTTCCCTTTCTTCCCAGAACCAGCCCCCCCCTCTCATGTGCTCTCTGGAATGCCCACTCTGCCTGTAAGCTCACATCTGTCCTTGACATTTTTACTCCTTTAACCCACTTGCTGTAACTGAAATCTGACTTTAGGACTCTGACTCTGCCTCTCCAGCTTCCCTCTTTCATAGTGGCGTTCACTGGACTCACCCAATTTCAAGAGACAAAGGGGAGGTGGAGTTGGAATCCTTCTATCCCCACAAAGCACATTTAAGGGCCATTCTTCCCTCACCCCCCTCAGTGCCCCTCTCCTTTTTTGAAACTCAGGAATTTGTCTCTTTTGTCAAGTTTTTCTGAAGATTGCTGTGATCTATTGGCCTCCTGGACTGGTATCGTACCTTCCTAATGACTTCTCTGCCAGGCTACCCTTTCTCTCCTCTGAAATACCCACAGTCTTGGCAACGTCAACATCCCTGTTAATCCTAACACTCCAGTTACCTTTCAACTTCCATTTGACCCTAACAAAATGGGAACACTTCTACTCACTCCGATGGCAACATCCTTGACTTTGTATTGTATCACCTCTGCACTCCTTGCAACCTCTCCCAACACTCCTCTTCCTCTTTCCGATCACAACTTCACACTCATCCTTCCTGGACACACTTGCTCCCCTCACTACACACAGAATGATGCCCTGACCCCTACAGCCTTGGCAAACAGATGACACCAGAACATTCAAAAGACCTAGCCACACTAATTAACTTCCCTGCAAAACTTCACCCTGTATAAATCTGCCATCCAAAAATACAATTCCTTCTTTCACATTGCCAAATAGACCAGGTTCAGCACTCTCAATTACACACTCTCATCCAGTCCTCATCAACTGTTTTTTACCTTTTAACTCTCTACTTTGTTCTCCACTGCTTTTACCCACTAACTCACTTAATGCCTGTGAGATTGGCAATCATTTAAAAAAACAGATTGAAGCTATTTGTGATGAGATCTCCACTGTATGGGTATCTCCACAACCTGACATGCCATGTCTACCCTCACATTCAATACTTCCCCCAGAGACCCATCTGTTTTCTCCTGTTTACCTCCATACTCCAAGAAAGCCTAGCTTGCTACCACCTTACTCATAACATTCTTGACCCGTTTCAGTGACATTCCACCAAAACTGGCCCCCTAAAACCCACTAATGACCTACTATCTGTATGCTAATATTAGGCCTTTCTGATGCCTTCAACGCAATTGACCAACCACTTCTCAAAAACTTGACTCCCTTGGCCTCCAAGACTCTGCTCTTTGCTGGCTCTAATTCTCAGCCCACCTTCAATTTCACTCTACCTACTTCTTTCCTCTTCCTCTTTCCATAGGGGTTCTCAAAGGTTGCACCCTCTGACCCTTTCTATTCTCTATCTTCACCTCCTCCCTGGGTCAGCTCATAGTCTTCCTTGGCTACCAATACCATTTCTATGCTGACAACACCCAAATCTATCTCTCTACTCCTACTCCTCTGCTGACACCATCAGTGTCCTTGTGCATCAATAATTTACTAACTAATGGATGTCGCATCACTTATTTAGACTTGGTCTTTCCATAATTGAGCTCATAATATTTCCACCTCGCCTGCTCCTCTCTTGACTTTTCCATAAAGATTAATACACAACTATCACTCCCTCCCTTAAGGCCAGGATGATGGGTGTAATCTCAGACTCTAAAAGACAAGGAAAGAGGCGCCTCTAAGTGTAAAACTGTTTAATACAATAAATTGGCAACTCACATTTGAGTAGTAAATACCAAGCACATGGAAGCCAGCTGCGGTGGGGAGACATGAAGCGAGGCGTGAGGCGCAGTAGGAAGGATGGCAAGGGAGGATGACGTCACGCTATGCAACGCATTTCGCGAGCATGCGCGCTGCGAGTATTACGGCAAGCCGTGCTCCTTTCTCAAGCTGACTACATTGAAGGGACCATAGGGGCCATTATATGGAATACACACAGGGAAGGGGAGGGGAGTGTTTACTTTGCATCTCTATCATGGTGCATGGCAGTGCAAAATAATAAATAAGGAGCTATAATCTAAAACGGGTTAAAACGCAGACCTATGATTCAGGAATGATAGTACACATAAATTGCGATATAGCATAATAAAAAAATATATAAAAATAGCTTATGATAAATTATAATATGGCAGTTTTTACAGCCCATAGTGCATCAGTTCCTACATCAGGAATGGTACGCATTTGCTGGAACTATTGTCTTCATACAAGTGGGATCCTACTTATGTAAGGCTCTCACTTGATGTTAGTTCCCTGTATACATCCATCCCTCATACCTTTTGGCCTAGTGGTCTTGGAATACTTCTTGGCCCAAGACCCATTAATTAATCCCCGTCAGGCTGCCTTTTGTTTTTAGAAGCAACACGTTTTTGCCTAACGCATAATTATTTTAATTTTGATTGAGATTTTTACCTACAACTACAGGGCACTGCAATGGGGGCCAATTTTGCCCCATCATATGCGAATTTAGCGATGTTTTTTTGGGAGACCCATCATATTCTTAGACAGAATACCTTCTCTGCCAATATAGTTTTTTCCGGGAGGTAGATGACATAATAAGTCTCCCCACCACAGCCGGCTTCCTTACACCAGCGGTGGCTACAGTGAAGACAGCGTTCGCATGTGAAGGACCCAAGAAGCCGGATCGTCACCGTTGGACTTACCTTTTGCTGGGACCACATCTTGATGTGCTAGTTTACTACTCAAATGTCAGTTGCCAATTTTATTGTATTAAAAAGTTTTACAAAACGTCTACACTTAAAGGCGCCTCTTTGTGTTTTTTATGGACTTTTTACCCCCCATTCACAGCTAAATATTTACATGGACTAATATAGACTGTGTGTCTTACAATATCAGACTTTTAAAAAAAATATTTTAAATTGTATATGGGATATTTATGGTTCTAAGTTTTTGCACCTTTACTTTTTGTGTTTTTGTAATCTCAGGCTCTGACTCCTCCCTTCAGTCTCACATCCAATCACTGCCCAAGTCTTGCTGCCTTCATTTGCATAACCTCTCCAAAACATGCCACTTCTTAATCACAAAGCTACTAATTCAGTTCCATGTTATCTCTCACCTTGTCTATTGCAACTTTCCCCTCTTTGGCCTACCTTTTTCATAGGTTATCTCCCCTTCAATCTATCATGAATGCTGCTGGCAGACTCTTCCACCTTATTAACCGTTTAATGTCTGCCACCCCTCTCTACCAATCTGGTTTCCACTCACCCAAAGAATACAATTCATAATCTTAACAACAACATACAAAACTCTGCCCTGAGCTACATCACCAACTCAGGCTGTATTCACACCTGAGCATAGCGATTTACTGGCGTTTTTTATCTGAGAGTTTTCGAGCATATTTAGAAGTGTATTACAAGCATTTTACAGCTTCAGGCATATTTGTTTAGCCAATAGAAAGCAGTAGGGGGAGAGGAAATTCAGGGTGAAGAGCTGCTGTTTGAACAGAAAACATGCAACAAACGCTAGTATAACGTTCAAGTCATGCATTTCTGTTGAAGTGTATGGGGCCAAATGTGCTTGTAATCTACCAAAAAGAAGCTTGCGTACATTTTTGAGGGAAAGGTGTTTCGTGCCAGGTGAAGGAATGCTCATATGTGAACAAGGGCCATTGAAATGAATAGGATATGGGTTGTTGAGCATTTTATAGCTTCAAGCTGAAAATTGCTCAGGTGTGAAAGGGGCCTTAGTGCCAAAAAATAACCCAAACCATACTCTTTACTCCTCCCAAGACCTCCTGCTTTCTATCGCCTCCTAATCGTCTGCTTTCAGTACTTGTAGTTCATTCGTTAAGAGAAAACTGTGAACGAATGATGCAGCTGTGTGGACAGAGGGAGGGCAAGGGAGAAGCTCTTTTCCCCCCCCTCCTTCCGCTTTAACATTGGGGGGGGGGGGGGTGATCTGGTGAACTGGCGACGGGAACTGGAACATGTTCCCTAAACACGGGTGAAACATGTAAGGTCACTCCATCTGACATGTCCTGGGACAAGAAGTGTGTTTTTGGCAGGATCATTGAATGAAATAAAGGGGAAAAATTTTAATGAATCCATTACATCTAAGGACTGGTAATTTGCAAAATATTCAATTATTGTTTCTGGATTTAGCTGTATGTATGCTGTAAGGCCAGTTGCACATGGGCAAAATAGATATGTATTTTGTGATGCAGCTTGCCACTGGGGTTGCCTTTCTAGTTCCATGAAGGTTTTTATAAATTCCAGCCATAATATGGCACACAGGTCAATAGAGAATGTGCATGATCTGGACAGAGAGGTAAGACTGTTAGTCACACACGTCAGCGTATGTACCATCGGTATCACCTGCCAGGTAAATGAGGCTGTAAAGAGGTATATTTGGCCCAAGATGTGCAAGAAGCCTGAAGCCTGGTACCCAGTGGGCTGAACGAAAAAAAGAGAAAACTGAGAGGTCGCCGTACTAATTATGCAATGTTAGTACAACGATCTCCACCGCTGAGCTATTGTGTTCTGACAGGGGGGCTACCTCTCCGCCAGAACACACTGATTAGCGTTCATAGCCATTCGCTGCAAGCGCTGATCAGCTTCTGGTCGGATGCTGGTTTTCCAGCATGTTCCTTCGACAAAAAATGGTCGTTGGACCGGCTTCAGTTGAAGAGGCAGCTGTACACACTGTCTGAATGTTGGCTGGTTCCTGCTGAACCGGCTGATATTCGGATCATGTGTACCCAGTATAACAGTGTTCTTCCTAAAGTAAAAAGAGACCTTCCCAAACCCCCTTCTGTATGCCTCCACACTGATGCATTCAAGTACTATATTCTGTATAAAGTCCCACTGAGTAAATGTCATAGCTGTCATTGAAAATCAGTAACATACCTGCTAGCATTATATATTGTATAGAGTTTTTGAAGTGTTCATGTATTCATTGTATTACAGAAATGCTGTTCTGGATGGGTATGTGCAGCAGTTGCTCTACACCTTCCGATATTTCTGTTCCCAGGAAGATTTGCTGCAGTTCCTTATTGACGGGATTAATAACACAGTGCCAAGGTACTAATGAATATATGCTACACCACCCAATGCCGTGTTCTTTGAAAACATAATTCATTTTCATTTAGAAATTTTGTGGCAGTGCGACAAAATCATAATTTTGTACATAGCAACGGACTTGACAAATGCCAGCAGCCAGGTAGCCAAAGCTAAAAAAAAAATATCTGTAAAGGGCAATGGCGCCCTAAACGTACCCAGATGCAAAAAAAGGAGGGCACTGGTGCAACTGCCCGAAAAAAAAACACACAAACAATTGGCAAGGAATGATAAACGAATGAAAGGAGTCTTTTTAGTCCTTGAGAAAGGTCCATAAAAAACACTGTGGCATAAAATTCACATCAGCAGTCTATCTTCAAAGCAGGATCTGAGGAGGCTCCCACCAGCAAACCATGTATAAACAGAAAAAAAGGAGAAGAGAAAAGCGCCACGAAGTGTAGCATTTATTAAAACATATTGGTAAAATGAAAAATAATAAATATGCACTCACATTTGAAAGACACTAAAGTGTATCAATAAATCTCCAGCAGCTGGCAACCTTCTAGGTCAGGGATATGCAATTAGTGAACCTCCAGCTGTTTCAAAACTACAAGTCCCATCATGCCTCTGGGTGCCATGCTTGTGGCTGTCAGAGTCTTGCTATGCCTCATGGGACTTGTAGTTCTGCAACAGCTGGGGGTCCGCTAATTTCATATCAAGCCCCTCTGTGTGGATATAATGTAAGGTGCTTGGAACCAGGTTTGACAATGAGGGCCACACCCTGAAATGCATAACCACGCCCATTGACACCACACATGAAATCATCACAGCCATTTTGTGGGCCTGCAACACTTTCCCGCTGTCCAGTGTTTCTCATCCATGTGATCCTCATCCACACTCAGTCTGCTGCTTTTGCTGGCTCTTCCTGGTGTTCCCCTGGTCAACTTCCTGGTTCCAAGCACCTTACATCATATCCACACTGAGGGACTTGCTCACCATCGACCACCTAAAAGATTGCCACCTGCTGGAGACCTATTGATACAGTTTTTAGCCCTGGTTCACACTGGTACGGTTTTGAAATTGCGCTACTTCAGCACAATTTCAAAGCCGCACATCAGTGAGATTTGCACTGCCAATTTCATTGCGACTTCATTTAACAGAAGTCCATGCAAGTTGCAATGAAATCAGTAAAAATGGTGTAGGAACCTTTTATTTATGATCGCTGCAATGTGTACGGTTCCATTGCCAGCAATTGGGTGCGACTAGTCATGCAATTTGGAACTGTCAATGCCGCACCGGTGTGAAGGAGGGCTTTAATGTCTTTTCAAATGTGAGTTTTTCATTTTACCAATATGTTTTAATAAATGCTACTTAGGTAGTAGCGCTTTTCTCTCTTTCTTTGTTCTGTTTATACAAAGTAGCCAAATCTTAAGAATTACAGCTAGATCCCAATTTTGGGGTTCACTCTAGTTATCGATGTAGCTGGCTGCTAAAAAAAAAAAACTTGTGGGCTCCTTGACTGGTCAGACTTGGTTTTGAATTTCATAATAATTTTTTTGCTTGGATATAGCATTTGCTATCTTCTACCCATCTTGTACTCATTTGAAATGTGCAGTTTTGTACAGTGGAAGACGGACACAACATCTTGCGTGTCTGCATTTCCCTACTAATGATGAGCAGATCTAAACTAGTGTAGATTTATTTATTTTTTTCTTTATGATCAGTTAACGAATTTAGGCACATAATCTTTGTAATTATAGAAGGTGATAGACAGCCTTTTTGTGAAGATACACTTTGGTGTACTGAAAGCGGAGCGCCACCCGTTTTTAAAACCTATAAAAAAAAAAAAAGTACTCACCTTCCTCGATCCGAAACGGCATTTTTTATTTTTTTTCTTAACTTACCTTTTAGTTGTTCTTCTTGGCATCCATCGCTTCCTGGTTCTTGGTCCCTCGGATATGGGCGGGGATATTACGGCTATTACGTAATATCCCCTAGACCGCACTGTCTCCTGGGAGCTTGTGTCATAGCTCCCAGGAGTCAGTGCGGCTGCCTGGCCCGAGATCGCGTGAGACTTGCGGGACTTTTGACGCCGCGGTTGTGATGTCAACAGGAGCTGACGGCGCATGCGCGAGATTAGAATGAATGGGCGTCAGTGAAATCCAGGAAGAGAACGCCTGGAGATTTCACTCGCCCACAGCCAAGATGGAGAACCGCAACAGCTTCTTTATAAAGTCCTATTTTACTAGAAAAATCGAAAGGCACAACTCCTACAACCCGGATTGGTGAGTTATTAAATGCCAAAATATACTCCTTTTATTAAGGGCTTTTAAAAAAAAAACGTTAGGGGCAGTGGAGCCCCGCTTGAAGTTTCGATGTCCCTAACTGTCGCATTTATGTGGAGGAATTAAACAAAATGAAAGTGGTTGTAAACCCTTACATATACCCAGTTAAGTGACTGACCTTTTAGGTGATACAGAGATGAAACAAATCCTCCTACATAAGTTGTACCTGTTTATCTGCATCTTCTCTTCTCTACATTGTTCAAAGTCCAGAATGTTTAAGCCTTGTCTGAGCTGTCAGAAAAAAGGGGACAGAGAGCTGAAAAGCTAAAACTACACTCTGCAGAGCTCAGTGAGCAGAGCTCTGAAAGCTGATTGGAGGGAAGGGACACACCCCCATTAACACAGGAACAGAGCTGAGGCTGTCAATCAGCTGGAACTCCCTTCCCTGTTACCTTTTTTTCCTTTGGTGTCAGGAAAACGTATCAGAAGTGATTCATTTTGATGACAGAGGAATGAAGCAGCAGACAGAATTGACACTTAGTGCTCTGGATTGAGACAAATTCACACTATAGAGGGATATGCTTTGTTCATAGTTCATGTCAGAGGTTTACAACCTCGTTAAGAGCTGTGCTTCTCTTGTATAACTGACAGTAGTGGGGAAGGCAACAGGTCATAGCTCTAACGGACTCCTTAAAGTGGAACTTTACCCATAACAACTTTCCACATTAATATGTAGGCCTCATGCACACGGACGTTTTAAAAAAAGGGCTGTAAAGCTAGGTCGGACGCCTGGAAAAAGCAGCCTAAAAAAACTTGACTTTTACCGCGTTTTGCATTGGCGTTTTTGCGCGTTTTTTAGCGTCAGCGTTAATTAGCGTTTTTTAAAGAAAAACACATCTCTAATTTCCTATACAGGGATTACAGTGTCCAATCAACTTTTTGCAGCAAAAAAACGCTGCAGCTCAAAAACGCCGGTGCGCGGTTTTGCGCGATTCGCATTTTTACAGCTCTAGTGCCGCGCCAGGGAACACACTGGTCCTGGGTTTTTTTTACAGCTTAAAAGCGCCTATGCCATTTGCAGCTCAAAAACGCCTAGGTGGGCATGAAGCCATAGACTAACATGGACAGGCGTTTTTAAGCTGCAAAAAACGCTCAAAAACGCGGCTGCAAAAACGTCCGTGTGCATGAGGCCTTATGTTACCAACGTTGGTGTGTGCTGTAAATTGCCCCCAGCATTGTTACTGTTTCTTTTTGCCAGAGCCCCTGAACAGCAGTAATATCTTTGGGCTGTCCACAGATCAGCCTCTACAAACTTGGCACAGTCCCTAAAAACAGAGAGCAACTGAGCATGTGCAGAGCAGGGTGAGACAGTGTATTATTGGACTTTAAACATTATAGACACTTATTTTTAATGTTTTACATGGCTAGACCTTCAAAAGTGGCCAACCTGATGTGATCTAGCAGGACTTAAATTTTCTGACGAAAGTTCCACTTTAGGCCCGGTTCAGACTGCTGCAGTGCGGGAGATCGCATATGATTCGCACCGCACTGCAGTTCAAATCATATGCGATCTCTGTGCGATGCAAATTCAGCCATACAAATAGTATGGCTGAATTTGCATCGCATTCGGCCCAAACTCGCACAGGACCCTTTTTTTTGGTCCGTTGCAGAGTCGGATCGCATGGTGTTCTCACCATGCAATCCGATTCCTGTCCGAGTTTGCAGATCGCACTGCGATATGCGAGCTGATTTGGGGGTGTCATTAACATTTCACTGACACTCCCAGCAGCTCGCATAGGGCAGTGTGAACTGCCGGCGGGAGACATGCGGTGCGGGAACCCGCAGTAGATTCGCAGCGTTCCCGCACCGCAGCAGTGTGAACCCAGCCTTAAGGTCTGGGCCACAGATTATTGGGGTATCTGGTAATGCTGTCAAATTAGTAGCCCTAGAGACAAAATAATAGGTTGTGTTTAGCATAGTATGCAAGCTCTTGGAGGGGATGATAAGGGACTATATACAAGATTTTAGCAATGACAACGATATCATTAGCAGTAATCAGCATGGATTTATGAAGAATCGTTCTTGCCAAACCAATCTATTAACCTTCTATGAGGAGGTGAGTTGCCATCTAGATAAATGAAGTCCCGTAGACTTGATGTATCTGGATTTTGCAAAAGCATTTGACCCAGTTCCCTATAAACGTTTACTGTATAAAGTAAGGTCCATTGGCATGGACCATAGGGGGTGAGTACATGGATTGAAAACTGGCTACAAGGGTGAGTTCAGAGGGTAGTGATAAATGGGGAGTACTCGGAATGGTCAGAGGTGGGTAGTGGGGTCCCCCAGAGTTCTGTGCTGGGACCAATCCTGTTTAATTTGTTCATAAACGACCTGGAGGATGGCTTAAACGGCTCAATCTCTGTATTTGCGGATGTGGAAACCTTGCAATGAGATCTGAACAAATGAATGGGGTGGGCAACTACATGGCAAATGAGGGTTAATGTAGAAATATGTAAAATAATGCATTTGGGTGGCAAAAATATGAATGCAATCTACTCACTAGGGGGTGAACCTTTGGGGGAATTTAGGATGGAAAAGGACCTGGGGGTCCTAGTAGATAATAAGCTCAGTAGTGGCATGCAATGCCAAGCTGCTGCAAGCAAAGCAAACAGAATATTGGCATGCATTAAAAAGGGATAAAACAATCATTCTCCCACTCTACAAGACTCTGGTCCAGCCTCACCTAGAGTATGCTGTCCAGTTCTCGGGAAGGATGTACTGGAAATGGAGGATATTAGTTATGAGGAAAGGTTGCGAGCACTGAACTTATTCTCTCTGGAGAAGAGATGCTTGAGAGGGGATATGATTTCAATTTAAAAATACAATACTGGTGACCCCACAATAGGGATAAAAAACATTTGCGGAAGGAAGTTTAATAGGACACATGGCCACTCATTAAAATTAGAAGAAAAGAGGTTTAACCTTAAACTGCATAGAGGGTTCTTTACTGTAAGAGCAGCAAGGATGTGGAATTCCCTTCCACAGGCAGTCGTTTTAGCGGGTAGCTTCGATTAGTTTTTAAAAAACTATTAGATAAACACCTGAACGGCCACAACATACAGGGATATACAATGTAAAGCCCGTACACACGAGCGGACTTTTTGACAACCAACATGCAAATTAGCTGTTTTGGACCAACATCCGACCGTGTGTACGCTCCATCGGACCAACTTTTTCCAGGTTTCATCAGACTTTTGTTGGCTGTGCGAACGGACCAACTTTCTGCCAACAAAAGTCCGATGGACCAAAGTCCGACCGTGTGTACACAAAACCAACGGACTTTTGTACAAACCAATGCAGAACCAATGCAAAAGATCAGACAACAATACAGAAGTTGACCAAAGGTGGCGGTAAAGAGCAGAAAAACCAAGTGATTTGGTGAAAGTTGGCTGAAAAAGTCCTGCCGTGTGTATGCAATACCAACTTGGGGCCAACGCCCTTTGGACAAAAATCCACGGGAAAGTTGGTCCACGGTCCGATCGTGTGTATGAGGCTTAATACTGACATGTAATCACACACATAGGTTGGACTTGATGGACTCGTCTTGTTTCAACCTCGCCTGCTATGTAAAGCATTCCCCTTTGTCATTTAAAATCTAAAAATCTTTGCATAGACCTTTTAAATCCATGCTACTTTTGCAGCCTATAAATAACAGGCCACATAATAATCATAATATCCATTGCACATGAGAATAAAACCTTCACTACCCTAAATATATGATTTGAGTCTTAGTAATTGTAATTAGTTGGATCTCAGTGACATCACCAGTTGTCAATGGTGTTTCACAGGTAAATTGAGCTGTTTTATTGCTGTTCTACAACACTCACTCTGTTTTGTATGTTTGCAGGGAAGACACAGACCCATGCTGTTTGACTTCAAAAATCTACCATCGCTCGATAATCCTGTTACAAACTTGGATTGAGGACTGCTGGCACATTGACTTCTCTGTGAATCCGGACTTGCTAGACAGGCTGGAAGACTTGAGCAACTCCCAGGTGAGCTTATTTATCTGTAAAGATCAAATGTGCTGTATTCACAGCTTATGTATACACAGTTGTGCTCATAAGTTTACATACCCTGGCAGAATGTATGATTTCTTAGTCATTTTTCTGATAATACAAAAACTTTTCTTTCACTCATGGTTTAGTATTTGGCTGAAGCCATTTATTATCAATCAACTGTGTTTACTCTTTTTAAATCATAATGACAACAGGAACTACCCAAATGACCCTGATCAAAAGTTTACATACCTAGGTGATTTTGGCCTGATAACATGCACACAAGTTGACACAAAGGGGTTTGAATGGCTATTAAGAGCCCGTCCCCACTACCGCGACTTGGGGGGGGGGGGCGACTTGTCAGACCGCAAGTCGCCCCAAGTCGCTTGACATTAGAAATTACATGCAAGTGAATGAGAGCCGTCTTAATGAACGCTACTGAAGTCGCTCCGACTTCAGAAAAGGTTCCTGTACTAATTTAATCCGACTTCTAGGTGACTTGTACCCATTGATTTCAATGGAAGTCGCCTCCAAGTCGGATCTCCTTGAGGAGGAACTCCACGCCAAATTTTAAACAAAAAAAAACGGCATGGGTTCCCCCTCCAGGAGCATACCAGGCCCTTAGGTCTGGTATGGATTTTAAGGACAACCCCCTACGCCGAAAAAACAGCGTGGGGGTCCCCCCAAAATCCATACCAGACCCTTATCCGAGCACGCAGCCTGGCCGGTCAGGAAAGGGGGTGGGGACGAGCGAGCGCCCCCCCCCTCCCTAACCATACCAGGCCGCATGCCCTCAACATGGGGGGGTGGGTGCTTTGGGCACCCCCCATGCACAAAGCACCTAGTCCCCATGTTGATGAGGACAATGGCCTCTTCCTGACAACCCTGGCCGTTGGTTGTCGGGGTCTGCGGGCGGGGGGCTTATCGGAATCCGGGAGCCCCCTTTGATAAGGGGGCCCCCAGATCCCGGCCCCCCACTTTATTTGAATGAGTATGGGGTACGATGTACTCCTACCCATTCACCCTTATTCTAAAGACAGTGTTGTGTCAAAACTACAGGGTTGAATCTAAAAAGGAAACTATTATAATGTGCAATACTGAAAAATTCAACATTTAAAATATTTTTTCTTTCTCCTTAATTAATGGACACAGGAAATCTTAAACCTTCAGGTTATAATTCAATTTACAGGATTAGACACTGGCTAAAAACTGTAGACCAGCACCAGCCTTCGTGTTTTTCTAGTGTCCTAGGAGAATTTACGTCTTTCTTTCAACTGGAACTATACTTCATCTGAGCACCACAAACCAAAAATGCTGTTTAATTCTTTTTCAACCCCTTGGAGTCGGCGCCTGCCAGCCCCTTAAGGGGTTTAGAAAACCTGCAGGTGGGGCGGGGCTTAAAGCCATGTGACTGTTGTGATTGGCTGTCATGACAGTCACATGATTGGATAGCTTCCGATCACTTTCAGTTAGCTGCTGGTAACTACTGATGTCAGCAGGGCACGCTCTCTCGGCACAGCTCTATTTGCACTAATGCATGCAAATTGCGGCTGCTCGGCACCAAGCCCACCTGCTGAGAGGCCACATATTTGCATGCAGCAAGCGCCAAGGAGTTATTATTCAAAGCAAACTTATCCATCCATCTATGTCTCCATGCTTTATTTTGTTGAGAAATCACTTTGAGAAACACCCCCTAGCATTTCTGGCCATGGCCATCTTAAATAGGGGCAGATGATTCATATAGCATTTACTTCCTGGAGTCCTTCTGCCCTTAGCCCAGGCATGCAAGCAGGAGAGGGTGTGCTTAGCTGAGAGCCATCGTTTGCCTAGGTGTAGAAACCAGGAAAAAAAGAAAAATGTAAAAAAAATAAAAAAGTTTAAAACAAGTAAATATGATATACTTTCCTATCCATTTACTAATGCTAGCAACATAAGGATTAAGAAAAGTCAATGTTGATTGAGAGAGTTAAGTGCTCCTTTCAGTTCTGGTGTTTCAAAGACTAAACTTTGAATTTTTCTAGCAATCCCTTTTTATTCTTCAATTAAGATTCTTCTACATTGGCTGCTGCTGGTTGTTTTTATCTTGCAGCTATCCAGCACAGTTGACCTGAGCCTGCTTTTCAACTGTATTGGGACTGGACCCTGCTGGACTGGAAGATTGAATATCTAGCCTGGAATTGACCTTCAAACACTGGGATTAGCATGAATGCTTTTCAGACTGATTCTGCTTAAAGTGGAACTTCACCCAAAAGGGCAAGTTCTGCTTGTTAGCATCCTCCTCCTCCCTCCACTGCCAGTTTTGGCACATTTTTCAGCTTTTTTTTTTTTTTTTGGAAAAATCTTTATTGGGTTTTGTAGGCAAGGTACCTGCTTTTGAAAGGTACCCGCTCCCACTTCCGGTCAGATCACAGGTCACAGAAGACTGCGGAACCATTCACAAAGCGCAGCGCGGCTTGCACATGCACATTAGAAAACTGGTTGTGAAGTCAGAATGCTTCACTGCCGGTTTCCCTTACTTAAAATGCCGGCACCTGGACCGAAAGCTGATTGAAGAATCGGCTCGAGGGAGGACATCGCTGGATCCCTGAACAGTTAAGTGTCCTTGTATTAAAAGTGTACAGCTACAGTATTTGTAGATGCTGACCTTAAATTTTTTGGGAAGGAGACTGGAGCTCCTCTTTTAAGTTCGCTACAGAGCCCCCTCCAGGTCCAAAGCAACTGGAATTTTCTCTAAGCTTGTCCTCTCTCAATCAAGATTCACCTACATTGGCTGCTTCTATTCATACTTAACTGCTGGTAGCTATCCAGCACAGTCATCCTGAGTCTGACTTTTGGACTGTATTGTGACTGGATCGCAATGGACTGGAAGGTTGGCGGGTGAGTCTGGAAGAGACAAGCCTGTATGCTTGGTGCTCGTGTCCCTTCCCTGTGTTCGGGCCTGGTGCTTGACCACTGATTGGGAGCGGTGGTTCTCTCTCTTCCTGGTGATTGACCACTGAGGACTAAGCACCGTCATGTGGGGGAGGTCACATACTCCCCCATTCGTAGAAGCTCCACTCCCTTGGAGTGGGAGATGGTGAGGGAGTTTGGATGTGCAACCATATCTGGGGTGTAAGCTGCCAGGAGGCACTGTCACTCTGCCCTAAATTACAGCCTCTCTGCTCGGCCCCTCCAGCCCTCACAGGAGCACCGGTCTGTGGCTGGTTCAGACTCGCAGCAGCGCACTGAGAGGCCAAATCAGCTGCCAATCCATGCATCTGGGAGGATCCAGACATTACATTTCGGATCTCTCCAGAATCTGGACTGGCTGAGTGACGTCAACTAATTGGACTTCTGTGACCCACAAGAGAAGTAGGGCCAAAAGAGCTTTGGCCCTACTTCTTTACAGCTTTATATTTATAATTATAATTTATATATTGCATCTCGCCATTCATTAGATGTGGTGGCATTAGTTATCTTTTTTTTTTTATTCTTTATTTTTTAGGCGTTTTCCCCAGATGATATGGCCAGTAACACACCTCCTGTATTAGTGTCCCCACTCTGGATGAATGAGCACAGGTTACCTTTGGACAACAGCATTGTTAATCTGGGGAGAGGGGAGGGTTAGATGCAATAGCAGATTTACATAAAATGCCTGTCAGTGTTAAATGGTTCGTCTCAACACTCCTAACTGATACATTTGCAGGCAAGCTGGTTCTGTTGCAAAGCAACAGATTTATTGTCTGGATCACCAAATGAAAACAAAAGAAAAAAAGACAATAAATGCAGCCATTACATCTGAAAAATGGTAAGCTGCAATATAATGTTAGCTTTTGGGTTTAAAACCACTTTACTCTGATAATTCTTCAGTTATTCTTACTGTGTAGGATTCTAAATGCAGCATATACATCGGAGTATAATCTGTACTTAAGGAACACTGTCAGTTTGTTATGACATTTTCTTTTGATGAGTCTTTTGTGCAATCCTGTAGTTTTACACTGCAATAGAGTCTTGTTACTTTTCTGTTATGTATCTCTTGTTGTATGATATTTTTTTTCTCTTTATTCCTATTTAAAATGCTGTAAGAAATTGTTTAAGCGTGAAATCCTTTGCCTGCTTGTGCTATTACCCAAAAAAGAAGATTCGGCATCCATTTTTTTTCTTGAACAGTGATTTTGCCTGCAGCCCCACCTGCTGGTGAATTTGAGTATGCCAGCTTCTGCTGTTAGCTATATATTTTTCTCAACAAAGTAATCACAGTGGTATGAGAGTTTTCTGTTGTTTTAGGAGGGATTGCAGGGACGTTCATTACACAGGCATTCTCAATTAGATGAGAGAAGTTGTTTAAAAGGAAAAGCCTGGTCGGCACAGCAGATCTTTATAACCTATTTTATTAATTCCTTTTCAGAGTCTTCCAAAAGATGAACGTGGTGAACACCTGGTGTCATTGCTGCATGAACTGGCTAATAGAAAATACACCATTTCTTCTCCTGGCTCTGAGAAGAGGGATGACACCAAATCGTTACATTCACTCTGCAGCAAGTTTTCTGAGGATAATCTATCCAGGAAGGTTTGTGTTAGAGAGTCAGTGAGCTCTTTATAGTCATGGCAGTGTTACCGATTTGTATTGTTTAGTATATAAAGCATAGAGAAGCTTTGTGTTGGCAACGTGACCAGTGATATGAACCTGTGTGAAAACAAGAACCGCTCAAATAATAATTATACAAGACTTTAGTGCTAGGACATACCTTTAATGGGAGCTGTCACTACTCATGGCAATACACAGGTTTGCTGAAAGGTTGCTCAGCCATCTATGGTGGGGGGCGGGTGGGGGAGTACCTATGCTGCCACTGTCAGGAAGTCCGATCACACTGGAGAGATGTATTGTGGATGAAAATATGCATGGTGTCTACTTCTTTCTGTATTTTTTTTTTTTTAATGCTTTTAGTGTAAAGAAAAAATACAGTATACTGTACAGTGCATCCGGAAAGTATTCACAGCGCTTCACTTTTTCCACATGTTACAGCCTTATTCCAAAATAGAATAAATTCCTTATTTTGCTTAAAATTCGACATACAATACATAATGACAACGTGAAAAAAGTTTGAAATCTGTGCAAATTTATTAAAATTACATGTACCGTATATACTCGAGTATAAGCCAACCCGAATATAAGCCGAGGCACCTAATTTTACCACAAACAACTGGGAAAGCTTATTGACTCCAGTATAAGCCTAGGGTAAGAAATGTGCAGCTACTGTAAGTGGAAAAGAGGGTCAACAATGCCCATTTGCAGCCTCACTGTGCCCATTTGCAGCCATAGGTCCCCCGAACTTCAAACTTGGTAGTTAATGGTTCCTAGATGCCCCCTACCTGCAGCCAAAATTTGGGGTCTCTGGACCCAAAGGGTCTCGAAATGACCTTGCTGCAAATGGACACAGTTGACCGACTTTGGGGCCCTGTATTTCTGAGCCACTTGGTGCTAGGAACACAAATTTGTATATGTTGTCGTGCTAGTTCCACTGGGTTTTCACACCAAATTTGGGGTTCCTGGCACCAAGTGGCCCCGAGATACAGGGCCCCAAAGTCGGGTCGGAAAATGTCATTTTCTGCTGCAGAAAAGTGCTTGACTCGAGTATAAGCCGAGGGGGGCACTTTCAGCACAAAAAAATGTGCTGAAAAACTTGGCTTATACTCGAGTATCTACAGTATATATCTATTCACCGCCTTTGCCACAACACTTAAAATTGAGGTCAGGTGCATCCTGTTTCCACTGATCATCCTTGAGATGTTTCTACAACTTGATTGGAGTCCACCTGTAGTAAATTCAGTTGATTGGACATGATTTGGAAAGGCACACACCTGTCTATATAAGGTCCCACAGTTAACAGTGCATGTCAGAGCACAAACCAAACCATGAAGTCCAAGGAATTGTCCGTAGACCTCCGAGACAGGATTGCATCAAGGCACAGATCTGGGGAAGGGCACAGAAAAATGTCTGCAGCATTGAAGGTCCCAATGAGCACAGTGGCCTCCATCATTCGTAAATGGAAGAAGTTTGGAGCCACCAGGACTCTTTCTAGAGTGGGCCACCAGGCCAAACTGAGTGATCAGGGGAGAAGGGCCTTAGTCCGGGAGGTGACCAAGAACCCGATGGTCACTCTGACAGAGCTCCAGCGTTTCTCTGTGAAGAGAGAAGAACCTTCCAGAAGAACAACCATCTCTGCAGCACTCCACCAATCAGGCCTGTATGGTAGAGTGGCCAGACAGAAGCCACGCCTCAGTAAAAGGCACATGACAGCCTGCCTGGAGTTTGCCAAAAGGCACCTGAAGGACTCTCAGACCATGAGAAACAAAATTCTTTGATCCGATGAAACAATGATTGAACTCTTTGGCCTGAATGGCAAGCGTCATGTCCGGAGGAACCCAGGCACCACTCATAAAATGACCAATACCATCCCTACAGTGAAGCATGGTGGTGGCAGCATCATGCTGTGGGGATGTTTTCAGCAACAGGAAATGGGAGAAGAGTCAGGATCGAGGGAAAAATGAATGCAGCAATGTACAGAGACATCCTTGATGAAAGCCTGCTCCAGAGCACTCTGGACCTCAGACTGGGGCGAATGTTCATCTTCCAACGGGACAACGACCCTAAGCACACAGCCAAGATAACTAAGGAGTGGCTACGAGACAACTCTTTGAATGTCCTTGAGTGGCCCAGCCAGATCCCAGACTTGAACCTGATTTGAACATCTCTGGAGAGATCTGAAAATGGCTGTGTACCGACGCTCACCATCCAACCTGATGGAACTTGAGAGGTCCTGCAAAGAAGAATGGGAGAAACTGCCCAAAAATAGATGTGCCAAGCTTGTAGCATCATACTTAAAAAGACTTGAGGCTGTAATTGGTGCCAAAGTTGTTTCAACAAAGTATTGAGCAAAGGCTTTGAATACTTATGTACATGAGATTTTTTTTTTTTTTAATAAATGTGCAAAGATTTTAAACTAATTTCTTTCACGTTGTCATTACGGGGTATTGTTTGTAGAATTTTAAGGAAAATAATGAATTTAATCAATTTTGGAATATGGCTGTAACATAACAAAATGTGGAAACAGTATAGCGCTGTGAATACTTTCCGGATGCACTGTATGTTTATTTTCAGCTGAGCGCACATTTTAAATATTTCTTACATTGTTTACTTTAAGCCTTCACACTAGAATGCGCTGCGGGAAATACAGAGATGAACATTTCTTCGGTAACCGAAATTCTGTACAAACATGGAGTTGGAGCAAGAGCCAGCAGGTCTTTGCATTGCATCTATGATCTACTGATAATGATTATGGTGCTTTGCAGGCTCGTAAGGTGGAATTTGTCTTTAAAGTGGTTGAAAACTCTTACATATACCCAGAAAAGTAACTGGCCTTAAGTGATACATAGAGATGACACACATCCTTCTACATATGTTGTACCTCTTTGTCTGCAGCCTTCTACACTCTACACCAGGGATCTCCAAACTACGGCCCCCCAGGTGTTGCAGAACTGCACGTCCCATGAGGCATTGCAAAACTCTGACATTCACAGACCTGACTGGGCATGATGGGAATTGTAGTTCCTGAACAACTGGAGGGCTGTAGTTTGAAGACCCCAGCTCTACACCCCTTTAAAGTCCAGAATTTATAACGCTTGTCTGAGCTGTCAGAAAAAAGGGGGGCTGAAGTTTCAATATGCAGAGCTCAGTGTGGAGAGCTCATTGGAGGGATGGGACATACATCCCTTCACACAGCAAACTGGAACTGACCCAAGGCTGTCAATCAGCTGAAGATCCCTCCCCTGTCACCTTTTTGGCCCCTTTACACTTGTGCAACTTCAAAGTCGCGCGATTTTACCACAATTTGCCGTGATTTCGCCACGATTTCAAGGAATGCCTGTGTAAGTGACATCAAAATCGGATCAAAGTAGTGCAGGGACTATTTTGAAGTTGGAACGACTTGAAGTCGTACTAATATGAATGGCTGTCATTGGAAATCATGGGGAATGACTTGTCATGCTACTTTGCAGTCCCAAATCGTGAGACAAGTCGTATAAATGTGAAAGGGGCCTTATTCTTGTTGTCAGGAAAACTTGTCTGAAGTGATTCATGCTAATGGAAAAGGAACAAACACGTATTGCTCTTAATTAAGACACACTTTAGAGGAATATGCTTTGTTCATATTTCATATCTGAGGTTTTACAATGACTTAAGCCCAACTCTTGGCTTCTCCTCCCTGTATATGCATTTTTGATGCTTTTCCAGTGTGTTTTCTGGTTTCCTGACTCCCAGCATGCACCTGTGAAACATGGTGGTGACTCTAAAACACAGCAAAAATGCAACTGCTGTCTATTCTTGATGTGCTTTTAACGCGTTTTCTATTCATTTTAATGGGCAGCTGCATTTTTGGTGCAGTTTTGCAAAACTCACCGAAGATGCAGCAAACAGGACTTTTCAAGACGCACAGTGGTGAGAAGTGTCCCATAGGATTTAAAGGGAAATATTTTTGCTGTGTTTTTCTTGCGTTTTTAGCAAGGTAAGAAAGCAGTGTGAAAGGGACCGAATTTCTTCCAGCTAAAGCCTTTTACACTTTTTTTTTTTAAATAAAAGTTGGGGACTCTGCATTCCCTTTATGGTCTAGTTCAGGGTTTCTCAACCAGGGTTCAGTGGAAGCCAATGGTTGCTATGGTGTTCCTTAAACAATGACCAATTTTTGCCTCTCAGATAAGTTCCCAGTGACACCAATGATCTTTTTAGCTATCTGTAGGGGGAAATTCTTCCCCAAGACCACAGATGTAAGGGGCATTCTTCCATTGACCATCCCACTGATGTATCATGAGTTGTAGATATAGCAATTTTTAACAGGGGTTCCCTGAGACCGAAAGGTTATTTCCAGGGTTCCTTCTTGTTGAGAAGGTTGAGAAAGTCTGGTCTAGTTAATGGAAAACAACTTTTAGCATCTGGAACAAATCTACGTATATACATGCAGATGTTGGAGACTGGTGGTAATGTTTCCATCCTGGGGAGGCATCTCCTTACACAGCACGGATTTGTAGTAAATAATCTCATTGATGTGCAGATCATATAACGAATTGTATCCAAAAATGGCTGACAGCCAAGAGCAGTTGGTTTGACTAAGATTCATAGTATCAGAAAAGGAGATGATGCATGATGCATATTAAATTCAATTTCAGATACCAAGAGTCTCGCCTCAGTGCAGGAAGTCTGACACTGATCTATTACAATACTATTTAGTAGGTTTTTTCTTTTTTTTTTTTTTTTTTTAACTTTACCAACTAGTTTGATCTCACAAAGTAAAGTTTAAAAGCATTAGATACTTCCCATGTACTAATACATTTTTAGATCTGTAACTTATGCCGCGTACACACGATCGGAAAGCTCGTCGGAAAAAGCTCTGACAGTTTTCTTGACGGAATTCCGCTCAAACTGTCTTGCCTACACACGGCCACACCAAATTCCGACCATCAAGAACGTGGTGACGTACAACACTACAACGAGCCGAGTTCATGCTTCCGAGCAAGCGTCGAATTGTTTCCGAGCATGCGTAGGAATTTTGCGCGTCAGAATTGCTACAGACGATCGGAAATTTCCGATAGAAACCTTTTCCGTCGGAAAAATTGAAGACATGCTCTCAATTCTTTGCTGTCGGAAATTTAGCCAGCAAAATTCCGATGGAGCCTACACACGGTCGCATTTTTCGATGAAGACCAGGATTCCGATCGTGTGTACGCGGCATTACACTACAGTATACAGCCAGGCATTTGTGGAAACTTGATCATCACACCTATTTGAGCTCGTTGGACCTCCTGTTCCAAAACTATGGGTGTTAGTATGGATTTGCGCCACCACTCTTCTGCCTTTGCAGCTGTAACAGCCTTCATTCTTCTGGGAAGGTTTTCCACAAAATTTTTGGAATGTGTCTGTGGTATTGTGTCCCATTCAGCCAAAAAGAACATTTGTGAGGTCAGGTACAGATGCTGGATGAGAAGACCTGCCTCACATTCAGCATTCCTGTGCAACTGAAAAATGTTTAATAGGCCCGAGGCCAGGGCTCTGTGCAGGCCACTTCAGTTCCCCCATGCTAAACCTGTTGCATGCTTTAGCTTAACCACTTCAATACCAGGCGTTTTCACCCCCTTCCTGCCCAGGCCAATTTTCAGCTTTCAGCGCTGTAACATTTTGAATGACAATTGCGCGGTCATGCTACACTGTACCCACATTTTTTCCCCCCATAAAAGGAGCTTTCTTTTGGTAGTATTTGATCAACCCTGTGATTTTTTTATTTTTTGCGCTATAAACAAAAAAGGAGAGACAATTTTGAAAGCAACACAGTATTTTTTACGTTTTGCGATAATAAATATCCCACATTTTTTTTATTTTTTTTTTTAAATAATTTTTTTTCTTAGTTTAGGCCGATATGTATTCTTTATATTTTTTTAAAAAAAAAAATAAGTGTATATTGATTGTTTTGCACAAAAGTTATAGCGCCTACAAAATAGGTTATTGATTTATGGTATTTTTATTATTTTATTTTTTATTTTTTTTTCACTAGTAGCACTAACACTAGGGGGCGATCAAGAGGTTAAATGTGTTACCTAGGGAGTGATTCCAACTGGGGGGGGGGGTGGGGGATTGGACTGACTAGGGGAGGAGACCGATCTGTGTTCCTATATACTAGGAACACACAATCTGTCTCCTCTCCCCTGATAGAATGTGGATCTGTGTGTTTACACACACAGATCCACTGTGTTCCTGCTCTAACTTGAGTGATCATGCGGCCGCCGGGCATGGCATTGGCTCCTCTGTGGCGTGGTGGGCACACCCCCTTACCGCCGGGAAGCTGAGGACGCCATATGACGCCCACCCAGGATGGGAGATTCCATCTGCGAATGTCATATGTCTATGGGCAGGTAGTGAAGTGGTTAAAAGAGAAATATGGCCAAAGCTTTTTGGCCATATTTCTCTTGTGGGCCACAGGAGTACAATTACTTTTGTCCTCCTGTGAGCCAGCTTTATAGCGGGCTATCACCCACTGTCAGCTGCCAGAGCACAGCCGCTCCAAGCTCGGGAGGCATCCTGACAATACTGTCCAGATCCATCATGCTGCCTGATTGACAGGCCTCTCAGTGCGCAGCTGAAACATGAAGCCAGCCGCTCCCGTCCCCTCCCAAGCCCGGCCCTGGAGGAACAGAGAGCTGTGATGGACAGTCGCTGCTCCCTGCTTGGAGCAGACCAAGAACTGAGCAATCATGTGACCGCTCAATTCTGGGTCTTTGAGCCAACATGGGACAGCCTCAGCATCACACAGATGCTACAATATGGAAGTATGTATGCTTTTTTTTTTTTTTTTTTAAATACCATACTTTGCTTTCTCATTTGTAGGGATGCCCACATACTTCTGGCCATATGGTGTATTTTAAATTGACCTGCAATTTTCATCATTTGAATTCGTTATGATTCCTTATATACACTTTAATCTGTCTATGGTGTTATATAAGCAGGGCTTGTAGAAGAATGTCCCTAACTGACCATCTTCTTTAATCCCACTAGTTTTACAAAAACAGCATTGCACGTTGGCAAACCTCTATTTCCATTTCCTAAAGCGGAACTTCAGTAATTTTTTCAACTTTCCATCTATTAAATCTTCTGCCCTTGGTGTTTTAACTTTGGATAATAAAACATTTTTTTCTGCCAGTTAATACCTTATACAGCCCACTTCCTGTTTCTTGTCTGATAAAAAGCCTAGGCTCATGACATCATGAACAGCTCTCTCTCACTCTGCTGGGAGTTTGCCAGGAAGAGAGGGGGGTGAGTCAT
The DNA here is from genome assembly GCA_028564925.1 of Lithobates sylvaticus. NCBI lineage: Eukaryota > Metazoa > Chordata > Amphibia > Anura > Ranidae > Lithobates > Lithobates sylvaticus. Next base: position 73,341,979 of record CM053036.1, on the reverse strand, counting down.
AAGAGGGCCAATGAGAGCTACAGAGCTGGAGGTGTGCCTCTGTGTAAATCCAGGGAGTGAACAGGCAGCAGCTCCAGCTGCCCACAGTTAAAATGGTTGCAGCCAGACTCAGTGGAGGGAGATTTTTGCAGCATATTTGGCAAGTACAGAATCACAGTATATATAAAATAATATGCAAAGTGGTTGAAGGGAAGCTTCAGAATGGCAAAGATGTGTTTATTACAAATTATGTTAGCAGACTGCAGTTCCTCTTTAACACAAAGTGGTTGCGATATCCTGACCAGACGTCATATGACGTCGCCAGGATATCAAGCAGATGCGCGCACATCGCGGCGATCGTTGTTGCGGTGTGTCAGTCTGACACACCGCAACTTGGATTTAGGTAACGAGTCTCTGACGGAGACTCTTTACCACGTGATCAGCCGTGTCCAATCACGGCTGATCAAGTTGTAAACAGGAAGAGCCGTTGATCGGCTTTTCCTCACTCGCGTCTGTCAGACGCGAGTAGAGGAGAGCCGATCGGCTGCTCTTCTGATGGGGGGGGGGGGTCTGTGCTAATCAATTATAACCACAGCCCCCCCCCCCCCCAAGGATGACCACCAGGGATGCCAATAAGTGCCCACAATGGATGCCAATCAGTGCCCACAATGGGCATCACTGATTGGCAGGCATTATTATTTGCCACTGATTGGCATCCATCAGTGCCACCTATGTGTAACCATCAGTGCCGCCTTATCAGTGCCCATCAGTGAAGGAGAAAACTTACTTATTTACAAAGTTTTGTAACAGAAACAAAAAAAGTTTTCTTGTTAAAAAAAGAAACAAAAAAAGAAATTTTTTTTCAAAATTTTCTGTTTTTTTATTTTTTTTTATTCGTTTGGCAAAAAATGAAAACCGCAGAGGTGATCAAATACCGCCAAAAGAAAGCTTTATTTGTGTAGCATGACCACGCAATTGTCATTCAAAGTGCGACAGTGCTGAAAGCTGAAAATTGCCCAGTATTGAAGTGATTAACCAACGGAGTTCATGGTACGCCGGTTTTGTGATGTCGGAAATCTTTATCTCCCAAGGACCTGGCTGCAGTGAATTGTGTGTGTACGGTATGGGAGGTCTCTGTGATTTCAGAGGTTGTGAAGGAAGGAGAATGAAGTCCCTTTTAATGCAATGTCGGGCTTCTCCAATATGGCAACTACAGAATCCCCTCCTCTTCAGAGAATGCAAGATCTATGTAGAGCAGACTGTGACACTAGCCAATACATAATTATATTAAGTTAAAATTGCGTATTGTATTTCGTTTTTAATTGCTACAACAAGATCCTTTTTAAGCTGAAGTTTGGGTAAAAAATAATTAATCCTATAGCTTTATTCGCATTACTTACCTGTAATGAAGGATGTCTCGTATTGTGCAGGCAGCTGAATACTGGAGAGATCTCCATTGCAGGGATGCTGGTCCTCTTCCTGTCTCTGAACTTCCAGCTCTGCAACGGTTAACAGCTTTCGGCAAAACAGCAGTACAGGTGATCCAACGGGGACACACCCCCTCCTTCCTCCTCCTCCATTCATAAAAGTTCTATCATGGATTTCACTGCTTGTAACACGATCTTTGAATGGGGAAGAGAATCCTGTGACTGATCCGACTTTCCTCCATTCACAGATCAAGTTACAAGCAGTGTAATCCAATGAAATAACTTTTCTCAGTGGAGGAGGAAGGAGGAGGCGTGTCCCTGTCGGGTCATCTGTACTGCCTGAAAACCCAAAGCTGTTAACCATTGCAGTGCTGGAAGTTCAGAGACAGGAAGAGGACCGGCATCCCAGCAGAGATTGCTTCAGGGTCCAGCTGCCTGCATAGCATAGGACATACATAAGCAATATGAGTAAAACCATAGGGATTTTTTTTTAAGCTAAACTTCAGTTTTAAAGAAGTCACTTACTGTTTTGTTTCAATAAACTGACCTAACGGGTATGTTTACAGGGGATCAATGAAACACTGTCATCATTTAGTATATACATCTTTATTGGAATATAAAATCTTTATTACCGTATATACTCGAGTATAAGCTGTGTTATTCAGCACATTTTTTTTGTGCTGAAAGTGCCCCCCTCGGCTTATACTCGAGTCAAGCACTTTTCTGCAGCAGAGAATTACATTTTCCGAGCCGACTTTGGGGCCCTGTATCTCTGGGCCACTTGGTGCTAGGAACCCCCAAATTTGGTGTGCAAACCCAGTGGAACCAACACTACAACACAGCATCAAGTGGCCCCGAGATACAGGGCCCCAAAGTCGGTCAACTGTGTCCACCTGCAGCAATGTCATTTCAGGACCCTTTGGGTCCAGAGACCCAAAATTTTGGCTGCAGCTAGGGGGCATCTAGGAACCCTTAACTACCAAGTTCAGGGGACCTATGGCTGCAAATGGGCACAGTGAGGCTGCAAATGGGCATTGTTGACCCTCTTTTCCACTTACAGTAGCTGCACATTTCTCACCCTAGGCTTATACTCGAGTCAATACGTTTTCCCATTTTTTTTGTGGTAAAATTAGGTGCCTCGGCTTTTTATTCGGGTCAGCCTATACTCGAGTATATACGGTAACAGCCTAGGTCAGGGATATGCAATTAGCGGACCACCAGCTGTTGCAGAACTACAAGTCCCATGAGGCATAGCAAGACTCTGACAGCCACAAGCATGACACCCAGAGGCAGGGCATGATGGAACTTGTAGTTTGCAACAGCTGGAGATCCGCTAATTTCTTATCCCTGGCCTAGGTATTCGGTGTACTCATTTTATATCAGCTGCTTGTGGAAGAAAGGGGGTGCCAGGGGGGAGGGGCAACATTTTGTATCAATGTCCGATCACCATCATTGGGATACATTATTGTAGTAATGAGAAAATGAACATAAATCTGAATTGTCTGTTGCAGAGCTTTAACTGGAAACTCTCTAGAGGTAATGGACTCCATATAACCCATCACAGGGATAAGCAGTATACAATATCCGCAGCTTTACCTCGGCCATGTTACCCTGGATACGTAGACGATCTGCCCACCTATTATGTGAAGGGAGAAGAGGCTGGACCATACTCTATACATGAGTGCAGTGTTCAGCAGATCTCAACTCAACTCACTTTTCTCCAAGAGGTCGGTATGGATTGAAAATCTAAAATACACTGTGTGAATATTTTCTGACGGTATTATGTAATAAGAGGTTACATGCAATGCTGCACCATTCCCTATAGCAGCCAAGTATTTTATTTAACAATTTTTTTTTTCTAGCAAAAGATGAGAGAGGGCACCAGCACCTAAGTGTAGATTTATTGATAGTTGAAAAAAAAAAAAAAAAACACTTGTGTACTTGCACTCACTGTGATTACCGTATTTATCGGCATATAACACGCACAGGCGTATAACACGCACCTTCATTTTTAGGAGGGAAGTTTCAGGGGAAAAAAAATACATTTTAAATAAAGAACTTTTAAGCAAAATGAGGGTCAGTGTGTATGCCTTGTGTAATCGCAGTGAGTGCAATTGCAGTGTGTGTGTGTGTGTGTTTTTTTTTTTTCAAAAAAAATCTACACTTGATGCTGGCGCCCCCTCTCTTTTCTTTTGTTGGCATTACAGTAGAGCTATAAAAACAAAAACAGCAGATCTATGTGTATTTAATAGTTTTAGCAGCAGCTTTTTTACTTATTTATGCACTTTAGCGCGGTATTCCCTTTATTGCTTATTACAGTAGAACTACCCAAGTTCCTATTATAGTGAGGTGCTGCAGCTGTCACAAGTGTTTTTTCTCCATTGGTTTGGACATTATATAGACTGGTTATTGCCTACCATAGGGCTTATTCTGATGTCATACTCATTGTTTTTTTTCATAAGTTTCTCACAATCCTTTTTTCTAGCAGTCTATGTTTGATCTATACATATAATACATTCAGGCCACACTAAAGAGCCAAAGTGCTTTAATTTGGATTCTTTCAATAATTTGCATTCAAATGCAAACTTTCCTATAAGCTGAAGACAACACTGAATTTAATTAAATTAAAAAGTAGCCCACAAATATACTTACCATTATTCAGGTAGTTGCAGACCTTGTATTTATAGTAATCTTGTAGCCAACATACTTTAGAGCCCTTCTCCAGGGAAAGTAAAAGGCCTCCCTTGCAGTGGGGCTGCACCCACATTGCAAGGGTTAAATGTTCATTGATGTCTGGGGAACTGGGAAAAGCAGCTTTTACTTACCTGATCGCTCACATCCCCAACAGCCGGTGCTCTCCTCTTCCTCTCTATGCTCTGGCAGTGGACTGCCCTTCAGCGTCCTCACATCCAGTGCGGGGCTATGGGCTCTGCACTGTAATTGATAACTTTGGAAGACCTATGACTGCTGGAGCCTAGAGGAGAACTGCTGTGAAGACCGGTTTAGTAGCACAGGGGAAGCCTGCGGGAATGAAGGATCAGGTAAGTTAAACTGATTTTATCTGGTACCCTAGGTATACACAAGAATTTAACCCTTGCTGTGCAGGGGCAGTCCCACAGCTAGGGGAAGACTTTTACTTACCCCAAAGCTCAACTTGAACAACTTTGGAACTGCAGTTCAGTCGCTGATTTATCTAGGTCCCTGCGGGTATATTCTTCTATTCCTGGAAGTACCGTATATACTCGACTATAAGCTGAGTTTTTCAGCACATTTTTTTGTGCTGACATGCCCCCCTTGGCTTATACTCAAGTCAAGCACTCTGCTGCAGAAAAGTGCTTGACATTTTCCAAACGGACTTTGGGGCCCCGTATCTTGGAGCCACTTGGTGCTAGGGACCCCATCTTTGGATATGTTGTAGTTTGCACACCAAATTTGGGGTTCCTAGCACCAAGTGACCCCGAGATACGGGGCCCCAAAGTCGGTCAACTGTGTATCTGCAGTAATGTAATTTCGGGACCCTTTGGGTCCAGAGAGACCCCAAAATTTGGCTGCAGCTAGGGGGCATTTAGGAACCCTTAACTACCAAGTTTGAAGTTCGGGGGACCTATGGCTGCAAATGGGCACAGTGAGGCTGCAAATGGGCATTGTTGACCCTCTTTTCCACTTACAGTAGCTGCGCATTTCTCACCCTAGGCTTATACTCAATACGTTTTCCCAGTTTTTTGTGGTAAAATTAGGTGCCTCGGCTTATATTAAAAGCACTTACCGTATATACTCGAGTATAAGCCAACCCGGCTTATACTCGAGTATATACGGTAAGTGCTTTTTTCCTCCAATTAATGCCTTGCTATTGGCTACTGACTCCCCATCACAGTGATGGACCAGTAGCCAATAACAGGGTAGAATAGGACCAGAGAAATCTGTTACTTCCTAGTTGTAGCTGATATTTCATTGTGGGAACACACAGATTTTTGTGTGTTTTGAGTACTGGGGTGCTTTGCAGAGAAGCTGAAGATATGTGGAGGCCCTGGAAGTACATACTATTGCACTGAAATGTAGCTTACTGGTTTCAGTTCCTTTGACTGTTCCACCACTAGATGTGGATGTTCAGGGATAGTGAATGACACCTGGATAATATTTTAATCTTCCGTTGATTTGGTAAGAAGTTCACGTTTTACGAATTGTAACTTTCATAAATAATATAAAATGTTGCATTATTTGCTGAAGAACAAGACCACATTCCTTATTGCGTCATGACATGGAATTTACACTAAGGGCTCATGCACATGGCCACCAAAAACATACTTTTTAATGTTTTTTTTTTTATGCAGGATCTTTTATCATGGCCGTGTGCATGTACCTTTTACCTCTATTAGTTTGCCTGGAATTTCTAATGTGACAAAGATGAAGTGTACATCATTTGTGTGCCTGTAGGTGTCCCTGTTGTCCTAGACTACAAGTTGTAACAGGAAAACTTTAATATTATCCTCGACTGCAGAAAGCATTCGACTTATGGCTTTGTCATAGCTTTTAGTCGCTATGACATTTATAACAAACACAAAAAATAGAAAAGAACTGTGGATGTTAAGAACAAGCAGTAAGGACAGACCTTCACCACAAATGAACAGTACAGCAATTATTTTTATTTATTTTCTAATAATATTCAGTGACACTAGAGGGAGCCAAAGTCCATCTCTTATACTGGCCATAGTCCTCAAAGAACGATCATACAAGCAATGAACAAGACCTTCATAGTCAGTCATTGTACACCAAGGCACATAAATAATGCAGGTGAACGCAGAGAGAACCGTGCATGGTCAAACAACCTTTTTCTAAACTTACCATCACATGTGATGCTAGTATGCAACAGTTTAAATTTATTACTTTTTCTGCCATATACCACTGCCAGTGCTATTCCTTTGATGATGGATGTGAAAATTGACAATACAACACAGTGACTGTTTAATTGCAGGCAGAAATCTTTGTATATAGTTGTCCAAATATTGTCCAATCTGCACTGGATATCTATGTACATGTCTAGCTTTAAGCCAAAAAACCCCACAAGAATCAGCATAAAGAACATAACTTAAAGTCAGTAGGATGTGTCCCTTGTGCTGATGCCTCTTTGATTAGCTGAAACCCTCCTCTATCCATTCCTCCCCTTCCTGCCCTTTTGGCAGGCGTGTTTTCTGGCTGAAAAACCCCCAGAACTAGTGCATTTTGATAAGAGTTTTTCAGCTGTAAAAACGCTCTAACGCTGAAAAAAGCTGAAAATGCTTAAA
>CM053036.1:73050291-73330291 GCA_028564925.1 Lithobates sylvaticus | reverse complement strand
CCCCCCCCCCCCCCCCCCCCCCCCCCCCCCCCCCCCCCCCCCCCCCCCCCCCCCCCCCCCCCCCCCCCCCCCCCCCCCCCCCCCCCCCCCCCCCCCCCCCCCCCCCCCCCCCCCCCCCCCCCCCCCCCCCCCCCCCCCCCCAGTTTATTCACAGGAAGGGACAAGGACATTGCATTTCTGGCAGGATCAGCGGGTATTTTCTGTACTTGCTGTACATTTTCTTAGCCTGAAAAAAGGAAAACAAATGCAGCCTCCACATCTCAGGACTAGTAAGCGGCACTATATTACATTTTGGTTCCTGGGTTCAGATGTACCTTAACTACCGAATGTTAAGGCCCTGTGATGTCTGTACTTCTCCACTTCTTGGTAATAAATGGTGTAGGAAGGCACATTTTTTGGACGAAGCAACAGATTTCTCATATAATCACTGACATAAGGCCGTGATCACCAGCATGAAGGTAATGTACCTGACCTGCACCCCCTTCACTGTAGGGTCCTTTCACACGGGCGATCCATTCAGCAGACTCCACTTGGGGGATCACTCTGCTGATCCCCGCTGAGCAGGCGGATGACATGTCTGTCCATCTCCGCTCTGCACAGTGAGATGAGACAGAGTTCTGCTCTCCCCTATGGGGAAATCGGGTAAAAACAGACCGCCTGTCTGTTTTTCATCCGATCCTCCAGACAAATGGAAAATGGGGACACCATCTGTCTGGATTTCATGGACAGGATCGGATCAGATAGCAGCGGGTGTTGGCAGACATGTCACCGCTGGCATCCGCCGCTCCATAGGGGTGAATGGAGGGTCTGCCTGAAAAACTGACAGGTGGACTTGATCAGACCGCCCGTGTGAGAGGACCCAAAAGCTGGCCATAAGTGGTTCCGTTTTTTTTTTTTTTTTTTTTTTTTCAGCCAGCAGGCTAAATGAAAAAAACGTTGTGAATTGGGGGAATCCTCTTGCTGCGCTGTTGTATTCTGACAGCGGGGGGACACGTCTCCACTATCAGAAAACATTGATCAGCTCTGCAGCTTTTATCCAACAGGGCTGTTGAACAAAAGTCGACCACACGTGGATTGGAATTTAGCTGGTCCCTGCTATACTGGCCACATTTTTATACATCTATGGCCACCTTAAGACTTGGGAATACATGGTTGCTTTTTTTTTTTTTATTCAGCCACCAGGCTGAATGATGGAAAAAAAAAATATGGATTCCCCCATCCACACATACAATGTGGATGGAGGATTCTCCCCTGCAAGGGCATTGTTTTCTGACAGTGGCACCCACCACAATACACTTAGTGCCTGCAGCAGATAGGCTGCAGCCGCTGATCATCTGAAAATGTTCTGACATAAACTGATTAAGAAATCAACTTCTGTCGATTGAGGGAGCCCACGCACTGATGGAAATTCAACCAGCCCCTTTTGAACTGGCCAAATTTTGATCAGTATATGCACAGTGATTGTAAAGTCTCTTCTTTGTTATTTTTAACTAAAAAAAAAAAGAAATGTTATACTTTCCTCCTCTGTTGCACAGAGCAGCCCAGATCCTCCTCCTCGGGTCCCCCTTTGGTGCTCCTGGCCCCTCCCTCCTGCTAAATGCTCCCACAGCAAGCAGCTTGCTATGGAGGTTCCTGAGCCGAGACGATGCTCTGTGTGTCCATTCAGACATGGAGCCGTGACCCGACCCCACCCCTTTCTCTCCTGATTGGCTGACTGATTTTAATTGACAGCAGCGGGAGCCAATGGCGCCACGCTGCTGTCTCAGCCAATGAGGAGGGCAGTCCAGGGCAAGACACTCCTGCAACATCACTGGATCTAGATGGACCTCAGGTAAGTATCGGAGGGGTTAAGGGAAGGCTTTTTATCTTCATGCATAGAATGTATTAAGATCAAAAACCTTCTGCCTTTACAACCACTTTAAGCCTTGGTTCACACTAGAATGCAATGCAGGAAACCCGCGAACCATGAGCATTTCCTACACCACATTCAAATCGCACTGCCCTTGCGACCTGCTGTGGGTGTTAACGACACCCCAAACGCAGGTCGCACGCTCAATGCATTGGCCTGCAGCTGATCACATGGTACAGAATGACGACGAGATCCAGTTGCATTGCAACTTTGGTGTGGATACGGTGCGATTTAAGCCCATTCAAAATGAATGGGCTCAAATCGCACAGCACTAAGTAGCATGAACATTTTTACAGGAATGCAGTGCGATTCCTGTTTAATTAATATGCGATGCACAGTGTGAGCCTAGGCTAAGTAACAGCCTGGTACTGTTCTAACACACTTATCTACTATTGATTGAGCAGAATAGTATAATTTCTGTGTAATCTCCATGCATAAAGATCTCCTGTGATGTCCCTGTTGTTTACTATGTATACATTTCGTTCTTTAGGAAATTTTTCAGAAGTGCCATCCTGTACATTTCTTGAACTCTCGGGCACTAGGAGTTAAAGACAAATCCAGCAATGTGGCAAGGTAAGCAGAACGATAATAGATGAAGGTCAGCTGTGTATGTGTAGGGAGTGTACCAGGGCCCCGCTGGAGGAGGAATTCCTGAGCCAGATGTGCAATGACACCAGATGAACCGTACAGGAGCTACACACAACCGTACCCTGCTTACAGGAGACACGAGCTTTATCCATGTTTATGTACACACACGGCCCATCAACTTAACCGCTTCAGCTCTGGAAGATTTACCCCCCCCCCCCCCCCCCCCTTCATGAACACTGCATTAGTTTGACAATTGCGCGGTCGTGCGACGTTGTACACAAATAAAATTTATGTCCTTTTTTTTTTCCCACAAATAGAGATTTCTTTTGGTGGTATTTGATCATCTCTGCAGTTTTTTCATTTTTATGCTATGAACAAAAAAAAGACAATTTTGGAAAAAAAGCAACAATTTTTTACCTTCTGCTATAAAACACATCCAGTAAAAAAAATCGAATTTCTTCATTAATTTAGGCCAATATGTATTCTGCTACATGTTTTTGGTAAAAAAAAAAAAAAGCGTATATTGAGTGGTTTGAGCAAAAGATTTAGCGTCTACAAACTATGGGATATTTTGGTTTATTTTTCTAGTAATGACGGCGATCGGCGTCTTATAGCGGGACTGCGATATTGAGGCGGACAGTCGGGAAAATCACACATTTGTTGCCCCAAAATGTATTTTCCCTGATATGTGCCTGCTGTACCATGTACTTTTATGAGAACGTATACTGTTCTCTTTATATCACTTTCTTTATGTGAAATCCCCGGTGTTCCTGCTAGTCCCTCTGCTTTCCTATTAAAAACTGACCACACTAAGCAGAAGCGCACAGCGTGGTCAGTTCTCTAGCTATGCTGGAAACTCCATAGGCTCTCCTCCAATGATCAGACTTGTCTGGACCTGCCCCCCTGCACAGCCATTCACTGGAATGCTTGTGTGCTGCTGCTTCTCCTCTCCCCCCAGCTCTTATGCAGCTGAGAACAGAGGGAATGTGAACTTTTTAGGGACCAGTGACACTAATACAGTGATCAGTGCTAAAAATATGCACTGTCACGGTACTAATGACACTGGCAAGGAAGGGGGTAACAGGGCGATCAAAGGGTTAAATGTATGTCTAGGTTGTGCTTACTAACTGTGGGGGGGGGGGGGGTGTGTTTGTACTAGGAGAAAGCAGAGATCACTGCGCCTGCTTAGTAGAGACACAGGACCCATGTCTTCTGTAGTGACAGAACGGCGATCTACCTTGTTTACATAGGCAGACCACCGTTCTGCCTGTGTACTGAAGCATCAGCGTGTGCCAGTGGAAATAGAGTCTGCCGTACCCGCCAATTGGCTCCCGCTGTGTCTTATCACATCGGGAGTGGGCTGCCGGCGACACACGTGCACGCTCCAAACCCGGAAGTGCAAGATTATATAGTAGGTACGTGATCCTGCGCAGGAGAGACACCTTGCCGCCATATATCTACAGTATAAAGTCGGCAATCGGTTAAAGCTCAACTCCAACCTTACCTTTTAGGGTCCGTTTTACAGGCGCTTCTCATTTACTAAAATTGCTTACTCTAATTTCACTGCACACTGTGAGCTTCTCAATGTGTACATTAGAAGCTGCAGCAAGTCAGATAGAGCCCGCCTCATCTCCCGGCAGGAGGACGTCCAGCATCATCATCTAGTCTTTCCTCCACAGTCTTACTGTCCCGGGTCCAGGTATTTTATTCATTGGATTTCAATTTCTTTGATCATGGAAGCTCAGCTTCGCACATGGGTGTTACCTAGGGTGGTCTGTATGCAAATGGAGCCTAGCTAAAAATTCCCACTCTTCCACCTACCAAGGCATTTTGATATTTGGATAACTCCTCCCCAGAGACAGCCTACAACTAACATCAGGACTTTTGAAAGCAGTACTGAGGGTGCTGTGTTGTTTTTAGGAACCTATATACAGCACCCTAGGGGCCCTTCCCACCAGGCATTATCTGCCTGCATTGCATAGAGAATCACTGTGAGCCTAAAATAAGGTGTGTAATGAAAACAGGTTTTGTTTAAAAATGGCAGTAGCATGTTGCTGAGGATATATAAGGGAAACCAGAGAAGGCAAAATATAAGCGGAAATAAATGTCATCGCTAAACTGGAAGTCTTATGAAATCTAGAACCTCTGTCAGGTTTTTATAGCTAAGCAAAATATGGTACAGCAAAAAGTGAGCTTTCCACTCCAATCCAGAAGGACAAAGCCTTATATAGGAACTTTATTGTAATTGTAATCAAAATCAAAAAGAATCTCCTTGAATGCTTTAAAACCACATAAGCCCCGGACCATTTGGCTGGCAAAAGACCAGAGCACATTTTGCGATTTGACACTGCGCCGCTTTAACTGACACTTGCGCGGTCGTGCGACGTGGGTCCCAAACAAAATTGACGTCCTTTTTTCCCCCACAAATAGAGCTTTCTTTTGGTGGTATTTGATCACCCCTGCGGTTTTTATTTTTTGCGCTTTAAACAAAAAAAGAGCAACAATTTTGAAAAAAAAAAAAGCAATATTTTTAACTTTTTGCTATAATATCCCCAAAAAATATATAAAAAAAACATTTTTTTTCCTCAGTTTAGGCCAATAAGTATTCTACAAATTTTTGGTAAAAAAATAGCAATAAGTGTATATATTGATTGGTTTACGCAAAGGTTATAGCGTCTACAACGTAGGGGATAGTTTTATGGCATTTTTATTAATTATTTTTTACTAGTAATGGCGGCGATCTGCGATTTTTATCGGGACTGCGACATTATGGCGGACAATTTTGACACATTTTTGGGACCATTGTCATTTTTATAGCGATCAGTGCGATTAAATTGCACTGATTACTGTTAAAATTACACCGGCAATGAATGGGGTTAACCACCAAGGGGCTAGGGAAGGGTTACGTGTGTTCTGGGGAGTGATTCTAACTGTCAGGGGGAGGGGCTGTGTGTGACACTTCACTGATCATAGCTCCCGATCACAGGGAGCTATAATCATTGACACTGTCACTAGGCAGAACGGGGAGATGCTTGTTTACATTAGCATCCCCCCCCCCCCCGTTCTTCCTCTCGGTGACACGATCGCGGGGATCCCGCGGCGATCGAGTCCGTGGGACCTGCGACCCGACTCACGGAACTTGCGTGGCGGCAAATTCAAAGGGACGTACAGGTGCGCCCATTTGCCTGTCCGTGCCGTTCTGCCAACGTAAATGTACATGCGGCGGTCGGCAAGTGGTTAAAAAGCTGAGGCAGAGGATGACTGCAGTGGTCATATAGGCCCTATACATATATTCCACAGTTTGGTTGTCAGTGGCCAGATGGGGATGACTGTTCTCTGATATCTGTAAGTGCCTTCTGGCCTTGTTTACACTACTGGTCTTAAAGCCCAACTCCAGGCAAATATTATTTCCCCATGCTGCGCCCACATTGCATGGGTTAGCTGCTCATTTTGTCTAGGGGGTAGCACAGCACCTATACTCACCCAATCTTTCGATTCTTTGGAAGACGATCCTCCCCCATGTCCAGCAGTGGACCATTTCTGACGTTTTCACTTTCAGAGCTGGTCTATGTGGTGACATCAGGAACAGTCCACTGCACAAGACCGCTGGACCACGGGGTGGGCAGGAAAGAGACTGGTCTTGCACTGGGAGGATCAGAGGATTAGGTGAATATATCTCGGCTCTCAGGACCCCTAGACCAGGGGTCTCCAAACTTTCCAAGCAAAGGGCCAGTTTGCTGTTCTTCAGTCTTTAGGTGGACCGGACTCTACCCAGTGGGAGTAGACGATGCCTCGGCATTAGTGCCCCATCATTGGTTTTAATGGGAGGAATCGTGCCCCATTGTTGATTTCAATAAGAAAAATAGCGCCCCATTGATGGTGTCAGTAGGGGTAAGGCCCCTTTCACACGGGCAGTCCGTTCAGGTCCGCCTGTCAGTTTTTTTGGCGGACCTGAACGGACCCTCCATAGACCTCTATGGAGAGTCGGATGTCAGCAGTGACATGTGCGCTGACATCCGACCCGCTCCCATCCGAAAAAGTCTGACTGAGGAAAACCCTATTTTTCCCTCCGTCATCGGATCGGGTGACGACGGACTCTACGGTCCGTCGTCATCCGATCCCCAATAGGGGAGAGCGGCACTCTCTGCAGAGACAGACCTGATCATCCCGATCCCCCGCTGTGCAGAGCGGGCTCCGTACACGGACACGTCCATGTGAAAGAGCCCTAATGGTGCTCCATCATTGTTGTCGGTTGGTGGAATAGTGCCCTAAGGGCCAGATAAAGGCAGGCAAAGGGCCACAGTTTGGAGACCACTGACCTAGACCAAAACAAGCAGTTAACCCATGCAGTGCAGGCACATCCCCACTGCATGGGAAAAAATGTTTTTTAAATTGCTCGGAGTTCAGCTTTAAATGAACAATGTTGCTATAGTAAACCTTCTACTGATAATAGAAGAGTGTACCTACCTTTTCTTCCATATGTGGTTCTGTTACCGGGAATTGGTCCTCTAAAATCCACTTTGAAAGCAACACTTATGACTACATTATTTATATAGCTCCGACAATTTATGCAGCGCTTCACATATTGTGAATAATGACAGAAATTATCTATGCGCTACCTGTGTGAAAATAAAATATTATATAAATAAAATCAAAATAAATTAGAACTGCTGCTGACACCTATAATGTCTTCCCACACTGATAAACATAAAGCTTCGTGACTAAGTGCAGTGCTGCTCCTATCTAACATATACAAATGTGATAAATACTGTAGATGGAAAAATATACTATCAACACTATTATAGTGCTTCTGTTTGTCCTTCAGTACACTGTATACACATGTGCTATACATACAACATGCAAGCCAAAATATGTATAATCTGTGTGATGCCACAATCCCAGTGCTACAAATACAAAACGTGAACACTGCAAATTAAAATGAATCTTTATATAATTCTATTCTACCAATCACTGTGTTGGACATTGATACATTGGTGCTGTAAATCCAATCCAACATTTAAATATAAAATACCATACACTTTTTCATGTGAGTCTCATGTACAATGGTGCTCAAAAGTTCACTCCACTTGTGATCACTCTTCGAATGTGCCAAACAGTATCCCGAAAAGAGAGAATCCAACAGATGTTCCATCACTGTACACCTTATATGCTCACCTCCAAAAATTGACCCATTTAATGTATATCATACAGGTCACATGTACTTAAAGCATTTGTTACCCTAAAATGTATTTTTCCTGATATGTGCCTGCTGTACCATGTACTTGTATGAGAACATATTCTGTTCTTTTTGTATTGCTTCATTTATGTGAAATCCCTGGTGTTCCTGCTAGTCCCTCTGCTTTCCTATTACAAACTGACCACACTAAGCAGAAGAGCACAGTGTGGTCAGTTCTCTAGCTATGCTGGAAACTCCATATGCTCTCCTCCAATGATCAGACTTGTCTGGACATGCCCCCCCCCCCCCTGCACAGCCATTCACTGGGATGCTTGTGTGCTGCTGCTTCTCCTCCCCCCAGCTCTTATGCAGCTGAGAACAGAGGGAATGTGATCACTTATAAAAAAGGGAAAAAATACATTTATAATGTTTTTTTCTATATCGCACATCACGGGACACAGAGCAGGCATAATAACTTACTGGGTTATACACCACCTATAGGAGTGGACACTGGCAAACCAAAAAAGACAGGAAGTCTTCACCTACATAACCCCTCCTACACAGGAAGTACCTCATTGTTCGCCAGTGTCTTGTAAGGGGATGGTCAAGGTTGGAAAAGCTCTCTATGAGCAAGAGAATGGTCCTGGTAACAGATCCTGAAGGATTTAAGGAACTATATAATTGGATCCATCCGGACGGTGATTCAATAAAATGGATGGTACCCGAACCTTAACTACATAGAAGACTACGAGGTATTGCCTGTCATGTGACTCTTTGGGCACTGGACCCTGGGATCTGGAACCTTTGGTAAAAAAGACTCCAAAGGCTATCCGGCAGGGTGCTTTACAGGTCCAAGGGAGTGGCCTCAAATTCAGGGGTACTCGGTTCTTGAAGATCCAAGGGACAGAACCCACTGTGATGGGGGAAGATTGGAGTCTAGCTTGTTGAGCAGAATCCTGCGGCGAGATTGGTAAGTTGTTTTTTTTTTTTTTTTTTTTTTTTTAAAAGAGGACTCTTTTTTTCTCTTTTTGCACTTATTTAAAACGGGAACAGTTTTTTACAGTATCTTACTTTTTTAATGTATGAGACCAGGTGTCATCTTTTTCTGTCCATTAGGGGGCAGTGATGTCACGGACCAGAAGGGCCCTCTCAGTGGAGGCTTCCAGCTTGAAATCCCAGCAGGAAGCGGGCGGCTCTTGAATCCCCCTGCCTGCACACCTAGCTGCTACTCTGCCGCCTTTGGTGGCACTTTCCTGACGCTGTTTGTAACAATGGGCGCGCAAGCGGAAAGGCGCAACAAGCATGCACGTTTGACGTGCACGTGGGAGGGATGCGAGAGGTGTGTGGGATGCTGCATGCGTGTACGTGGTAAAAAGTGCACACCTGACATGCGCAGTAGGGGCGGAAGCGACCATATTAGGAGGTGTTCCTGGCTTATGCTTCTGTAAGCAGGCTGGAAGGGACACAGAGCGTGAGTTACTGTGGGTGGATGGACCAGGGCACTGCAGGTCCTGTAAGGCTGTGTATTGTAAAAAGCTGGGTGCAGTATTTTTTGCAGGACGGTTGAGTGCATAAGGGAATTTTTTCTTGGATACCTCAAGTTTTTTTGTCTCAGGCATGTTTTCCTGGAAGAGGAGTGGAGGAGGCACAGCAGGAAGGGGCACAAGTGTGCCACCATTAGTAGTGGATGATTCTAGCCACGTAGCTGCTGTGTTCAACTCTCCTGAGAGACCTGAGGCAACTGGCCTGTCTGAGCCATTACGGTTGTCAGGCATTGTAGCAACAGCTAACGCTTCTGCCTCAACCCACGTCACAAAGGACGACATAGCATCTGCTTTATCTGGGCTAGAGGGAAAGATAGCAGGTATGATTGCTTCAGTTTCCCAGGGTGGAAGGAAATGGGATAGATCCCCTTCAACTGAGCCCCCACCTGCATTGGAACAGGATAGGGCAGAAGATGTGGAATAAGTGGCTGTAAATGACCGGGAGGAAGGTCAGGCCACAGACTCCACTTCTCCAGGTTCTGAAGAACCATTTTCTTTTTCAGACTCTCAATCCCAGAGACTTAAATTGCCGCCTGTGGAGGTCCCTGAAGTTGCCTTTTCATCTTTAGGCTCTCTTTGTCCTCCACAAAGTTTGCAGGCTTTTCCCTTGCATCCGTTGCTAGAGCAAATTGTGTATGACTGGGATCACCAGGATAAAGTTTTTATTTGCTCTATTGTACCCTATGGAGGAAAAGTTTTTATAAAGAAATGGAGTATGCCATCGGTGAATGCTGCCATTTCTTCTTCTTCTACAAGAGTCTTACCTGTCCTGTAGATAATGCCCAGGTGTTTAAAGATCCAACAGATAAAAAGTTGGAGTCTTTATTAAAGGCCTCATTTACTATTGCTGGGTCTGAGGGACAACCGGCTATGGCAGCTATAGGTATCTGTCAGTCTTTAAAGGACCAGGTTAAGCGGGTAGCTAAGAGTGTCCCCGATCAGGGGGTATCTGCTGAGGAATTGGCAGAGTTATCTCGTGCCTTATGTTTCTCAGTAGATGCTCTTAAAGATTCCATACAACAGGTGTCCCGGCTTGCCCTTCTATCAGTACAAATGCACAGGATTCTGTGGTTAAAGAACTGGTCTGCATAGTTACCCTGCAAGAGATTATTAGCTGCTTTCCTGTTTCACAGGGAGTGGCAATTTGGAGAAGATTTCGATAAATATATCCAGAAGATTTCAGGGGGTAAATTTGCACTTCTGCCAGTTAGGAAAAGGAGAAGACGGCCTACCCTTTTAAGGTGTCTAGTGCTTCAGTACCCAGCACTTCCAATTTCAGGCAGTTTTCATGGCCTCAGCTGTCCGGTTCTAGAGGAAAGCCTCAAGGGCAGAAAAAGCCCTGGGCCCAGAGGCTCCCTAAAGCCAGTCCCAAACCTGCCTTTTGAAGGGGCGCCCCCACTCATGTGGGTGGGGGGAAGGAGACTGTGGGGGGAAGGAGAATTCTCAGAAGCCTGAGGAGAGGGGATCCGAGACAAGTGGGTTATCTCTACAGTGTCTCGGGTACAAAATAGAATTCCGGGGGTTTCCCCCCTCAGTTATTAAGATCCAATGTCCCCACAGTCTGAAAAAGAAGAATTTTTTTTTTTCCGACAATAGATCATCTAAGGTCACAAGGAGTGATTTTAGAGGTTCCAGCCAACGAAAGGTTCATGGGTTTTTACTTACTTTTTGTAATCCTGAAACCAAATGGAGATGTGAGGCCTATTCTGGAACTGAAGGCTCTGAATCATTTTCTAGACATCCGCTCTTTTCGGATGGAGTCAGTCCGGTCAGTTATAGCCTCCTGGCACAGAAAGGAATTTTTGGTGTCCATGGACATCAAGGATGCATATCAACATGTGCCAATCTGCAGATCCCATCAAAGGTTTCTGCGATTCGCAGTGGGAAACCAACACTTTCAGTTTTTGGCACTGCCCTTTGGGTTAGCGACGGCACCTTGTGTATTCACAAAGGTACTGGCTCCAGTATTGGCAATTCTAAGAACTCAGGGTTTATTGGTTGCATGATACCTGGACAATCTATTATTGATATATCAAACGGCTCCAAACCTGTAGCGGAATGTAGCCTGGGCGGTTCAGTTTTTGGAACGTCTGGGTTGGTTTCTGAACTGGTCAAAATCGGCCCTGCAGCTGGTTCAGCGCCTAGAATATCTGGGGTTGATATTAGATACGGTAAAGGCAAAAGTATTTTTGCCACCACTGAAGGTCAGAGCCATGAAAAGCCTTTTCCAGCTCATAAGGGGGAAAGAATATCCCTCCATTCGCCTGTGCATGAGGCTACTGGGGTAAATGGTGTCTTCATTTGAAGCCGTCCCCTATGCACACTTCCACTCCAGACCACTTCAGAACAACATTCTGTCTGTCTGGAACAAGACTGCCCAGACTCTGGATTGGCACATGTCTCTGCGGCTGAAGGTACGTCAGAGCCTCAGTTGGTGGATGATGGCCAAGAATCTGGAAAAAGGAAAGTCCTTTTCACCGGTGGTCTGGAGGGTGGTGACAACAGATGCCAGTCTCTCTGGATGGGGGGCATTCCTAGAGGATGCCACCATCCAGGGAGGGTGGTCTTGGAAGGAGAGGTGCTTGCCCATCAACATTTTGGAGATTCGGGCAGCTCGGCCCTAAGATTCTGGACTTCCAGGCTACAGGGATATCCTGTGAGGGTCAGAAGGAAGTGGATCGCATGCTGACCTGGGCAGAAAGGTTTGTTCCATTCCTATCAGCGGTGTTTATTCCGGGTGTGGAAAATTGGCAGACAGACTTTCTGAATTGCCAGCTTATGTTTCCCAGGGGAATGGTGCCTAAATCTCAAAATCTTTTTGTTAATTTGTCATCGATGGGGGGTTCCGGATGTTGACCTGCTGGTGTCCAGAACCAGGGACCGCTTGCATTAGGGGCAGATTGTTTTAGTAATCTCCTGGGATTGGTTCTCTCTCATCTATGCCTTCCCTCCAATCCAGCTATTACCATTACTGAAATTAAAGGTAAAATTTCGGCTTTAGCAATTTTATATCCAGAGGCCTATTGCTTCTCACTCCTTTGTGCAAACATTTTTACAGGGGGTGATTCATGTGTTTCCACCGGTCAGGCTACCTCTGTGCCTATGGGATTTAAATTTACTCCTTGGGGTTTTACAGAGGCAACCTTTTGAGCCTATTTGGCAGATTCCTCTGGTCCTTTTAAAAAGAAAGATAGTTTTCTTGATTTCAGTGACATCGGCCAGGAGGGTGTCGGAATTGTCAGCTCTGGCCTGTAAAGAACCATATTTGATCTTACACCAGGATAGGGCGGTTTTGCGGCCACAACCAGAATTTTATCCTAAGGTAGTGTCCAGTTTTCATCTGAATCAGGATGTCATTCTGCCTTCCTTCTTTCCAAACCCACAATCTACAGAGGAGAAGTTACTTCATTCTCTTGATGTAGTACGAGCTATCAGGGTCTATCTGAAGATGTCGGCTCAGATTCGGAAGACTGACGTTCTGTTTGTATTGTCAGAAGGTCCCAAGAAGGGACAGGCAGCATCTAAGTTGACTATTTCTCAATGGATTCGCCAAGTGATTTTTTAGGCATATGGATTAAGGGGAAAACCCCACCTTTTCCAGTAAGGGCACACTCTACCAGAAGATGTGAGTGCTTCATGGGCAGTTCATAATCAAGCATCGATGGCTCAGATTTGCAAGGCTGCTACTTGGTCTTCGGTGAATACATCCACTAGGTTTTATCAAGTGAATGTCAGGAGTCCTGACATTCATTGGACGCGGTGTGCTGCAGGGGGATTGCTGTTACAATCTTCTTTTTTTTTTGGTACTCCTCAAGTGGTCATAGATATCTTTCAATGTATAGGGTGGTACTTAAGGCCCGTACACATGATCAGAAAATCGTTCAAAAAATACCCCTTTAAAGCGATCGTATGATCTGATCATTAGCACACAGCTTTTGCCTGAAAATCGTACAATTTTCGTTTAATCAGTACAGCTTTTGTCTGAAAATACAATACATTACATCACTTCAGAGTTTTTTTTATTCTGTTGTACAAGAATTTTTCGAACTTTAGTAACCTCTTCTAGAGATGCACCGAAATTTCAGCAGGCGAAAACATATCGGCTGAAACGCACGTGGTTTTGCTGAGATTTTGCCGGGATTCTACAACGATTTTACTGTGCTTATGGTGTGTTTTTCATAGGTCATGTGACACAAAAACCGCATCAAAAACGTAACATGGATGAGTTTTTGCTGCTTTTTTAATGCATTTCAACAGGGAGGTGCGTTTTTGCTGCATATTTTTTGTTTAACTGACCAAAAATGCAGCAAGCAGAATTTTTAACACTACAACAGACCAGTGTGAAGACATACATAGAATTTAAAGGGATACATTCTTCTTCAGCTTTTCTTGCGCTAAAGGTGCTAATAATGGCCGACAATAAATTCATATTCATTTAAATGAATGCTTTAATTAAAAAGTTGAATATAATACAATTATATAAAAAACAATAAATTTTTTTTTTTAAAACTGTCAGTTTCGGTTTACGGCCAAGTGCATCTGGAATTTTCGGCTTCGGCACCCAAATTTCTATTCGGTGCACCTCTAAACCTTTTAATTTTCGATATGAAGACTAGCATGCAAAAAGAAAAAAAAAAATGAACGATCTTTCGTTCAATAATCTCATCATGTGTACCAGGCTTTAGAAGAAAAGATGAACCAGAATCACCATGCAGCTCGCAGTAATTGTTTTCTCACCAACTTCTGGTTTTGATCCACACTGGAACTGACCCCACACGGCTCTGCCCTAGCTGGGTGAGTCGGTAGAGCCGGGTGGTGTCGCTTCCAGTGTGGATCAATAATCTGACATTTACAGACATGATGGGAATTGTAGTTTAAAGAGCCCTGCCATAGTGTCTTGGGTGGGCCGGAATCTCCAACCCTGTGTCCAGGTTTTGTGGAGGACTAGCAGGGTGTGTGCTCAGGTGAGCACAGACCTTTATAATGAAGGTATGGGAATACCTCATGGCTCCCAGTTGGAGACTGCTCCATCCAACAGACAGGAGGTCTGCGAATGGGGAGTTGGGAGGGCTCCAATCCTCTCCAGGAGTCAGAGAGGCTGAAGGTGGCACCCAGAGCAAGTGTGTGTCTGCAAGATGCAGTAAACAGCCTGAGGACTAAGGCCAGAGTGGAGCTGTGGGCACTAGAGTAGCGCCATCCACACTGAAGTACCTGTGATCTGTGTGACCAGTGAAAAGAGCAGAGGCACTGCTAAAAAGAGCCAGATTGGCTAGTATTTTCTGTTTATGTGTATTTGCTGGAGAAGAACCCCCCCTATATGTTTTGGACTTTATTTGCCTTTTTAATAAAAACGGGCTGCCATGCCCTAAAATAGAGTTCCTAACGCATCTACCACTAGAGCGAACGATTCCCCCATGTTGCACTATGTAATGGGTCCCAAAAATCACATCCATTCCACCTTACAAATACCCCAAGAGAGACCAGCTCCACTGATGCCTCGAACTGGAGAATTCTAACAGCAAGCCCCACCGTTTTGGTTGGTTTGTAGGAGTTAGGCGCATGTGACCTAACGCTAGGATTGTGGTATGACAGAGTATACATTTTTTGCCTGTTTGTATAGCACGTGTTTATATAGCATACTAAAGGACAAACCGAATGACTATAAAGCCCCATACACACGGTCGGACTTTTTCATGGATTCTGTCCGATCGGACAATGTTGTTGAAAAATCAGACCGTGTGTATGCACCATCGGACAGTGTACGTCGGATTGTCCGATGGACAAAGTCTTATCTCCTGCTGGAAAGACAACACGGTCCGATCACACCAAATCCGATCGTGTGTACGGTTGTCCGACCGGACAAAGTGCTACGCATGCTCAGATCACATTACAAGACCAAAGCTATTGGCTACTAGCCTCTACGTAGTCCCGTCGTAGGCAACAAATGTCACCACGTTCAGAATGATCGGATTTTCCGACAACTTTGTCCGACCGTGTGTACGCAAAACCAACATCAGACAAAGTATGACGGACAGGATCCGACCGACCTGGTCCGCGGATTGTCCGACCGTGTGTATGGGGCTTAATAGTGTTTAGCATATTTTTTCCATCTAATTATCACAGTTGTATATGTTAGAAGCAGCGCTGCACTTAGTAACTAAGCTTTACATATTGTACATTCACATCAGTCCCTGTCCTCAAAAAGCTATTGGTGTGTACAGTATCTCACAAAAGTGAGTACACCCCTCACATCTTTTCATGTGACAACACTGAAGAAATTACACATTGCTACAATGTAAAGGAGTGTACAGCTTGTATAACAGTGTAAATTTGCTGCCCCCTCAAAATAACTCAACACACAGCCATTAATGTCTAAACCACTGGCAACAAAAGTGAGTACACCACCAAGTGAAAATGTCTAAATTGGGCCCAAAGTGTGAATATTTTGTGTGGCCACCATTATTTTCCAGCACTGCCTTAACCCTATTGGGCATGGAGTTCACCAGAGCTTCACAGGTTGCCACTGGAGTCCTCTTCCACCCCTCCATGACGACATCACGTAGATGTTAGAGACCTTGAGCTCCTCCACCTTGCGCTTGAGGATGCTCAATATTTTAGGTCTGGAGACATGCTTGGCCAGTCCATCACCTTTGCCCTCAGCTTCTTTAGGAAGGCAGTGGTCGTCTTGGAGGTGTGTTTGGGGTCGTTATAGTGTTGGAATATTGTCCTGCGGCAGGGATCATGCTCTGCTTCAGTATGTCACAGTACATGTTGGCATTCATGGTTCCCTCAATGAACTGTAGCTCCCCAGTGCCGGCAGCACTCATGTAGCCCCAGACCATGACACTCCCACCACCATGTTTGACTGTAGGCAAGACACACTTGTCTTTGTACTCCTCACTTGGTTGTCGCCACACACGCTTGACACCATCTGAACAAAATAAGTTTATTTTTGGTCTCATCAGACCACAGGACATGGTTCCAGTAACCCATGTCCTTAGTCTGCTTGTCTTCAGCAAACTGTGTGCAGGCTTTCTTGTGTATCATCTTTAGAAGAGGCTTCATTCTGGGACGACAGACCTGCAGACCAATTTGATGCAGTGTGCGGTGTATGGACTGAGCACTAACAGGCTGACAACCCACCTCTTCAACCTCTGCAGCAATGCTGGCAGCACTCATACATCTATTTCCCAAAGACAACATCTGGATATGCCGCTGAGCATGTGCACTCAACTTCTTTGGTCGATCATGGCGAGGCCTGTTCTGCATAGAACCTGTCCTGTATGGTCTTGGCCACCATGCTGCAGCTCAGTTTCAGGGTCTTGGCAATCTTCTTATAGCCTAGGCCATCTTTATGTAGAACAACAATTCTTTTTTTCAGATCCTCCGAGTTCTTTGCCAGGAGGTGCCATGTTGAACTCCCAGTGACAAGTATGAAAGGGGTAGAACGATAACACCAAATTTAACACACCTGCTCCCAATTCACACCGGAGACCTTGTAACACTAACGAGTCAAATTGGCCCCAATTTAGAAATTTTCACTTAGGGGTGAACTCACTTTTGTTGCCAGTGGTTTAGACCTTAACGGCTGTGTGTTGAGTTATTTTGAGGGGGACAGCAAATTTACACTGTTATACAAGCTGTACACTCACTACTTTTACATTGTAGCAAAGTTTCATTTCTTCAGTGTTGTCACATGAAAAGATATAATAAAATATTTACAAAAATGTGAGGGGTGTACTCACTTTTGTGAGATACTGTATGCAAGCGATCTCGTATGCATACCTGCTCTCACTAGGGCCAATTACCTTAGAAGCATTTATTTTCAGTGTGGGAGTAAACCAGAGTACCCTGAGGAAACCCACACAAACTCAGAGAGAACATGCTAACTCCATGCAGGTAGTGTCCTGATAGGCATTTGAACTGAGGAGCCCAGTGCTGCAAGAGAGGAGTGCTAAACACAAAGCCACTGTACTGCCCCAACTTTTCTGGGAGTGTGTGTTTTTCGTGTAAACCCGTCAGATTGCATCAGTTCCACCTATTAACCACCACATCACTACGGTCTTTTGCAACGTGTAGAGGTCATCCAGCAAGAGTTGTAGGGGACCTAAAAGACTGACATTACTGGGAGTGGCAGATTCCCAGAGGACTTCAGAGGAGACATTCTCTGCAACGGAGCTGCATTCAGCAGCACAGGTAGCAGGAAAGGTAAGTATGTAAATTCTTTTACAGACAGGCCTTCTCTTGGAAGGTTGTCAATAATGGCAAGGTCGCTTTAAAGTACAGCTATATCCTTATTTTAAAAATGGATGACAGCAAAACAGCTGATATGCTGGAAAATAATAAGCATGGGTAAATGAGAACCTGTGATGTAAAGAGTGCCCTCTTAAGCTGCCTAGCCTGTACTGCACTCATCACGGTGCTGATTTTCCTAGGTATGCCAAAGACTCTCCCAATGAAGGGAAGAACACAAGGGTGGGAACAATTGGTTTTGCAGGTCATTTTTTATCATAAAGGTGACCATTGTACAATCTCCTTTTGAGTGGGTCTGCCTGATTGGATGCAAATTGATTGGCTTGTTCAGGTGTGTACTCCTATTACATGGTTTTGGTTGATCTAATGTTGGCCATTTACCATGCAGTCTGATGATACAATTTTATCAATTTTTATCCAATCAGGCAGGCCCTTCCACTACATACTTGGTAGATCTAAATGAGATTGTTCAATCAGATTTGAATGTGTATGGTGAGCCCAAGACCCTTCCCCATTTGCTCTGAGTACACTGCCCATCCTTTAACACAGTATGGAGTGCTGGTGCATATTCATACTTCCAGTTTGTCATTATATTGGATCCCTGATGCAGTTATCCTTTTTTTATTCTATTTTTAGATACCATTCAACTAGGATTTTACCATGACTGGTAAAATGCTTCTACATGATAAATGACTTGGTTCTGATCTGCCCCACTGTGCAGAAGGGCTATACAAAATGCTTGCAGTAGGTTCTCATTCAACAATGGAAAGGAAATGTTCTATACAAGAGATGACAAGTGTTACCATTGACTGAAGTACAATAGAGGATCGCTGCGCTGGGCCTAACAAGAAAAATCCCAGTAGAGGGCTTAGTTATATTGTCAGGAACCGGAGCCATAATGCCTTGAAACACAATTGTTAATATGTGTTATGGCTTACGCATTAACCACTTGAAGACCGGCATGTACAACCCCCTTTCCTGTCTAGGCCATTTTTTTTTAGTTTTCAACACTGATATTTTGATTAAAAATTACTGAACTGAACTCAACACTGAACACAAATAAAAAAAATTTTGGTGGCATATTTTATTATAGAGGAAAAAATACAGAACATTTTGAAAAAAGTTTAGTTTTATTTTCTCCTAAAAAAGAGTTTGCAAATAATCTTTCTTCATAACTTTAGACCACAATGTATTCTGCTACATTTCTTTGGTTAACCACTTCAGCCCCGGAGGATTTTACCCCCTTCCTTACCAGACCACTTTTTGCGATTCAGCACTGCGTCGCTTTAACTGACAATTGCGCGGTCGTGCGACGTTGCCCCCAAACAAATTTGATGTCCTTTTTTTCCCACAAATAGAGCTTTCTTTTGGTGGTATTTGATCACCTCTGTGTTTTTTATTTTTTGCGCTATAAACAAAAGAACAGCGACAATTTTGAACAAAAAACTAATATTTTTACTTTTTGCTATAATAAATATCCCAGTTTTTAAAAAAAAAAACACATTTTTTACTCAGTTTAGGCCGATACGTATTCTTCTACATATTTTTGGTAAAAAAAAATCGCAATAAGCATTTATTGATTGGTTTGCGCAAAAGTTATAGCATCTACAAAATAGGGGATAGATTTATTGCATTTTTTTTTTTTTACTAGTAATGGCGGCGATCTGCAAATTTTTTCGTGACTGCGACATTGCGGCGGACTCTTCGGACACTTTTGTCACATTTTTGGGACCATTCATATTTACACAGCGATCATTGCTATAAAATTGCACTGATTACTGTGTAAATGTGACTGGCAGGGAAGGGGTTAACACTAGGGGGTGCTGCAGGGGTTAATGTACGTTCCCTGCGAGTGATTCTAACTGGGGGGGGGAGCGATCGGTGTTCCTCTGTACTGGGAACACATCATCGGTCTCCTCTCCACTGACAGGACGTGGAGCTGTGTGTTTACACACACAGCTCCACAGTCCTGCTGTTTTCCCGGGCAATCGCAGGTGCCTGGCGGACATCGCGTGCCCCCTAGACGGCCCGGAATCGGAGGACGTCAAATAAGATCCACCTTGTGGACGTCATATGACATATGTTAAAAAAAGAGAAAGTGTGCAGTGAAATCAAAGTAAGCAGTTTCAGTACAGTGGAGGAGCCTGTATGACTGTGCAAGACTTAAAGTAAGGCTGGAGCTCAGCTTAAAGAATCAATACCTACGAAAACGAAATCTTAAAAGGCCATTAATCACTAAAACACTAATAATAGTTAGACCGCACAAAATTGGTATGGTAATTTATTACAGACCTGTCTCCCCTTTTTTTTTAAACTTTAGTCTGCATGCTATGGAACTACACCACCCCTCCTCATCATTCATTTGCCTAGCCTTGCATGATTTGTAGGAGAGAAAAAGAGGAACGTAGTCTAGGATAGCTTTACGATAGACACTTATGCCGCGTACACACGATCGGAATTCTCGTCAGAAAAAGCTGCGATGGTTTTCCCATCGGAATTCCGACTGAATTTCACTCAAGCTGTCTTGCCTACACACGGTCACACCAAATTCTGACGGTCAATAACACCGTGACATACAACACGTTCGGCACTATAAAAGGGAAGTTTAATGCTTCTGAGCATGCGTCGAATTGTTTCCGAGCATGCGTCGGAATTTTGCGTGTCGAAATTGCATACACACGATCGGAATTTCCGATAGAAAGTTTTCCCGTCAGAAAAATTAAGAACAGGCTCGCAATCTAAAGTCCGTCGGAAACGCAGACAGAAAAAGACCGATGGGCATACACACGGTCGGAAAATCCGTAAAGCTCCCATCGGACTGTTTCCATCTGTAATTCCGGCCGCGTGTACGCGGCATTAGGTCAGTTAAAATACATGAGTTGAAATCTGTCAGGTTGAGCAGGGACTGTTCGAATTTTGACCATGTATGGGCAGGATGGATGTACAGAAGTTGATCTGTACAACCGCCCTGTCCCTGGGTCTAGCTGGCAGCACTGTTCAGTGTATTCTGACAGAGGGGAAGCCTCTCCGTTGTCAGAATATATAAAGGCACAGTGGGGAGGATTCCCCTCATCCTCCTCCAATGTGTGGATGGGAAAATTGGTAATTCTTTTTTTTCATTTAACCCGCTGGTTTAAAAAATAAAAATAGAATCCTCTATGGGCTGCTTTTCCCAGAATGCAATGTTCAGGAATTGAATTATGGAAAAGGGGGTGAAATGTGATGTTCTTCTAGATCATGCCAGGTTTAAGGTATTACCTTGGGGAGATGCAGACTAGAATACTGCAATCACTGAGGAGCAAATGATATCACCTGTGATGTATTTCAGTTATCTTGCAAACCTGGCCTGAGGACAAGAGTTGAGGACCACTGATCTAGATGGTGTCCACTGTGCTATGTCCGTACAGTGTATCGATTAACAGACCTAGCTGTCCGTTTTCTATTTGTTCTATTATGCAATCTCTTTTTGTCTTCAGTTAGTGGTTGTTATATTTGTAATAAATTGAACTTTTGTTTTGTCCTTCTAGAACGTTCTCCTCGGATTCTCTTCCAGCTGAAGTTAGCAATCTGTTCTCTATAACCTCTACACATGATAAGTACCTGCTGCATTTGTTAAGGTTTGCAGACAATGTCAGTACATGGGTGGCAGCGGAGATTGTTACGTGTCACACGACCAAGGTTAGTATTGATATTGAATATAAACATGTATTTAGATATTATACCCCTTAAGGCCCCTTTCACACATGCGGACCATATGTCCGTTTTTCATCAATAAAAATCTGACAATTTTGAAAAAAAAATAAACAATATTTTTTACTTTCTGCTATAAAACATCCAATAAAAATTGTAAAAAATCAAATTTCTTCATAAATTTAGGTCAATATGTATTCGGCTACATCTGTGATAAAAAAAAATCCCAATAAGCGTACAGTGGAACCTCGGTTTGCGAGTAACGCGGTTAACGAGCGTTTAGCAAAACTCGGTTTGTGAGTGTTGTCACGCAAAACGAGCAGGATTCAGGCCAAATGCAGTGTGCAGTACCGCCGAACAGCTGAATCGCCGGCGTTCAGAAATGCACGGAAAAGCCCGAGGACAGTTCGACTGACCTCGGTAAACCTCGGAAAGGCCCGTGAACGGAGTCTTTCCGAGGTCTGCCAATGTCAGCCGAATGTGCTCGGGCCTTTTCGGCCATTTCCGCGGCTCTCCGGCGCCCCCCCCCCCCCCCGCCTCTGGCCGCATACGGTATTGCATCCCATTGAAGTCAATGCGGAACAAATTATTTTAGTTTCTATTGACTTCAATGGGAAAACTTGCTTTGATATGCGAGTACTTTGGATTACCAGCATACTCCTGGAACGGATTATGCTCGTAATCCGAGGTTCCACTGTATATTGATTGGTTTGCACAAACGTTATAGTGTCTACAAACTATTGTGTGTGTATATATACTGAAATAGTTTTTACTAGTAATGGCGGTGATCAGCGACTTATAGCGGGACTGTGATAGTATAGCGGGCAACCTGACACTTTATGGAAACCAGTGACACTACAGTTTTACAGTGGTCAGTTCTAAAAAATATGCACTGTCACTGTACAGATGACACGGGCTGGGAAGGGGTTAACATCTAGCACTATTAAGGGGTTAAATGTGTGCCTAACAATGCTTGGTGCATTCACTGTGTGCTGTTTTTACAAAGGAATGTACCGGTTTTTATTTCCTTTGCAGGGAAACAAAAAGCGGCACATCCCTGCTGACAGGACAGATGTCTGTGTTTATATTCACAGAACTCTGTCCTTTCATCCTCTTCAACGATCAGCGGCAGTCATTGGCCGGGACCCGCTGATCAGCTTGTGCACTGATCACAGCACAGTCAGCACACAGGCGTGCGAAAGCCCCACCCCCAATGGACGCACACAGCCCAGCTTGGGATCAAGCCCACATGTCCGCCCCCATAGGAAGCTGTTTGCTATGGGGGCAGATGTGGAATATAAGAACCAAAGCGCACCAGCGGGGGACCTCTAGGGCCGCACTGTGCATTACATGTTTGTTATTTAAGTTTAAAAAAAGAAAAAAAAAAAAAAAATATATATATATATATATATATATATATATATAATATATATATATATATTACAAACTCTTTAAACACCTGAAAGTATGAATGCGTATATCGGTGAACATAAATGATATTTTTTTTGTGATCTGATTAATTTGTTTTTCATGCAAAAATGAACACAAACAACCCATGAACTGCATTTCCTGCAAATTATCATTAGGGAGAGACATAATCAGTTGAATAATCACATGCTGTGGTTGACAGTAAATTGCTGTGACATCTGTGTAAAACCTAGCACAAATGATCAGAATGACAAATCGTTTTAGGAAAATGGAATTGATTTTCAGATGGCAAAATCATTTGCATGCTGGAGATTTGTCTACATTGCTTTTTGTTTAGTTGAGTCTTCAGCAGATCAAACAAAAACCTTTTCTGTCTATGGCCAGTCTGAGACCTTCATAAACAGCTTAGGTTGGAGCCGCTGTACTAACAATCCGATGTTAGTATATCAATCTCCCCCACTGAGCTGTTGTGTTCTGACAGATGGACGGCCCCTCCTGCCAGAACACTCCGATCAGCACTCTCAGCCATTGGTTGAGAGCGCTGATTGGAAGCCGGTCATCTGCTGGTTTTCCAGCATGCTCGTCCGAGAGAATCCAGCCAAACAGCCAGCTTCTGTTGGACCGTTTTTTATTGAACCAGCCTGTTTTGCTTGATGTTCTAACTAGGCTTAAAGCGGAAGTAAACCCATCGATTTAACAGTTAAAAAAAAAAAAGGCATGCCGGGAATGCTAACTGCACATTGGCTGTGCTCTCAACCAAACAGTCAAACCATCCAATGGCTGGTGTCATAAAGGATCACATGTGCAGAACCGTGGCTGTTGAAGATTAAACAGAGGCAAAGATGGCAGCTTCCTTGGCTGAAAACGATAGGGGGGTTTACTTCCACTTTAATAGAAGCTACCGTAAAGAACAATGACAAATCTTTGCCGTGGCATACACTCCTCTTGTCTTTATTCCACTTGCGTTATGTCGCAAGTGTTAGGTTCTTAGTGATGTGATCTCTGCTGGAGATGAAGATCAGCCCCTTTGAGCTCTGAGCTGCCTCTTCAGCAAAGATCAAATGACCAAGCTATGCCTTCTTTTGAGTATAGGTCTGCTTTAGGTTTTCCATGCCATTCTTTTCTCTATGTCCTATACTGGAGGCTGTTGTGAGTTCTTTATTGCTCCTTCTCTAGCAATCCCTAGATAGCAGCAGTGAAAACTCTGCAAAAAATCACTTTTTTCTTTTAAAGTCTGTATTCCACCTGCCTGGAAATAACAGCCTCTCTCCTTTCCCAGTCGTCTGGAATTTATTTTCTTCAGTTTATTTATTTGGATTTTAATAAAAAGCTGTATAAGAAGGACTGCCATATAGAACACAAGAAGATTATAAGTAATGCTTTACAGACAAACTAGTATGTAGTACAACAGCATATTTACCCTTATAACAACATTTTAAATAGAAATAGGGGAAGAAGGGGATAGGGAAGGGGAGGGGGTTGGAACATGGGGGGGGGGGGGGCGGAGAGGTGGGGCATTTTTTTAAGGTGTCTGAAGAAAGAGACTACAGTAAACAGTATAGTTATACATGTAGCAGTAATGAGTCAAAGCCACTTGGGTGGTAATTTTAATCCCAGGGTTGCCAGATTGCCAAGTATTTGTGCATGGTATCTGAAATTCTGCCTTCAGTTTTCTCTTGAAGCATAACTTGAGTAAAGCTGCCCATACATCGAAATTCAGCCAGTTCAGGAGGAAGCGACTGAATTTGGATCCATGGATTAGTTGTTCTTGTTCATGAGAAGTCAAACTATTGATTGCCTTCTCGCGAATGGGACTGCTGGTGCATTTTAATTTGATCAGCCAATAGGCTGCTGCGCTAATCAGTGTATTCTGACAGTGGGGAGAGGCGAGAGAGGGTTTCTGTAAAATGTAAAGTGCTGATCCTCCCTCCAAGCTTTAGCTACTGCTTGTTATCAGTCGTGAGAACATGTATCAAATGTGAGTTAATTAGGTTGGGGACCTCAATATGAGGAGAGAATATTTTCCATGAAGGGGTACTGAGGATCCCACTCATTTTTAGCATGCTGAAGACCTTTGACCAAAATTTCCCGCCACAGAAGTTCCTATCCTTGTGTTTACAATCTACCAAGGAGTAAAGATTTTATGTTTATTTATGCTGCCAGAGCATTACGTGAGACTTCATTGTTGACCATATCTGGTTCCAGTCCTCTTCCTTCAAGTCATCTTCTAAGTCTAGGGTCCATTTCTGGATATGGAGTCTATTTTTACTCGGTTGATTTCTCCTTAGCCAAAGATAATTCTTAATATTTGTGTCCTGTGCTCATTTGGTATGTGCAGATTACCTTTGTAATGCTGTTTTTTTATTCTAGTTACAGGCAAACATTTTGACAAAATTTCTCCTCGTTGCAAAATTATCCTATGAACAACGAGATTTCTCAACAGCCATGCAGATCCTTGGAGGGCTGGAGAACCTCATAGTCCGGCAGCTCCCGGTTCGTTTTCTTCTGTTTGCTTTGTCTGACAAGTTGTATTTCTGATTTGTGCACAAATTCATCTCATTTTATTTCTTTTGAAGGCATGGAAAAATTTACCCTCCAAAGTTTCTGAAATTCTTGAAGAACTAAAAGCTGTTGAGGTAACAAACATATTTTCTTTCTTTTAAATACAAAAATAGAACTGTTCCATTTTTGTGTTTTTGTTGTTTTAAGAGATGCATACAGATGCTTTGCAGCTTGGCTGTTTACTCTATCCATTATATTTAACCACTGAGGCACTCCTAGACAGGGACAGCTGGGAACAAGAAGAGGTGGAGCTCTAAAAACAAAATGTGTCCATGCATAAGACAAGTTAGTGGCAGCATTGATATCACTGGTTCGTATCCAGGCACACTAGGCACTATCTGCACGGAGTTAGCGTGTTCTCCCAGTGTTTGCATGGTTTTCTTCCAGGTTCTCTGGTATCCTTCACACAAAAAATATATGCTGGTAGGTTATTTGGCTCCTTTGCAATGTGTCCCTAGTGTGTATATATGTATATACAGTATGCATGTGAAATAGAGAGTTTAGATTGTAAGCTCCTTGAGAACAGAGTATACAGTATATTAATTATTTATATATAATTTTTTTTTTTTTTTTAAATCATACTTACCTAGGTGGGTACAGCATCGACCAGATCCTGCATTTGTCCCCCACCGGCTCTAAGACTGTGAACCGAGCGATCAAATGCAGCTGATTGCTTGGCTCTCAGTGCTCCCTGAGCAGATAGCTAGTGACTCAGTCCCCAGCTCTCTGCTCTGCCCCCCCCCCCGCGCTCACTGGAGCGCTAGGCTGTGAAAGGGGCAGGAGTGACTGCCCCAGGCTCTCAGCAGCTCACCGAAAGGCTGAGCCGGGTCCCCGATCCAGGCTCCTGGGTGCATCCCGACCATGTGGTCGTGATCTTTTCCCAGCCTGGACCGGCTCTGTGACATCAGCGGGCTTTAGCTTTAGCCTGCTGTTGCCTGAAAACTGGTCACAGTAGTGCAGAACGAACTGCACTCCTGTGATCCACAGGAGAAGTACAGACAAACGATCTTTGGCTGTACTTCTTCTTTAAAGTGGTTGTTAACCACTTCAGACCCAGAAGACTTGGCTGCTCAATGACCAGGGCACTTTTTACAATTTGGCACTGTGCTGCTTTAACTGGTAATTGCGCGGTCATGCAATTCTGTACCCAAACTAAATTTGCGTCCTTTTTTTCCCCCACAAATAGAGCTTTCTGATGGTATTTGATTGCCTGTGCGATTTTTATTTTTTGCGGTATAAACGGAAAAAGACCAAATTTATTTTTATTTTTTTTAAAAGTTATATTTTCTAAATTTGTTATTAAAAAAATCCAATAAACTCAATTTTAGTCATACATTTAGGTAAAAATGTGTTCAGCCACATATCTATGGTAAAAAAAAAAAAAAAAATCAATAAGCGTATATTTATTGGTTTGCACAAAAGTTATAGCGTCTACAAACTAGGGTACATTTTCTGGAATTTACGCAGCTTTTAGTTTGACTGCCTATTTCATTTCTTGAGGTGCTAAAATGGCAGGGCAGTACAACCCCCCCCCCCCCCCAAATGACCCCATTTTGGAAAGTAGACACCCCAAGGAAATTGCTGAGAGGGGTGCTGAGACCATTGAATATTTTCTTTTTTTGTCACAAGGGATTGAAAAATAAAAAAAAAAAAAATTACACAAAGTTGTCATTAAATAATATATTGTTCAAACATGCCATGGGCATATGTGGAATTGCACCCCAAAATACATTCGGCTGCTTCTCCTGAGTACGGAAATACCATATGTGTGGGACTTTTTGTCAGTCTAACCGCGTACAGGACCCCGAAAACCAATCGCCACCTTCAGGCTTTCTAAGGGCATACATTTTTTATTTCACTCCTCACTGCCTATCATAGTATCAGAGGCCATCAAATGCCCAGATAGTACAACCCCCCCCCCCCCCCCAGCAAAGCAAAAAACTCACCATGCCTCCTAGTAAATACCTTGGGGTGGGGTGTCTACTTTCCAAAATGGGGTCATTTGGAGGGGGTTTTGTGCTATCTGGACATTTCATGGCCTCCGAAACTGTGATAGGTAGTGAGGAGTAAAATCGCAATTTTACACCTTTAGAAATCCTAAAGGCGGCGATTGGTTTTTGGGGTCGTGTATGTGGCTAGACTCCCAAAAATTCTCTCACATGTGGTATCCCCATACTCAGGAGAAGCAGCAGAATGTATTTTGGGGTGTAATTCCACATATAACCATGGCATGTTTGAACAATATATCATTTAGTGACAACTTTGTGCAAAAAATAAATGCGTTTGTAATTTTCCCGAAACTTGTGGCAAAATCTAAAATTATCCATGGACTCAACATGCCTATCGGGAAATAGTTTGGGGTGTCTACTTTCCAAAATGGGGTCATTTGGGGGGTTTTGAACTGGCATTTTATGCACAACATTAGAAGCTTATGTCTCGCATCACCCACTCTTCTAACCACTTGAAGACAAAGCCCTTTCTGACACTTTTTGTTTACATGAAAAAAAAAAAAAAAAAAAAAAAATTTTTTTGCTATAAAATTACTTTGAACCCCCAAACATTATATATTTTTTTTAAAGCAAAGGCCCTACAGATTAAAATGGTGGGTGTTGCAATTTTTTTTTTTTTTCACACAGTATTTGTGCAGCAATTTTTCAAACGCAATTTTTTTGGGGGAAAAAAAACACTTTTTAATTTTAATGCACTAAAACACACTATATTGCCCAAATGTTTGATGAAATAAAAAAGATGATCTGATGCCGAGTACATGTATACCAAACACGACATGCTTTAAAATTGTGCACAAACGTGCAGCGGCGACAAACTACATACATTTTTAAAAGCCTTTAAAATCCTTTACAGGTTACCACTTTAGATTTTCAGAGGAGCTCTACTGCTAAAATTACTGCACTCGATCTGACCTTCGCGGTGATACCTCACATGCATGGTGCAATTGCTGTTTACATATGACACCAGACAGATGCTTGCATTCGCCTTTTCACGGGGGGACAGGGGTGCTTTTTTTTATTTTTAAACTGTTCCTTTAATTTTTTATTTTTTTTTTATTTTTATTGTTATCTCGGGGAATGTAAATATCCCCTATGATAGCAATAGGTAGTGACAGGTACTCTTTTTTGAAAAAATGGGGTCTATTAGACCCTAGATCGGTGTGATAAAATGCTTTCCCAATGGTGCTGTTTATATCCGGCAAGTCATGAAATGCTCGTAGCTTCCAGTTTCTTAGGCCATAGAGATGATTGGAGCTATTCTGGTCTCCGATCAGCTCTATGGTCAGCTGGCAGAACCACTGGCTGCATTCTCGGGTTTCCTGTTGGGACAGGAGAGCCGAGAAAACCATGGAAGACGGTGGGGGGGGGGAATTCCCTCCCACTGCTTGTAAAAGCAGTCTAGAGGCTAATTAGCCGCTAGGATTGCTTTTACATGAAAGCCGACCGCTGGCTGAAAAGAATGATACCAAGATGATACCTAAACCTGCAGGCATCATTGTGGTATAACCACTCAAAGTCCAGCAACATACCAGTACGTTGCTGGTCCTTGTTGGGCATATATTGTAATGTTCTTTTTTTTTTTTTTTTCTTTTTTTTTATGCAGCCTGTGGGCTGAACCAAAAAAAAAGAGATTGATCGTGGGTATGCCCACCATTAGAATACATCCGCATTCATCCACCCACTTCTAATGATATGCATACATCCAGCATTTTGTTTTTAAACTGTGGTGGTGAAATTTACCTACTACAGTTCTGGAGTCACTGATTTTCATTTTGTGAGTGCAAACGCTGTTGCTGTCAATATAAATAAATCAGTGCTGCAGCTGAATAGCGTACCTGAAAAGCAAACAATGGTAACGAGAAAACATTAACTCAATAAACTTTTTTTAACTCAATCTGTGACTAAAAAAATATATGCCAAAGCATGGGGGCAATCCGCCCCTAATATTAGGAGCAAATTGCTCCTCCACCCCTGCCCCCATGCTTTGGCATATATGCTTTTTTTTTTAACTGTGGTGGTGAAATCACCTCCTACAGCGCTGGAGTCACGGCTTTACGTATCGTGGGAGCAAACGCTGTTGCTGTCAGAATAAATAAACCCGTGCTGCAGCTGAATGGCTTACCTGCTATGCAAATGATGGTTAACAATTAAACAATGTAACATTACAAGTATAACAGTAAGACATACCATACCTGCAAAGCAAATACAATAAAACATAGTAAAAATAAAACATTACAGTTCTAAAATACAGTAACAATAGAGAGAGAGAATAATGGAGTGGACAATAGAGCGAGAAGAAAAAAAAAACACAACAATTTTTGGCTTTTTATAAAAAAAAATTTTTTTTTGCACTTTTATATAAACTGTAAACGTTCCAGATTAGGGTCTCTCAAAATGTGATGGCCATCTTATCTT
Source organism: Lithobates sylvaticus (assembly GCA_028564925.1). Lineage (NCBI taxonomy): Eukaryota > Metazoa > Chordata > Amphibia > Anura > Ranidae > Lithobates > Lithobates sylvaticus. The sequence goes on along the minus strand of CM053036.1, from coordinate 73,300,717 downwards.
TCGAGACCCTGTGTAAGTGTGCCCTAGGACTGTGCAATGCTGTACCCTATGCTAATACTCCACTAGTGTGTGGTAGCGTTCAAAACATTTACCAATGCAAAAACCAGGTTGGTCAGGACAGGAGGGACAATAAAAGTGTGTGACACGCCTATATCCACTTTTTCTGCAGACATTACATCTTCTTTGGGGATTTCTTAGGGTAGGGGTACCAGGAAGGACATACGGAAAATGCCACTCATGGAGCTGGCTCAGAGCATTTGGATTGGGATGTTGGGCCACAGCACCATCTGGAAACAGAATGTGATTATCTCCTGGAATTTAAGGAAGGTTCCGGTCCGTCCTGAAGCGTTGTATAGCACATAAGCATTTAGCAGAGCCAATAAATATACAAACACTTTATACCAGCAATCTGGCCTTATGGGCAATTGGGTACAGCGCCAACAAATGGTCGTTGAGGCCCACCCCTCCCATGTTAAGGTTGTATTCATGGACACAGAGGGGTTTCTTGCCGTTTGAATTTGGACCATTGTGTTTGTGAGTGGGGAGGACAGAACTTAGACATTTTTATTATCCCTCCACTTCACAGCAAGCAGATTATTACATCTCAAGCGGGCTTCCTCCCCCAGCCTAAGACGGGAATCTACAAGCCGCTGGGGTAACCCCCAGAGATTAGATCGCACAGTGCCACATGCGCTAATTCCATGATCAAACAAGTGACTAAAAAGTGGCACGCTTGTGTAATAATTGTCCACATACAAGTGGTACCCCTTTCCGAATAAGGGTGACACCCAGTTCCACACAATCTTACCAGCGCTCCCTATGTAGTCTGGGCAGTCCTTCAGCGCTACGTAACTATCTCTTCCTTCATAAACCATAAAACCATATGTATAGCCTGTTGACCCCATATCTGGCACGCTTGCTGGGAGATATTGTTTAAATGACAAGTGGCCAGAAAACGTAATCAGGGACTCATCAACGCAGACAACTTGATCAGGAGTAAACAAGGCTGCAAACTGCTGGTTGAATTGGTTTACGAGAGGCCGAATTTTGTAGAGCCGATCGTATTCAGGGTCACCCCGAGGACAACAGAGGTCATTGAAATGCATGAACTGCAAGATCTGCTTTTATTGTGTCCTGGTCAGGGAGGCACAGAACAAGGGCATATGTTGAATTGGGTCAGTGGACCAATATGACCTCAACTCACTTTTTTTAGTTATGCCCATGAGGAGGGATAGGCCCAGGAAGATCTTAAATTTGGAGACCGTAATAGGTCTCCAATCTCTGGCAAGGGTCAACTGGGGATTATCGCTGATAAATGGACCAGCATACAAATTAATTTGGTCCACAATAGATCTATAGAGATCTTCCGTGAAAAACAGCAAATAAAAATCAGGTGACGTAAAATCAACTGTTTCCACCTGAATTCTGGGTTGGCCAGTGAATGGGGGAAGAACAGGTGCTGCAGAAGTGGTGGGCTCCCAATTCGGATTGGCAAATGCAGCAGGAAGGGCACTATGGGCTTGACAGGCCTGTCTCTGTCTTCTTGGTGGCTGTGGGACACTAGTTGTGCAAGCCACCTCACCAGCTTGAACTGCATTTATGTCACCAAGCGTTACTGCAGTGCTGGATGTACGATCAGGATGTACTAGGCCACTGTTGCTTGCCAGTTCACCAGAAAGATGAGCGGCACTAGTACTGGCTCTCTGCTCCATACGAGAGCCTTGCTGTTCTTGCACCTCAACAACAGCAGAAGAACGGGGTCGGGTACACCTGACCTTGGCAGGGACCACTTCTCAGTCGTCGGAGCGATCTGTCAGGGTGCCGCTGCTGTCTACAGGTTCGTATTTTGAGCCTGAATCTGACAGATGCATAAGTTCCTCTTCACTCTCATCTGTCATGCTCAGAAACGTGTAGGCCTCTTCACTAGTGTACCTTCGATTGGACATTTTGGCCTCTAAATTTACTGGTACAACTAGTGAGACTCACAGGAAAAAAGAGCACCAGACTGTCGGCGACTACTTCAAACGCTACCAAAAAAAACTGTTAGCATTCGCATGGATCAGGCCTGATTCTGCGAATGCTGCAGTTGTGTTTAGTAAGTGACAGTGATCGATTGATACTGCACTTGGGCTGGGCTGGGCGGAGGGGCTAAACGCAGGTGCTAGCAGGTATGTGGGCTGATCCCGCTAATGCTGTGTTTTTAGGAACCCTAAACTATTGGGGATGCTAATATGGTTCTGATCAGATCAAAGATATCTATCCGTTCAGACACTATACTACTAAGGGGGGTGTATGGTGCGTGCGTGGGTGTTAGTGCTACTGGCACTAATCTGCCTGGGGCAAAGCAGACCCTAACTGATGCTAAAACCTGATATCACCCGCCGGGTGATCAGGGGGTTAAACTTTTATTAGGTAATGTGCCCTGACGCTAAATATAATAACTAACCAGCTTCACCCGTGACTCTAATCACTAAACTAAACACGACGATCACTGGTGACGGGTGATCAAGGGGTTATACCTTTATTGGGGGGGGGGGGTCCCTGGACCTAACGCTAATTAGTGTCACAAATGACACCAGTACAGTGATCAAAGAAAAAATATGAACACTGCACTGGGTGGCACAGTGACAAGGAGTGAAGGAGTGAAGGGGTTAACAGGGGGGGAGATCGGGGGTGAAATGTGTACCTAACTACCTGTACTGTGTCAGTGTAGTGTTGGTGCAACTCACGTTTGGATGTCCTCTCTCTGGAATGGAAAAGAATTCCAGAGAGGGAGATGACATCACTTCCCCTGCCTGTGTTTACACTTACAGGCAGGGAAAGCATTTCATTCGTCAGAACAGATCAGCAGGTCCAGGCCAGAAATCATTAGCCTTGGCCTGGAGACTGGTCGGTTTTGAAACGAATCCGATCGAGGCCGCACGCCTGACGTAAGGTAATGTCTATTCGCCCACCCGTGCTATTCTGCCACAGTAAAACTGGTCACTGTCATATATTTATATAAAGTGGAGGTATCCGCGCTTAGGATTATAGGAACTGCTGCCCCCCTACAAAGACTACACCTAGATGCAGTAAGAGTAATTGGAAAGATAAAATGAGGGGTGTTGGCGCTGTTCAAGGGTAAAAATTTATAAAAAGATATTAAACTTGGGAGATGAGTAAAATTAGGAGATATTAAAATTGAGAGATGAGTGGGTAGAATCATAAACACAAGTGCAAAAGAAGGCAAGGGCTGGATGAATAAGTCAGCAATAGTATAGCAACAAGATCACACTAATTAAAAGTGTAAAAAATAGACCAAAGTGTTTTGTGAAAGAAGCACAGCGATAAATGGATAACAAGACCATATAAGTAGAAAAAAGTGCACGTGCATAAATATATACAAATACTGTTGGCAGTGTTATAAAATAAATAAATAAATATGCCGTTAAACCATAAATAAGGTGCAAGTATGCTGCATATGCTACGTTCAAATCCTGATAAGGCTAAAAATGGGGTAGTAAGAAATAGTCCAATAAGTACAGTTAGTATATAAATATACAGTTAGTATATAAATATATGAATATTCAGTTAGCAGTATGAGATGTAAAAGTTCAGAGAATTCCAGTGGTGTTATATATTGATAACAAATACGTCAGGCATCAATGAATGCTGGTAAATTCTATATTCCAATCAATAATAGCTCGGCAATAGGCACTCTGCCAGATGATGTTTGCGGGGAAGCTGTGGGCAAAAAGTCAGTGGATGCAATCTGCGCCCAGTGAATGATGTGATTCTTCTTGTCAGTGTAATGGGTGACTAGCAGCTGTGGGGGTCATCTGGCAGAGTGCCTATTGCCAAGCTATTATTGATTGGAATATAGAATTTACCAGCATTCATTGATGCCTGACGTATTTGTTATCAATATATAACACCACTGGAATTCTCTGAACTTTTACATCTCATACTGCTAACTGAATATTCATATATTTATATACTAACTGTACTTATTGGACTATTTCTTACTACCCCATTTTTAGCCTTATCAGGATTTGAACGTAGCATATGCAGCATACTTGCACCTTATTTATGGTTTAACGGCATATTTATTTATTTATTTTATAACACTGCCAACAGTATTTGTATATATTTATGCACGTGCACTTTTTTCTACTTATATGGTCTTGTTATCCATTTATCGCTGTGCTTCTTTCACAAAACACGTTGGTCTATTTTTTACACTTTTAATTAGTGTGATCTTGTTGCTATACTATTGCTGACTTATTCATCCAGCCCTTGCCTTCTTTTGCACTTGTGTTTATGATTCTACCCACTCATCTCTCAATTTTAATATCTCCTAATTTTACTCATCTCCCAATTTTAATATCTTTTTATAAATTTTTACCCTTGAACAGCGCCAACACCCTTCATTTTATCTTTCCATATATTTATATAATCCTGTGTGTTTCCTAATCTTGTGTGCCCCAGTCTCTGTGCTTTATAAAAAAAAAAAATCTGTCTATACCTGATTTTAGAGCGCTGCTTGGCACTCACATGACCGGCCAGCTCTCCCTTCTCCCGATCTGACAGCTAGAGCAGGAGAGAGACGGTCACGTGAGCGGTGCTCTGAAATCGGGTATAGACAGCATTTTTTTTTAATAAAGCACAGAGACTGGGACACGCAGGATTATATAAAGCATTAAAAGTTATTTCAGCAGCAGGAGGGCAAGGGGTGGGCACGGTCACGAGCTGGGAGGTGAGAGTAGGACAGAGGAGTGCTGTGGATGACGGAGGCAGGTAAACTGACCACGGTGTCAGAGGTCAGCAGCCATGATAAACTGTGGTCAGTTTACAGGGGGGAGGGCATAGCCAGGCAGGATCAGCCAGTTATTTCAGGTGTTACAGGGCATAAGCACTGTATAACATGCTTTAAAGGAACAGGGTCATTTTATTTTATTTGTTTAGGGTAACAAACACTTTAAAGTGGATATAAACCTGAAAAAAATGAAATGAAGGCTTGCACCTTATAGAGTATAGGATTTCATGTCATCTGTGCCCAGTCTTGCCACGAAGAGTTAATCCAGCTCTGAGCAGTCCTCTTATCTTTTTTTCAGTGAGATAAAAAAGTACAGACAGAGAAATAGGGGTTCTTTCTCCCCCTTGCTGTGACTGACAGGTGATTTACATATCTCATGCACAAGCCTGAGAGAGACATTCTGTGTACTTCAGATCCCCTCCTCCTTTCTTCTCCAGCTCTCCCAGGATTGGCTGCTCCACACCTCTGCATGATTGGGCATGCTGGGTTTTGACTGACTGGATGTTAGTGATCATAGCAGAAGTTCAGTGTAAGAAATACACAGGAGAAAATGCATGTTGACAAGGGGAGTGTAGAGGTGGGTCTGATATCACGACTCCACCCACGAGTTTCGGACAACAGGCCCACCCACAGAATCTGCCGTTTTTCGGGTCTCATAACAGACAGAAGGGAGATATTTGACAGGTAAGGATACATGCAGGAGGCATGTATATCCTTATAGATAAACACTATGGCAGTAGTTTAGAAAGGATAAGAGTGGGTTTACATCCACTTTAAGCACTATGTAAATACCTGTAATCAATAAACACATTAATGGGGTCCAGCAATAGCTGCATTTCTTAGGGCGGGCTTCCTAAAGAAGACAACAGTGGACCATGCCATGGGTAACTTTTTAAATGGTTACTTGTAGTTTCTATCAGAAGTCCATATGATAAGGTGACAAAGCAGGAGCATCAGTCAAATAGGCACAGTGTGTTGTCACCCTAAAACTGGCTTTACACTAGTATTAGTAGAATTTCCTGAAAAATATTTAGTTTTAAGAACATTTGTTGGATTTCCTATTCATCAGTGAGATCAAATCGATGTTCATTTTCAACCGCAGGGATGAGAAAATTTAAAGGAGCAGGATGGAAAATGTTCCTCAAGCGAATGACTTTTTAACAGTGTATGTGGTCTTCGTTTGGGAAATTATATTCGTTCCAAAATTAAATGTTTAAAGCAAACAAAATTTTGAAGTACTTTTAAACAACATTTTTCCAGTCATCGAATGTAGAATTTTCATACGAATGTTTGTTCAAAAATTCACTAGGGTATAGCCAGCTTTGTTGCCTGAACATGGACCTCCTGTGTCTTTTTTTCAAATATTGAAAATGACATCTAAAGTTACATTTAACTGTTACAGGATATATGAGATTTTAGTGATTGGGTTTATTTATACTTTATGGTATACACTGATCAGCCATGACAGTATGACCACTGACAGGTAAAGTGAATAACATTTGAAAGCAGAACAAATGGGTAAGCGTAAGGATTTGCGACTTTGACAAGGGCCAAATTGTGATGGCTTAACAGGTGGGTCAGAGCGTCTCCAAAACTGCAGCTCTTGTGGGATGTTCCTGGTCTGCAGTGGTCAGGACCAAAAGTGGACCAAGGAAGGAAAACTGGCAAACCTGTGACAAGGTCATGGGCAGCCAAGGCTCCCCCATGTGGGGAGCAAAGGATGGGCTGTGTATGCCGATCCAATAGAAGAGCTACTGTAGCTCAAATTCTCTCAAACCAGTGGGATATATTAGGCAGCAACTTTACATGTTGTCCTTGAAGGTGATATGTTGAAAGCAGAAAAAAATGGGCATTCTAGTTTGTTGCATATGGGGCTGCATAGCTGCAGACCGATCTGGGTGCCTGAGCTAACCCATGTCCACAGCCAAAAGCACCTACAATGGGCATGTGAGCATCAGAACTGGACCACAGAGCAATGGCTGTAGGTGCCTTTGAGCTGGTGACTTGTCCTCCATGTTCTCTAGATCTCCATCCAGTTGTTTATCTGTGGGATGTGTTGGGAAAACAAATCTGATCCATGGAGGCCACACCTCGCAACTTTCAGGGCTTTGAGGATCTGCTACTGACAGCTTGGTGCCAGATATTACAGCATTCCTTCAGAGGTCTAGTGGTGTCCATGCCTCGAGGGGGGGGTCAGGGTTGTTTTGGTGGCAGAAGGGCGACCTACTCAGTATTGGGTGGGTGGTCATGTTATACTGTTATGGCTGATCGTTGTATGTATACATTGCAGAATGAAACTGAATTGGATGATCATTTCCCATAATTTTAGCTTTTTTCAGCCTCTTAATATCATCGCACTTCATATATGTTAATTATGATCCAGTCCTGCCAAAATGTCAAGTATGGGTAATGATTACTGAGCTTCTGATGTATGTTGGCATTGGTATCAGTGCCTTACCTACTGCTTATTTTATTACAAAAGTATGTCGTTATCTTTTGGTGTCTGCATTCACATATATTTTTCACAGTATGCTTATAACCATTTTCTGATCTGGCTACTCACCAGGTGTTTCTGAAGAGTGACAGCTTATGTCTGATGAAAGGCGACAGATTCAGAACATTACCCACAATTCCTTCCGCTTACCTCTTAGCGATGCACGTTCAGCAGCTTGAGACTGGAGGTTTCACCATGGCAAATGGAGCATTTAAGTGGAATAAGCTAAGGTGAGGCTTACATAGTTGGAACTATTCTTTATTTCAAACAGTGGCTACATAAATAATAGTTTAGCCTGTTAGAGCAATAGGTTCAGCTGCATACCTTGGATCACATATGATATAGTATTTCTGAAATAACCCAGCGGAAAGGAACACTATTCTGATTGGTTGCTGAGGGCAACCCTTTTACTTTCCCTCTCCTTTATATACAAATCTAGCAGTCTTTTTCTAAGAGGAGATGGCTTCCTGTGTGCATTGATTTTTCTCATAAAGCCAATTCCAGCTGTTGCGTTTCAACTCATGCATTTTGACATGCTAAGACGCATGTGTCATGGTTCCTTATATTAAACATAGTGTCTGTTCCCATCTCCGTGCTGCAGTACAGTGCGTTTTTAAAAATGTCTCTTTTTTTGTTTTTTTTTGGGAAGCCCATAGAAGTCAAAAAATGCATATAGTTTGTGAGTAACATTTCTTCAGCGGCAACACAGACCGTAACCAAACACTTTTATTTTTTGGTAAAGTGAGGACCCCTGACAAGCGATTGGTAAGGAAAGCATCCCAAACGTATGTCAAGTCCAGAAGTTGATTTGATTAAGTTGGCTTAAAGTGTTGGCATTTTATTAAACATAACTTTTAATAAAAATCTAATTCTGCACTTGGCAAATATATTTGGTGCTTTCCTCACCAAACACCAGTCTACACACTTTTATGTGGATTATTTGTCCTAATTAGAAACATTTCCTGAATTTCTGCCACTAGGACAGGAAGTGAGGGGAAATCTCCCCAGTAGGGGGAAACAGTAGTTGAACCTAAATGTGACTATAACCTCTTCCCAGGATGTCCAAAACCAAAAATGTTTTAGCGGAGTTAAACCTCAGGGGAGTGCGCTGAGCATCGCACTGTCCCAGGAGCTTTTCCCATACATTAATCAGCAATTACTTTATGACCACCCACCTAATATTGAGTAGGTCTCCCTTTTGCCACCAAAATAGCCATGACCCATCAAGACATGGACGCCACTAGACCTCAGAAAGGTATGCTATGGTATCTGGCACCAAGCCATCCTGTAAGTCCTGTAAATTGCGATGTGTGGCCTTCATGGTTCAGATTTGTTTTTCCAGCATATCTCTCAGATGCTCAATTGGATTGAGATCTAAAGAATTTGAAGGCTAAGTAAACACCTCAAACTCATTGTGTTCCTCTAACCATTCTTGAACCATTTTTGCAGTATGGCAGGGCACATTATCCTGCTGAAAGATCGCACTGCCATCAGGGAATACTAATTCCATGAATGGGTGTTTCTTGGTCAGCAACAATCTTTGGATACCAATGTGGTATATGTCAAGTAACATCCACATCAATGACAGGACCCAAGGTTTCCTAGCAGAACATTGTCCAAAGCATCACACTTTCTCTTCCAGCTTACCATCTTCCCATACTGCAGGGGTCTTCAAACTATGGCCCTCCAGTTGTTCAGGAACTTCCATTCCCATCATGCCTAGTCATGGCTGTGAATGTCAGTGTTTTACAATGCCTCATGGGATGTGTAGTTCCGCAAAAGCTGGAGGGCCATAGTTTTAAGATCCCTGCCATACTGCATCCTGGTGCCATGTCTTCCCCAGGTAAGTGATGCGCACACACCTGGCCATCCACATGATGTAGAAAACGTGATTTTTCAGACTGGACCACCTTCTTCCATTGCTCGGTGGTCCAGTTCTGATGCTAATGTGCCCATTGTACATGCTTTTGGCTGTGGACACTGGTCAGCATGGGCACCCTTTTTTCTGCTTTTAACTTATCACCTTCAGGAACAACATGTTTACTTGCTGTACAATATATCCCACCGACTTTCAGATGCCATTGTAAGGAGATAATCAAAGCTATTCACTTAACCTGTCAGTGGTTATTAAGTTAGGATTGATCCTTGTTTATCACACTGTTTCCGTAACTTGTAATGTATATCACACTGTTTCAGTAATATGTCCTGCATATTGCACTGCCTCTGCAACCTGTATTATAGCCCATTTTCTTTTTTTCCCAATAGGAATATTGCAAAAGTCATAAGCCAAGTTCATGCTTTTCAAGAGATCCCATATTCCTTTGCTTCAGATCAAGATTTTCAGTTTTACCTCCGCCAGCGCATTTCGCATTTCAGCGAGGCCGATATCTCCGCCTTGGCAGCTGACAACAATGCCAATTTCCATCATGTGAACTCTGAGAAACATTCTCGTAAGATCCAGGACACGCTGCGCAGAATGAAGGCCACATTTCAGTGAAAGCCATAGACAGCACTTTACATTTGTCTCCCTTCAAGAGAACCAAAGAGCAAGCTGTAGCTAAGGTTCCGCGTTCTGATTGGTGGTCAGTGGTATTGGCAGAATAGCAGCACTGGTGATTGAAGGGACACAAACACTTACAAAGGGCTCATGCAGTAGAACAATATCTGTTCCCAGCCTTTGTTGCTGAGTAGATTTTGCCCCATTGCAGAGTGCAATAATTTCTAACGCTTGCCTCGTGTGTGCAGGTGATCATGTCTGTGTGTTAGCCAAATCTTCTAGATCTCCCATTTTGTAATTCATAGCCTTTCCTTGAGAATGAGATGGTTTGCATACATATCATTTTTACTGCTGACCTTTATTGAATGGAAAAGGGAAATAATAATTTTGTAAGGCTTCAGGCTGCACCTTTAACACAACCAGATGTAGATCGCTACTGCAGCAAGAGGAAAGAACGGGGCTCCTATAAGACGAGAGGGGTGAAGATGATACTAGGAACTGTTGGCTGAAACTTGACTGGCTGCTATGGACAGCTTGTTCAAGCAAACTGCATTCATGTGGCCAGCGCATATAAATAGTGCCAGGATTATTGGTTCCTTAGACTCATTCCTGTAATAGAAGTGTAAGGAACCTTTCTTCTCTGCTCCATTTTAGGGCAAAACATATCGGGTGATGTGATAGGCATCCAGTGCAGGTCCCATGTTGCCGCATTTGCTGTGCGGTTAACTGCAGTCTGTTTATGGCGAAGCAGTAGAATCTCTGGAAGTACTCTATGGTTGTGTTCATCCTCGTGTGTCTGGGAATGCATGTGTTTTATGTGCTTTTGATCATGCGTTCGTACATGCGCTTTTCATTCACTGAGCAGTTTGTGTATTTTTCTGCATGTGTTTTATGTCTGTCAGTTTGCAAATGAAAAAAAAAAAAGACTTGTTATCTGTTGCTGTTATTACATGCACTTTGAAAAAAGCACTGCAGTGTGCGTGATGCATTTTTACTTTCATTATAAAGGAGTGAAATGCATAAAAATTCAGCAGGGAGGGATTTCTAAAGAATTTCTAGAATGTGAAGAATAACACTTAACACAGATTCCTATCCAATCCCAGCTGCAGATTCCCTGTAGTAAGACGGCGTGTATAACTGGAAGGATGCAAGATTGTGGTATGCCCACTCTTTAATAGGGTTCTGTTCCACCCCAATGAAATGCAAGTACTGTCTCCAGTATGGGTGTTAGGAGCACTTGCCAGGTGTCCATACTGAAGACAGAGCGTTGAACAGAATGGCCCTAGATCAGGGGTTCTTAAGTCCTGTCCTCAGGACTAGGGATGGGCTCGGGCGTGTTTGCACACTCCACGTGCAGAGCACGCCAGGAAGTTGGCACGGCGCTGCGCTAATCACAGGCAGTGAGACATTTCCCCATCTCTGCAGCCGCACATCGGGAAAATGTCTCACTGCCTGTGATTAGCACAGAACCGTGCCGACCTCCTGGCGGGCTCTGCGCGTGGAGTGTGCGAACACGCCCGAGCCCATCCTTACTCAGGACCCACTAACAGGCCAGGTTTGCAAGATAACTGAAAATACATCACAGGTGATATTTGCTGCTCAGTGATTGCAGTATTCTAGTCTGCATCTCTCCAAGGTAAAGGCCCGTACACACGATCAAACTTTTTGACAACAAACATGCAAATTAGCTGCTTTGGAGCAACATCCGACCGTGTGTACACTCCATCGGAGAAACTTTTTCAGTTTTCATTGGACTTTTGTTGGCTGTGCGAACAGACAAACTTTCTGCCAACAAAAGTCTGATTGGAGCAAAGTCCGACCGTGTGTACACAAAACCATCAGACCTTTGTACAAAGTACAAACACGCATGCTCAGAACCAATGCAAAAGATCAGACAACAATACAGACGTTGACCAAAGGTGGCGCTGGAGTATTTGAACGTCCTCTTTTGAAGTGTCGTCAGTATGTTGAAACGTCACTACGTTCGTGTTTGTTGCCTAAAATGTCAGATCGTGTGTATGCAATACAAACTTGGGGCCAACGCCCTTTGTACAAAAATCCATGGGAAAGTTTGTACAAAGTCAGATCGTGTGTATGAGGCTTAATACTTCAAATCTAGCCTGTTAGTGGGTCCTGAGGACAGGATTTGAGAACCACTGCCCTAGAGAAACAAGCACTTGATACTTCATTGAATCAATGGGACCTGTAGCACCTTACAGCAAGCTGCAACCACTTTTAAAAGAAACGTGCCTCTGTATTCAGAAAGTGTACATAAAAATGCAACACGTATTGGACCACAAATTTTATATTTGTGTTTTGACTGTTCTTCAGCAAAATGCTCACAAATACCTTTCTCTTGGTTTCATCATCATTATTCCCAATCAGACCCTTAACCAGCTTCCTATGATGCATTGGGGTTGATTTACTAAAACTGTGTGCAAAATCTAGTGTAGCTGTGCACAGAAACCTATCAGCTTCCAGGTTTTTTTTCTTCAAAGCTTACTTGAACAAGCTGACGTTAGAAGCTGATTGGCTACCATGCAAAGCTGCACCAGATTTAGTAAATCAAGCGCAATGTAATCAGAACTGGTTTAGTCTGTGCTGTAATAGTAATCAAAATACATCCACATTTCACGTTAGGCATTCAAAAAATGTCATCAATCAAAATGGTATCAAATATGAAGAAAGCATATTCCTCTATAGTGTGTATCAGCATGAATCACTTCTGACAAGTTTTCCTGACACCAAGAGAAAAATGGTGAAAGGGGAGGGACCTTCAGGTTTGCAGGCATGTGGCAGAGGTGTGTGAATCAGAAAACTGGCTGGGCAGAATTGGCAAACCTTTTTTGGCCGATAGAACATTTGACTTTGGTATATAGAAATATTGTTGCTGCAGATGACTGTGCTTTATCAGCTGCTCATTGCTGTTTGCACTGCCTTCCTAAATAACATGTATCATTGTCATACACCATGTGTGATACTGGCAGCTAGCAAGATGGGCAAATCAATGTGCAGACTGAAACTTCCCAAATTCATACTCAAATAGATTTAGTGTGAGTTCTATTTTTGCCAGAAGGCAGCAGTAAAAATATTTAAGAGTGATTATAAACCATCTGTGTGATCAGGAATTTAGAGTGATGAATTTAGTTCAATAATAAATATTTTGTAACTATTATAAATATATTGAAATCTTCAGAAATATGATTAAAGGATCCGGATCCGAACAGATACTAACATAGAGTAATAGGTTAGATAGTAAAATCTCCACATTGCACATTTATATTACTTTGCTGCACAGCCTATTGCATATGTTTACCTCCACCAGACCCAAAGAAAGAACAAACATAACAGCTGGTAGTATCGCCTATAGCATTACTGCAAGGAAATGTGTTTATAGCATCCCCCTCCAATTATACCTCCTTAAAGTGACCCTGTCACCAGATAATCTATTTTAACAACAGTCTTCCCATAGGGTTCTTTGTGCATTTTATGCATGTTATTTACCTGTAAAATCCTCCCTTGGCTAGACTTACAAAAGCCCCGAGACTGCTGCTGGGCATTGCCATCTTGGATGTGATGTGTGCAACCCAAGCAGACTCAAAGCTGTCACTTAGGTGACACTCTGTAGTGTTCCCCCTTTGCTCTCAAAAGAGGGGAGAGTTATGATGTGCAAGTAACGGGCAGACTCGATGGACTGCTGGGTCTTTTTTCTTCCGTGACTTTTGTATGTTTCTAAGTAGGGTGGAGGCTGTTCTAGAGAATGGACTCTTCCCGAAGTTGTCACACCTTTTTTTTTTTTTTTATCATTATTCAAAAGAAAATACAGAAAAAACTCTCCAAGAGAGCAAAAACAATAGGGAAACAAGCGGTCACCAAAGGCCCAAAATGTAAAATACACAAGACAAAACAAACAGTGTACAGTATGTAAGGCAGAGATTTTTCCTTTTGGGAGCATTCCGGTTAACGTGGTCATAGGTGATCAACTGTAAGTTGTCACTTTTTAGCAAATTAATAAAAATATTTTTTGTAAAGCAAAACAATAAGCATTGAACATACTTAAAATACAACTAAAGGCAAAACTTGAAAAGAGTGGAGCAGAATTAAAACACTTGTCAGTTTTTTTTTTTTTTTTTTTTTTTTGCTCTTTGTGCCCCCATTAGGGAGATTCATCCTCCCTATTTGTCCCATCATCATCAAAAGTGAAAGAAAATCCCAAATCATGATTTTACCCCAGAAAGGTAATAGAGGGGAAATCTTCCAATAAGGACACTTGTTCCAGTGGCCTTGGGGTCCACCAAGGGCTTCCCTTGATTTGCAGAGATTTCCTCTTGCTTACTGTTTGGCTATGGGACAGGAAGTGAAGTAAAATCTCCCCAAAGGGACACAGATGGCAAAAAATAAGCTGCTGGGTTATGACCCATTCTCACCCTATCCAAAATGAAAAAGAAAAACTTTTGCCTTTTTAGTTACACTTTAATTGTTTTGTGCTTTTGCCTGCAGTTTTTCAAGTGGGTAACAGGGTCTCTTTAACCCCTTCCCGACCGATGCATGCCGATATACGCCGGCACAATGGCTCGGGTGGGCAAAAGGGTGTACCCTTATGTCCCTACGTGTAAGCTAGGCTTTTTTTGTTTATAGCGCAAAAAAAAAAAAAAAAAAATTGCAGAGGTGATCAAATGCCACCAAAAGAAAGCTCTATTTGTGGAAAAAAAAAGGACACAAATTTTGTTTGGGTACAATGTCGCACAACTGCGCTATTGTCAGTTAAAGCGATGCAGTGCCGTATCGCAAAAATGCTCTGGTCATTAAGGGGGCAAATCCTTACAGGACTGCAGTGGTTAATCTCAATCTTTTTTTCTGAAAACTATTTTCATCTATTAGTGTTGCTTAAAACTCCATTATATAAACCATTTAATTACAGTAATATATATATATATATATATATATATATATAATGCAGCCATTTTCATAAATTGTATTTATTTATGTGCAAATGGTGCATGTACCTAATTTCAACTTATTTTTCATTTCATATAATCCCTATACAGCAGATTTCAGATTGGGAGCTAATCAGATGTAGTACATGCAAATGTGTTGACAATGAACTTGCTGATAAGCGGAGAGAGCACACTGAGCAGAGGGATGACCTCATCAGTCTGCTGCTGCTTCTTCAGTGTCCATTCTGCAGGTTGGATGGAGAGAGGACACTGTTGTATTACTTAACTGTTAATAATTTGTAGGTCTCTGGATCAGACAGAGAGACAAATCCCTTGGCAGGTAAACGGCTCCCATATATTAATTTAATTTGTATATTTAGTGATTTGAAGTTCAGCTTTAAAGTATAACTGCACTTTTTGTACCTTATTTGGGAAACCTCTATGCTACAGCCTGCAGCTTCCATCCCACGTGTTGCCGGGGAAGCTACTGTTGGTCATCACTAGAGGTGGAGCTTTTGGCATATAGGCCAAACCACAAGTCGTCCATTGAAACCTTTTAAAGCTTCCTATTTATTTTGCTGTCAGCCAGTACAATGTTGGCAGATAAAGTTCTGGACTGATAACCCAGTTACCCTTTTTAAGTATTTAAATTTTCTATTTTATTAATTTATAAAGGGCCAGCATCTTTGAAGCGCTGTACAATAATGATCTTAACTTTTTTTGATTGCACAACCTACATTTGTAACACAAAAAAAAAAATCACAGGCCTCCTAGAAAATGAAAGGTGTGATCTGATTGGAGGTTGTGTGTAGCACAATAGATTTCTTGCATAGTTTTTGTCCATGCCTTTTTGCAGGTTATTGTGTAGAATTATGTCTATGAATCTGTCCAGGTTTTTGTGTAGCTTTTATTTTCTTCCAAATCAAGGCCATGAATATTTGCCAAGGTTTTTTCTTTCAGCATTGAGTTTGTTGATCGTTGATTATAACCTCCGTCAGGGGAGGATTATCAAACTAGTTTATGAAGTAATTTGAAATGCTAAGTCAGTACAATTAGGTCATGAATACTGTACATTGCTTCTATAGGAATGTCTTATTCTCAGCAAGCCAGTTACATTAGCTGTTTTACAAGACAGTAAACTGTTATTGCAGTAAATATCCGGCAGAAAGATAAAGTTACTGACATATAATTCCTAACTACCTCTAGCCTATTCTTACTTAACACCTTGTTATTGCCAACACATAGCTGGTACAGTGCCATTGTGGGCCACTAAAGCCAGCTCACACTTCCAATCGTGTCTGTGGGTTTCTTAAAAGTATAATTGAACCCTGTACATTTTAAATTATCAGGGTGTACTGCAGGCAGGTTTTAAGCACTTTATATGATCGAAATGCTAATAAATAAATATAAATACTTTCAGTGGTCATGTGATTGGTACAGGACTTTGTTTTACATGCAGAACTAGGGCCATGGCTAGGGTGAATGCCAGTGGTGTCACTGTTTATTCACCACAAGGCTCTTGTGTGCCATTTCCCTGTGAATGTTGTACACTCTAGCCCAGCCTTTCTCAACCTTTTTACCCCAGCTTGAAATGATTTTCTGGACTCGAGGAATCCCAGCTAAAATGCATTAATTGGGATCATTAAGAAGAATGTCCATTATTTTAGGGGTCAATAAGAAGAAAAATCTCCTTTTAAAACTTGTTTATACAAGCATTGCCCCCCTGACGAGTGACCTGCAGCAGATAACTTTTCAGAGGATGTTAGACAGTGGAGAGGAATTATGCTGCCTCCTCCATTTTTACCTATCAAATATAGTCATACAGTGGTGGTCAGACTGCCATCTTACCAGAGATCTAAAAAGATCATCTGGCGTCATATTACTGGCTTTGCTAAGTGGTGTTGGACCCCAAATAAATGTAGGCAGGAGGGCAAACCGCCACAGCTCAAGGAACTCCTAGCAACCTCTGGAGAAACCCTAGTTGAGAATGGCTAGCCCCTAAAAAGCTGTGCTGCAGCTGCATACATTGCATGGGGTTGCAGGGCCTTATTCAACTGAACGTGTGCAATAGATCGCGTTCGGCGGGCAGTGCTGCCCACTGAACACAACTGGGAGATAATTTGTGCCATGGCATATGTACACCCCCACCCAGGGGAGCAGGTGAATGGTGGTTTTACCACCCCATCCTTCTTCCCTTCCCCGACCACCTGTATACGTATAGCCATCCAGTGGTGGTCGGAATGCCATCTTTTAAAGAGATCTCAAAAAAAATCATCTGATGTCATGCTACTGGCTCTGCCAAGTGGCACTGGACCCCAAGTTATGTAGGCACCATAAAGTGAGAGGTTAATCAGCCACAGCCTAAACCCAACCTCTGCAGAAACCCTAGTTGAGAATGGCTTTTCTAGCCTGATGTCAAGAGATTATTACAGTAACTGTTTGCTATAGTTAAAAGCAGGAGCATGCGTGATGGGCTGATAATTCTATCACAGCATTAAGTATCTTCTTGTTGGCACTGTCACCCTTTCATACAAAAAAAGTCAGAATCTGCAGTTTAAAAAACAAATGATTACATTTGGCTAGCAAAAACTAAGTCAGCAACTAGAACTACTGTAGCTGCCAACCTTTAAAAAAACACTTGCCGGCCCATGAAGTCCAGCAATGTCTTCCTAGCACTCGTGAAGCTTAGGGCTGTCTTCCTTGCCGCTAAAGTTTTTCCAGCATTTTTCTTCTATGCCACCATCTTGGATTAGGGAGCTGGCTGTCACTGTTTGATCACATGTGGCTGTGGTGCTGAGGGCTACATCATATTCAGAAGAAAAGAAAAAGGTACTCTACATAAAAAAATGTTTTTTAAAAAATTGTCATTTATATAGCAGGGAGGGAGAGGAAACAATTGAGGGGGAACTTATTTTATTGTGTAAAAAAAAAAAAAAAAAAAAAAAAGACTAAGAATATTTAACAGGCACAAACTGAGCTATAACAAAAATAAAATACTGCTCTATCCGTAAAACAAAAGTAATTAAGACTCATAAAAATGAATCAAAATGAAAAAACTCCGCTGCAACTTGTGAGACACACAAAATACCATGCCAAATTAAAAATTCAAGTTGCGCTGATTGATGGTTGAAAAGGGAGCTATCTATAAAAACTAAATTTTGGGGTTTACATACAACATTTAATGGCACATTGCAGAGAGCATCAACGCACAAAAAAAAAAAATTAATAAAAATAAAACAGTTATTCAACTTCACTTTAGGTGAATTAATTGATTACTATTTCTGGTTGGTTGCCCTGGCTTATTGCACTATGTACACAGCAATGTACTTTTGTTAATTTCTTCTAATATCCCCAGCTTATGTATCCAGCTGTTAAAATAACTGGAGTGAAGAAGTACATATTCATATTTAGAGAATTAAAAATGTACTTTGTATTTTTCTAACAAACAATAACTGGTAGTTTTAAATGTTGATTTTTGGCTAGTTGCCCAAACACCTGTAATAGAGCTAAAATAGATTCATAGCCCAGTGCAGGAATTATGATGCAAGTCTAGTTCTTGTATGTATTCCCAACATAGGGCCTTAAATCTTTTTACGTAAAGACGCTCTACCCTTTTCTACAACCAGATCCTTATATTTCATAACCTATTTATTTAAAGCATCAAAATATATACTATATAAATATATAATCATGTACAGAAAATAAAATATATTAATTTTCATTTAGTGTGATTTATAGCATTTTATTATATGCACCAAAAAGAACAGCAAAAACAATGAGATGTTATCTTTTCTATGGGGTCCTCTAGCCAAAATATAATGCCATGAAAAGTTATTGATTATACTACTAGTTGTTTAGTTTGTATTGTATATAGCTTGTAAGGATGTTTTGTACCGCTTTGATGTCATTGTTGCTGATGTTTTAGTTTTTTCTTTAAACGTTTTCTAGCTTTATTAGCAAAACAAAAGTAGCATATCAAACACTAGCCTATCAAATACAACTATTTAAAAAGACCAGTGCTGACCAGCCTATGGTCTGCAGGCCAAAAGTTATAATTGTATGTCTTTTTAAAGGTCCTCTGAATTCTAGCAGACCTCAGATGTCTTTATGATGTAATTGATTACAAACCTGAATTTCTAAAATGTGTAGCTTAGTTTTCAGGAATAATTTCACCTGAAAATGTAATGTTGTGTGGGATCTGATGTGTAAAATCATTCTCTGCTTTTTATCTCTGCTTTTATGTACCTTGATGGCTTCTGCATGAGGATCATCTACCAGTTTACTCATATAGAATGATGTAGTCAAAACCTCCATTGTGAGAAACCCGGTTTGTCTTGGATTTTTGTTTTTGGGGGGCAGTCCAGCAGTGGGGATAAGGATCTGTAGGTTTGACCAGGTACCCTGTGCTACGTTCTGTACAGCTTCACCACTACTTTGTTTTCGATTATGCTCAGGGTGTTGCTTTAAGGTGGTCTACAGCTACACAGACTTATGTTGAACTGATTTTTAGTGTTTTCAGTTGTGCATAACAACGTGTGCATTTCCACAGAGGGGAGTGTAAAGTTTATAAGATTTTTCTGTTACAAAATTTCTTGCACATGGAAGGGACTATGCATGATTTATATCAGACTAAGGGTCATTCCTAGGATCTCGCAATTCATTTGGGGCACTTAGCTATTATATTTGGACCATCAGTATGTCATCAGAAGTCTCCATGCACATTCGATTGACGCCACCCAATCTGTCCATTAGCTGTCAGAGTGGGAAACAGTCTGTGGATTCTCTGCAGCTTCTCCAGACTTCCACCAGCTGAATTTTTCTTACAATCACTGATCTTATCATAGCAGGTTTCATGTGTATAGGTGCAATGAGGCAGATTATTCACCTGTGCAGTGTGGTCTAATGCATTAAAATGGTTCTTATCTGCACATTGTGGCGCTCTGGAACACACATGCATTAATGTGCCACTAAAGTGCCATTCAAAATCAATAACACATCACACCATGATGCCTAAAGCCTGGTACACACTATTAGTTTTTTTTATTCATTCAACTCAGCGGGTTAACCGAAAAAAACTGTCAGCTCCGGTCAGAGCCCCTGTACTAACTATGCAAAGTTAGTGCAGCAATCTCCAGAGGGTTCTGGCAGAGGGACGGCCCCCCACCAGAACACTCCGATCAGCGCTCTCTGCCATTGGCTGAGAGTGCTCATCGGGAGTCGGTCGGCTGCTGGTTTTCAAGCATGCATCTCTGACAGAAGCCATCCAGACCGACATACACATGGGCCGAATGTCAGACGTTTTTATTTTTTTGAACCGGCCAATGTCTCCCGTCATTCGGCCCGTGTGTACCAGGCTTTACTGTGCATTGTAGTAAAAAGCAGTAAACTGCGCATAACTGCATAGCAAAGATTTGAATGGGCCATAGGCTAACCACAGGCATGAAGTGATGGTCACCAGATGTGGTAGTTAATGATCTGTTCGGAATACAATTGCATGTCTCTGGACACAATGGGATTGATGCTTCAAAAAGAGTTTTCCAGAATGACGAGTATTGGTTCCCAGACTAATGCATGCCAAAAATCATCACATTTTATGTCAAAACTCGCTGTTCCCCTCCCAATCCCTATAAACATACAACCTTGAGCAGTCATATCTGGCAGGTATCTTCAGAATGCAGCAGGATGGCTTTAAAACCCTGGGTCTTGTTAGGCCTGCGCAAAGGGTAGCAGTTTCCTCCTTGAAGTGCATGTGGTCTGCTTTTACACATCAAATCCCGCTGAACTTTAGCGTTTTCAGTATCAAATTTATTGTAATGTTATAGGGAAATGGTTTATACTTTAATCTGCATGTTGTGAAATGTTATTATTCGAACACAACTTTTTGCACTTATGTTTGCTATGGACTTGAATGGTGCTTAAAATATATGCAAATTGACTGCTAAACAGATTTTAAAATGTAGCAATATTTTGTAAGTATGTATCCTATTTTGCCATTGTAAACGGTAGCATTTTCTGTGGAGTGAGCATTGTATAATTAGATTGTCTAAATGGCTTTTTATTGTGTAGAGAATGTGACCTGGCCATGCCTTCTATACGACTGTTACCACTATGGTCACCGGCTGTCACTAGCATTTATGTATGTAAGCCTGGGTAGGATATGTGACTGTAAAGATGATTTTGGACTTGGCCAGACCATTAATCTTGATCATTAAAAATAAAAAATCATCAGAGGTAAAATAAAATTGTTGCCGATAGCAGCAAACAAGAGTAAGCAGCAGATTTATCCAATCCTCCCATATATTTACTGGATAGAATAAAATGGCGCACTTTCCTGCAGAAAAGAGCTTTTGAGGGCAAAAACAAAGCAACTGGTTCACTTTAATGCCCCCCTCCTCATCTGCACCTAATCCTTTATCCTTCTCTGTCCTGTCACTCTTTCAGCTTCCATGAGCAGTAAAAATCACCCGTGTAAGATACGAGTCATTAAATAAATATTGAAAATAAAACGTTTTTTGATTTTGTTTTCGTCTGGGCATGCCATATTCTTACTTCAGCATATAATTTCCAACACAGCACAAGTATACAGGTTGGGAATTCGAACTTCACTGGCTGCATCCTTTTTCCAAGTCTCTGACTTAATAAGTGATGAAGCAATTATGAAGATGACCTATTTAAGGCTTGCACCTTCAGAAACAAGTCCACAATGGTAGCACCCATATCTCTGCCTGAGCAGGTTCCCTCTTCATTGTGTTTGGGTTTTACCTGCCAATGGTTGGTGGACAGCTTAATACATCATAATCATGCCCACTTAGAGGCCTGTCTCATCCTACTTAGACAACAACTGTAAAAGTGCTTACTATCAAAACAGTAATTACTGTTTTTTCAGTGCACATGGGCCAGTCATTTACCCATCACAGTAAACCTCCAAAGTTTAAAACATTTCATTTTGATAAGAAGGTTTGACTGCAGGTAACAGGAGGCAGATCAGTTCCTGCTATCTAATGGATCTTATATCGCCATTTCATTTACAACAAATATCTTAATTTCTTAAATTATATATGGCTTTAAATAAAGTAAGATCAGGTGCATTCAGCTTGTTTACTAAATGTCCAAGTAAAAGTCTTGTTTGCCCACAGACATAGGTGGGTTATGTGAGTAGCTGCCCAAACTTGGTCTCTAGATTCTGTAGGCACCTCCCGTCGGTGCAGGAGCCAACTGGAAGCAGGCTTCTCTGTTAAAGTGATTGTAAAGCTTCAATTAATTTTTATTTTTTTAAATAACAAACATGTCATACTTACCTCCGAACACCGACTTCTGGGGTCCCTCAGCCCAAATTCCTAAACAATTTCCCAGATTTCCATAAACCCCATCGATTACCCCACAATAAATTCTAACTTGTATCGGAAGAACGCGAGCTTGAAAAATGTTTGTTTTGGACAACAAAAGCTGTCTCCAAACATTAAGCTGACCATACACTGTTTCATTGGAAAAAATTTACGATTATATAATGGTTAATGAGGACAATTCAATGATCATTTACAACTATAGTGGCAAGAAAAATCTAAAGAAAATGTCAGGAAGTAGAACTATCCTTGTCTTTCTTGTCACAAACATTTATTCATTTTATATATGGTATGTTGTATGGTCATAGGCATAAACATTACGTAATTTTCATGCATCTAGAAAACGAATGTTAAAATTTGAACCATTGGCTTGACAAAAAAAAAAAAAATGGGCTTTCTAATGAAATTTGAGTTGAGTGGTAATATCGCATGCTCTGCGAATTTTTCAGAATCTTCGAATTTTTCAAAATCTATGCACAAACTTTTGAATAAAATTATACTCCTGTATGGCTAGCCAGCCAGAAAAAATTGCCCCAGCCAATCATTTCCCCAGCAGCCAGAGCTAGGAAGTATCAGGGTTACAGAGAAGTCTACATGTAGATGTTCCAGATGGACCATGTGAATATTGTCCAATGTCAATATTGTCCAATGTCTGTAGGCATTTGAACCTTTTTTCGCATTTGAACCTTTTTTCTTTCCTCCTACTTTTTCAACATGGCACTTGCAAAACTTTTGGAAATAAGTGTAGCCAATCACATCTTTGCTTATGTTTGTTTCTCATATACCAAATCATTTAAATCTGATTGCTAAGGGCAACACATTTTTAATTTACTTATCGGTCACCACTATTGTGTCACTCTAAACCCTGACCCATGTACACTTTTATTAGACTTACAGCAGTTGTTGCATAGCCTAGAGCGCCTTAAAAAAGCAAAAGTCCAAGCTTCAAGTCAAATGGATACCAATAACATTCACAATCAAGATAATTAAAGCATGTTTCTTAGTAAACTGGCACTGAAGCCAGTGTAAACTAGTTATTTGCTTGAGATCAGCATGAAATGATGCCTGTTTTATAATCAATTAAGTGTTTTGCTACCACAGAGATTTGCAAGGTATTGGTGAGTCTCATGTAAATCAAAAGATGAGATGAAAAAAAAAAGCTGCTATCAGCACTTGATTTTGTAGTTGTAGTAGGTCCAGTCTGCATTTACACTAAAAACGGAGGGTTTATGTAGTGATGAACCACTTGGGCAATGCTTATGATATTCTTTTGTTTTATTTGTAGTGTATGTTTCATATGATGGCTGTAATGTAATTAGTCGTTGGGCCATATTAAATAAAGCAATGCAAAGAGCACCAATGATGGGGATAATGCCATAACCCACAGCCACATGTCACAAATTAGCAATTGCATTATGGGAAAATGTTATTGGCTGCTGTGGGTTACTGTACTGTGCACATCTTAATTGCTTGTTGGACTGCTTCAGTAAACAAGCTTTACTTATGCTGTACATCCCCTTTTCTTGAAAGGTCTGTCCATTCAGTGCTGATATTTTGGTTAAGGATAAATGCTGGCTGAATCCTGCACGGGCTTCTAAATATTGGCCACTCCTGCGATAAAAAATATATATCAAATATACTACCTCTTCCTCTAAAGATACAGCATGCAAATCTTATTGGTGCACAGGAGACATCTCAATCCTCCTACTGCAGTCTCCTAAAAGCCCTGGTTCACTTTAAATCTAAATTGCAGCTAGGCATGCATAGCAGGTACCTAAAAGTGTCTACGCACATGGTCACACCTTGTAGAGCTCCCCGGGTCTCTAATATGTAGACAGTGAAGTCAAGTTCATGAAGCTGCACTTGGCCCCGCCTCCCAAGCCTTATTATTGGTCCATACTTGGTGATCTTTGTTAAAGTGGTAGTAAACCCCCATGCATAATTTATACCTATAGGTAATCCTATGAATGAATGACTTGTATAGCGCTGCAACTGCGAACTGAATCGCCTCAAGGTCTATAATAAGGCTTTCCTATAGGTACTGTAAATATCTCCTAACCGTGCACCGTTTAGGAGATATTTACTGTACATGCTGCCAGATAAGTCACTGGCGCATGCAGTCTGAAGGAACAGCCACCCGGGCCATTCTTTCAGATTCCTGTGCTGTAACCGGCAGTGCGCATGTGCAGGAGTGACGTCATCACGGCTCCAGCCACTCACACAGCAAACCCGGAAGGAAGACGGGTGAAGATGGAAGCCTTGTCAGCAGTGACAGCTCTCCGCTGGAAGGGCTTCATTCTAAGGTAAGTTTAACATAATGTGCTAGTAGGCAATGCCTACTAGCACATTATGACTTCACCTTGCAGGTTAAAAAAAAAAAAACACAGCGGTTTACTATCGCTTTAACTTCACTAACCAATAATAATATGTGGGTAAGAACAAATTTATCTGGAGCTGCTTTTTACCTAAAGTCCACATTTTAGACCGTGCCTTATGTTTACACTCTTATTTAGGGTGTAACCTAAGGCATGGATCCATATACTAACCCCACAACCCAAACATGATCCCTCCCTCTCTCTTACCTGAATTGCAGAGTGCTATTTATGTCCAAAAGCTATGTCATTCAAGTTTGGGGTTGTTTCCATTAAATTGCTACAGATGTCTGTCACCACGGCAGAGGGACTGTGCAGAGTACACAGCTATCCCGCCTCCCTCTTCCTCCTATAGTCCTGTCGTCCTTCCACCAGCCCCATAACAGCAGGTCTGTAATTACAGACCAGACACGAGGTTGGGGGGAAGAGATTGAAGGACCCAGTACACTCCTCCTGATTGGCTGAGACAGAGCAGCGGCGCTATTGGCTCCCATGGCTGTCAGTCAGCCAATGGGGCCAGGTCGGGGCTCCGTGTCTGAATGGACACAAGAAGCTGTGATTTGGCTTGGGTGACAACCTGTAGCAAGCTTCTGGCTGAGGGGCACTCAAAGGAGGGAGGGGCCAGGAGCAGCAAAAAGGGACCCGAGAAGAGGAGGATCTGGGCTGCTCTGTGCAAAACCAACTGCACAGAGGAGGTAAGTATAATGTTTGTTATTTAAAAAAAAAAAAAAAAAGCGAGCCTTTACAATCCGTTTAAATGTCTAGTCATCACAGGATCGATATTGCTGCATTTACAATTTTTTTTTGGAAATGGTAGACTAAGTTTTTTGAACCGCTCCTGCGGTCGTCCGCAGTGTATGTGGCCAATGACTATACATGAAGGTATCTTCAGGTGACTGGTATACATGTCTGATTGAAGTTAAGGAAACTAAAAGTGATCACCGGTTCTCTGTAACGATACATCCAGTACATCCAATTTTAATCCAGTAAGTAATGGCTACGGCAGGTGGGTGGAACCAGGAAGCTTATCCTGTAGCAAACTATGCTTTGGATAGACTGACCTTTTTGGGTTTTGCTTAGCATTTCTTAGTGTCATTGGTGCCAAAGGCTTGTGCTGTATTTAAACACTAGCTGAGCACAGTCCACTCTCCAGTTTTTGGTATATTAGACAGCAACTGGACATTAGTCAAGGAAACCAATGGTTCTCACCTCAGTCCTCAAGTACCCCAACCGGGCCATGTTTTGGGAACTTGCCTTAGATAAAATAGCTCCTATCAATACCATGTCATTGATATTGATTTAAAGCAGCTGGTAGAGAATTAAGAGTTTTTTTTTTTACCAAATACTACCCATGTATAGCCAAGTTAAAACTCAGTGGCTACAGATAAGTTGTATTAGGCTGGTTTCACATATGCGAATTGGATGCGGATTTCCCTGCAACCAATTCCCATGACAGGTGAGTGTGAATGGCTGTCAATAAAGCTGGTTTATACAGGTCCTGGGGCGGCCACAGTCCGCATTCTAAAAGGGCCTGTGCGTCTTTGGGTCCGATTCAAGTGTGAATTCAGGCAAAAATTTGGACTTGAATTGCACCTGAACCGGTGCACAGGGACACACCAGGCAGAAACCTGTGGCCACACATATGTGAACCTGGCCTAAAAGCTATTTTTAATGCATTGAGCCCTCGTTCACATTGAGCACAGCTTTGAAATCGTGCGACTTCATCTGATGCCGCACGATTTCGAAGCAGCATGTTCATGCAACTTTGGGTGTGACTTGAAAGACAGCTGTGCTGCTTCATGCAAAGATGTCTATTGACGTTGCACCCAAAATCTGCAAAAATAGTGCAGGAACTACTTTTGCAAATCGGTGCGGCTCTGCAATGTCGGTGCCGCATCCATTGGAATGGTGCCATTGCTGGCAATAGGCTTCGACTTGTCATGCGATTTGATGTGTCAAATTGCATGACAAATCACTTTAAAGTGAATGAGGGCTTAATGCCAATTATCTGATGTCTGTGACTTTAACAGGGATAAACAGTAATGGATCTATTTGTAGATAAAAGTGGATGGTTCAGGAACCTGTATTGGTTGGGGGAAAATATCAGCTAGGATGACATTTCTTTTTTTTTTTAATAGCTTATTGTTTCATATACAGTAGGTGTAGTGATAAGCATGCTGTATATCAGGGGTCTCCAAACTTTCTAAACAAAGGGCCAGTTTACTGTCCTTCAAACTTTAGGGGGCCGGCTGTGGCCATTGGGAATAAAAAAGTGGCTGATGTCAGTAGGAAAAAACAATGCCCAATTTTTGGTGTCCTTGGGAGAAATTGTGTTCCATCGTTGGGATCATTAGGAGGAATTGGGCCCCATTGTTGGTGTCATTGGGAAAAATTGTGTCCCACCGTTGATGTCAAGGGCTAGATAAGAGCAAGCAAAGGGCTGCAGTTTGGAGACCACTGCTGTATATGATGGAACATAGACATGTTGTATAATAAGAAATTTGGGACCAAAAACATATTCTGAAATGACTTTGATCCGTTCTTCTGACCACCAGCTAGTCTTCAGAGAAGGCGGCTATGGTTCCTGGTATTCTTGTTAACAGCAGCTAGTTAAAGTTTTTTATCATTCTTCCATGTGGTATTTACGACAACGAAGGAGCAACAAGAACTGTCCTTTCTTTACTGTGATGGATGAGATCCAGTGTTCGTGAGCTGTGCTTAGCTACTGTACTCAGCTCAAACTAAGGGTGCCATTGACACTGCACAGCATCTTCTATATGCAGCGTTACTCTCTTGTCTATATGTCTCTATATGTATAATCATTTTGCTCAGTATTATATGTTACAGAAAAATGAATGTTTCCCGAATGGATGTTTTTGTTATAACTGTTTTCCTTCTATAATGCTAATTTGTTGCTTTCTGTATATGTATTTGTAAAATAAATATGCACCGCCAAATTGATGTAAGAAAATTTGTGTGTTTGTATTATGACTTTTTTAACCACCTTAAAACCAGCATGTTAAGTAAAAAAAAAAAAGCCCAAAAATTTGAAAAACGGTGTCCCTTACTCTCTGTTATAGAACTTTGTCAAATTTATTTGGTTTGATTTTTTTTTTTTTAACACACTTTGGTTTGTTTGTATCTTCCTCTTCTTGCAGGAGAGAAAAATGTAATGCATCTTTCTCTCCAATCAGAATAGGAAGTAAACACAGGGGCAGGCTCACATTGACTGATCATGATTGATCATTCCAGCAAGCTAAACAAAGTAGGCAACTGCTCCAATTTCTAACTAGCTTTTAGAGTAAGGTGCATATAGAAGGGCTTTGCAAGGAGCAAAGAAAACAAAATGTATTTCCAAGGACACTTACCAGCTAGCCAGCAAAAAATAAAAAATAAGATTAATTTAAGCGCAGGCAGACCAAGGCTTTTTTTTTGCCAAATTTGAAAAATATGGTCAGAATGACTTCCAGTCAGCTATATTGTTTGGAGGACAATGGAAGCCTATTGTATGACAGCATCACTACACTTTTCATTGGTTGTCGATTCTGTTGAATAATCATATCTTTCACTTTCTTGAGTGAAGTGAAATGTCTCTTGACCCCTTAAATGTAGAAAACATCCCCCACATGTTGAATGATCAGCAAACAAAGGCTAGACGTGCCTTTATTAATCGTTTTACAGGCATTTATAAACTGCCAACAATTAACACAAGTTATAATACTGTACAATCACATGAATCCCTGAAGGAACTTACAGTTGATACGGTGGCAATCCCCCACTGGGGACGGATGGCAGCGGTCATCTGAGAGGCTGCCTTACCTTCTGGAGGCAGGGAGAAGGAAGAGCCGGAGCTGCTCCGGCGAGCACACAGGAGACATTCTCCTTCCGGCCGAATAGAATCTGGAAGTGTGTCCTGAGACACGATTGGCCAGGGAGTCCTAAGACTCCCTGGCCAAGAGGGGCTTCCTGATTGGCCAGGAGGAGAATGAGGAAGAATAGCGAATATTCATTCACTAGTGTCGCACAACTGCATATATCTGCGCCCCGGGCCCACACTGTTCTAAAGCCTATTGGAGCCTCTGGCTCTAATCACGTGCTTAAACAAAACACAACCCTGCCATTGGAGTACATGTCTGGCAACCTGAATGTAGATCAGGGGACTGGATGCATGGATGGGGGGGTGCCAACCCTGCGCCCCTTATGGAGCTGCCGCCACTGCTAACTACTATTACATAATCTAACAGAATTTCTTTGGCGTGTGTAGATGTTAAAAAATATTCTACTGCATTTTATCCCTCGAAAAGCAATTTCAGCCAAAGAAATTCATGAATGGCTAATGGGGACCAGAACATTCTACACCTGCAGGTAAACCAAGAAGTCTTCTTAATTTTTCATAAATTGTAACCCTAGCCATTTATATATACAGTATCTCACAAAAGTGAGTACACCCCTCACATTTTTGTAAATATTTTATTATATCTATCACTATATCTGAAGAAATGTACACTTTGCTATAATGTAAAGTAGTGAGTGTACAGCTTGTATATCATTATAGCAAAGTGTAGTTTCTTCAGATATAGTGATAACAGTGTAATTTTGCTGTCCCCTCAAAATAACTAAATTCACAGCCATTAATGTCTAAACCGCTGGCAACAAAAGTGAGTACAAATTGGGCCCAAAGTGTCAATATTTTGTGTGGCCACCATTATTTCACCAGAGCTTCACAGGTTGCCACTGGAGTCCTCTTCCACTCCTCCATGATGACAACGCGCGCTCCAGTATCAGGGGCCCTTATCTTCTCTAATAGAGCCTATTACACACCACAGAGACTGGCTCGCTTCTTCCCCCACCGTGACCCGCTATGTCCTAGATGTAGATCAGAGGAGGGATCGTTTTGGCACATGGTCTGGTCATGTCCTAAGCTTCACCCTTATCCATAATCAAATCCCGTTGCTAATTTCACCAGCCCCCCCTTTTTCCTTATCTTCTATGCCTTGACATTGTAATGCTGATTTGAATTCTAATAAGCATCTCTGTTAAAAAAAAACAATTCGGGTCAAACTCAACGTTTAGACCTGTGGGCACTGCCACCTTTGTCTCATATACCCAGTAGGATTCACGATGACTGAGCTGTCAGCTGAAACTCCCTTCCCTCCAATGTTTTGTAACCCTCTCAATCCCCCAAAATTTGAGATGCCTAGGGTCACAAATGTGAAACAGTCTAAAATGTTTAGAAACATTGTGAGTTACAAGGCCTTTTTTGATGTTATTAACATGTTCGCCTATTCTTACTTGCAATTGTCCTCTTCTAAAGTGCAATTGTGCCTCAAACGTATAAATTGCCCTCTAGGGATATTACATAGCCATTTGTTATGGTGGCAGCTTTTAAATGGAATAAAAGAGTTCCTATCCGTTGGTTTGAAGTGATTAGTCATTTTAAAACGACCCCCTTTTTTAGTGATTTCTAAATCCAGGAAAACTATATGTTCAATTCTAATATTCCATGATAAAACTATATTTTTTGTGTTGGCATTGAGTTTACTCATAAAAGTTTCCAGACCGGATAAATTTCCCTCCTATATCATAATCAGGTCATCAATGTACCTTTGGTAACAAATTAGTTCGGGTGGTAGGTTTTTGAACACAAATTCTTCCTCCCAGTGGGGAAGAAAAAGGTTGTTCTCACTGGGAGCAAACCGTGCCCCCATTGCAACTCCCCTTGTCTGTAGATAAAATTGTCTGTTATACCAAAAGTAATTCTTTGATGTACAGAAACTCAAACAACTCAGGATAAATTTCTTGTGTTTCCTAGAAAGGTCAGATGATAAAAAAAATCCCATTGTACTGAGGATGCATTGGCTGTAATCAAAAAAACTGGACGGAGAAGCTTTTAAAATCTCTAGGATCTGAATAATGTGTTTCGTGTACTACTAAGAATGCCTCAGTTTTAACGACCATTGGTTGGAGGAAGGTATCAATGTATTGACCCAGTCTAGATGAGACCAAGTCAATACCATTGACGATAGGTCTCCCTGGTGGATTGATGCTATCCTTGTGTATCTTGGATAAAAAATTAATTATAGGGGTTCTGCAAAATGAGGGGTCTAGATAACTTGCCTCTTTCTTATTGAGGACCCCAAAATGCTTATTTTCTCGATTAGAGCATGTAATTCACCTTTGAACTGTAACATTGGGTCCTTGGTCAACATTCTATATGTATTCCTATGCCCAAGTAAGTTTTCCATTTCTATAATATGCTTTACTGAGGATGACCAATCCTCCGCCTTTATCAGCTGGTCGTATTATTAGATCCTTTTTGTTTTCCAGCGATTCTATACCGTTTTCTATATAAAGGGGATCATTCACTTTGCGTACTTTCAATTTCTCTAAATCCTTAACTACCATGTTCTTAAAAACATCCATATGTTTGGTATCTACCGTATATACTCGAGTAAAGGTCGACCCGAATATAAGCTGAGGCCCCTAATTTACCACAAAAAAAACTGGGAAAACGTATTGACTCGAGTATTAGCCGAGGGTGAGAAATGCAGCAGCTACTGTAAGTGGAAAAGAGGGTCAACAATGCCCATCTGCAGCTGCATGTCTCCCTGTGTCCTGTACATACCCCCCCTGTGTCCATTGCAGCCGATCTGCATCCTCTGGGTCCTGTGTATGCCTCCCTGTGCGATCTGCATCCTGTGTCCACCATTGCAGTCTTCCTGTGCCGATCATTAGATGCCTCCCTGTGCGATCTGTGTCCTGTGTCCCCCATTGCTGATCCTGCCGATCAGCTTGTAAGGCAAAACAGATGGCGCCATTCCAATATACAAAAGCCGTGAGTGAGTGTTCCTCCTATTACAGACAAGGAGGAGGAGGTGGCGCGGCTTTTGAACACTGCCGTCTGTCTGCATAACACGCTGATCATGTAGGCAGACGGCGGTGACTCGAGTATAAGCCGAGGGGGAGCACTTTCAGCCCTAAAAGGGCTTATACTCAAGTATATACAGTACATTAGGAGGATTAAAAACAGATTTGTTACGAAGGTTAGAGTGAGCTCCTTCAGAACTATAAACGGCTCTGGTAACTGGATTGGACAGGAAATACTTCTTGATGTTAAGACTCCTGACAAACTTTTGTACATTGATAAATATTTGGAATTTATTCAGGTTTCGTGTATGGGTGTATTTAAGTCCTCTATCCAACACCCAAATTTCCTCATCAGTTAAGAGAGTCCCACTAAGATTATAGATCTTATTTGAAAGATACCAGGGATACTATTTCTAAACTAGCACAAATTAGTTATACCAGTGATCTCATCATGGTAACGGCGGATGTTACTTCGTTATACACATGCATCCCCCATCGTTTAGGGTTGGAGTCGGTAGAAATTTTCCTGGGTCGAACCAAATCAATTCCTAACACCCAAAAGACCAACTTCTCCTTGATTTGGAAATTACAGTCATAGATGGCCAAATTACCACTAAAACTTTCTTCAAAACTACCGACCGGAATGGATACATTCCGGTCGACAGTTGCCATCATGCATCATGGCTCAGTTCGGTCCCGCGCAGTCAATTTATGCGCATTCGGAGGAACTGCCCTCACTCTCAAAAACAGATTCATAGATCGTGGCTACGAGCCAACCCTCATAGATGACGAAATACATTTTAGGGTTCCCGAACTCTCCTACCGGACCATGCATAGATCGTGGGTCATCTATAGGGGAGCTTCTTCCCTTAGGGGTAAAATTGCACCTAATGTTATCGACCCGCCCAATCCTCCTTCTTTTTTCCATGATATGAAGGGTTTTTACCCTTGCCGCAAGTGCAATGTATGTGTGAATAATGTCTGCAGGAGGAAATGCGATACTTTCAAGTCCAACATTACAAACAAAGAATATAAAATTAATTGTTTTGTCACCTGCCACACCAAATTTGTTGTTTACCTCATCACCTGCCCTTGCGGTAAACAATATATAGGTCGGACCAAACGTACATTTGCCATCAGAGTAAATGAACATTTGGCTGCAATTAAAGCTGGACGCACCAATCACAGCGTCTCAAAACATTACCTTTTAAACCATAATCGAAATCCATCAGGTTCTCGATTCCAAGTCATAGACAAATTTGTCCCCCACTGGAGGGGTGAGTCCAATATTAGAGGCGTGTCTAGGCTCGAAACATTTTGGATACATCAAATCAAGTGCTACACTCCCCATGGCTTGAACGTCGAGTGGGATATCAATGCCTTTATCAATTGCGCATGATCCCACTCGACGTTCCCCAATACCACAGAGGTGCATTCCAGTACACTTCATGCATTCATTACATAAATTGATCATTGATATATATCCACATAGTTGACTGTTTTTACAGTAATAAGACCTCCGCAGTAATTAACGTTTCTCTGTGATGTCTTTATCATATGGTGTTTTCTTCTACATAGATAGCGGAATTCTTTATTATTTAATATTTTTTTCCCCATACACATTGCTCTGTGAATGTTGTCACATTTGTCATATCTTTCTGTAATAACTAGTCATTGTAGTTGGGGTGTTATTATATATAACCATTATGAGGATGGAAATGTCTTATATGTAAATTTTAAACTTCGATTTTTATTAGACAGTAGTTATTCCATGCACAGGGTACTGCCTCCATATAGCCAGACTCCAGTAGCGTCTTCATCCCTGCCATCTAGCGGCTATACATAATCATTCCCCTACCTCACCAATATGTCCATCCCTGCCATCTTGTGGACATATGCAGTCCTTTCACTTTTTCTCCCCTTTTTTTGTGTTTAAATTTGTCACATGATTTTTCATGTTATTCCCTGCGTGGCCGCGTTCAGCACGTCACTTCCGGCGTGATCGTCATTTCCGGTGCGACCATCACTTCCGGCGCGACATCGCTGCCGCATCTGTACCATGTGGCCAGGTCCGACCATCCACACGGCTGTTCTACCTAGACGTCCCGCCCATATAATAGCGGCATTTTGGCGGGAAATTTACCCGCGCTCCTATCCTCCTATTAACATGAGGCTCATCAGTTATGTTGTCTTACATTGGATGGGCTTATACCTTATCCTCATTTACTATCCATGATTGGCCCCTTCCTCCCGTTGCCCCACCCATTGAACAGGAAACAGGAAGTGTGGCTGTTTGGAAGTAGCCAGGTGCTCCAAGTGGTTTTTAGTGTATTGTATACTATATATATAACGCAGCGGCAGCATACTGTAGCATACCCCAGCAGAAGTCTTATCAGACGAAACGCGTCGGGTTCTCCAGCATAACTGCCTACTGCGTTCCTTTTATTTGTTTTTATTGAACAGCTCCATTCTTTTTATACTGTTTGATGGATGCATGTTTTCTTGAATAAACGTGAACCCTTGCCCCTGGGTTTTTTCACGATGAGGAGTCCCTCTTCTGTTTTCTCTCTCCATTCATGCTGAGCACCACTGACCAAATCACAACATCTGAAGTGTTTCCACATGGTCGGTGAGTATCCTTCAAGGACCTCGTGATATTCCAGCTCACATTTTCACGGATTGATCCCACTTTTCCGGCACCAGGAGGTAGCCGAGCAAGCCTGTTTGACCTTTCACTTCCGGTGAGTTGGTCCACCATACATGGTAAGCGCCCATCTTATCTTCACGTTGTTCGTGGTGTTGTCCATATATGAGAGGATCCAGCATCCGAACTATATTTCCATTCTCGTTTGGATTTTAGAATAAATATCCAGAAACACCCCAAACACAGTTGTCATTCTGTCCTGAATGCTAATTGATTACCAGGACTCTGTGTCTAACACTCTTGGACTATTGATTCAATTCAACACATATGTTAACACCATCCTGTGACAACTCAGGTTCCCTTGTTTGGTGCTTTATATCATTTACTTTCTGATATGTATATGATGATTTGTGTTCACTAATATCTGAACCCAAGTGCCTTTTTGTTTATTAAGTTATTCACTTAGACTTATATTGTTTTTTTCTATGATCATGATCTTTTTTATACAGGGTCAATTTTGACATGACTTTGTCTTAGCTGTATAGTAGCAGCTTATCATGTTGTAGATACCACGCCTTTATTGACACTCACATACTTCTTCCTCTCTGAGTTTTCTTTTTCGTAATTGCCCATTGTCGTTGGCAGCTTGTCTTACTATTTTAATGTTTTAGTATTTTTGTATTGGTGCATATGTAATTCTTTATGTATGGAATTTTTTATATATGAATTTTTTTATTTGTGTGGAGTGAAGGGTGGTTGCTCTGACGTTTTGACTTATGTAATATCTATCTTATCGTTGTTATGGCAGTAGTGAGTATATTACGATTCAATTTTAATAGAAAATATATTTGACACTTTTAATATCAACTGGCTATGGGACTAAGTACTCAGCCATTTCTGTATATTAATTAGGTGCAGTACGTATATATGTTTCTTAGCAACAAGCCCCCTCTGTAGCACTATGTTTGCCTTGGGAAGGTGTATGTCTGCCTGCTAATAGCATTTACCTTGGATGCCCTGTTTTTGTTGAGGAGTATGCAGTGTGAGCAAGACCGAGCATCGGTGTCCCCATGGTAACTGACGCTGTGAGGAGGAGCACTACACATGTTAGGTAATTAGGTGGTGTTTAACTGCTTCCGCCTTACACAGATATAGTGTGGCAGAAGGGCACGTACAGGCAGATTAACGTACCTGTACGTTGCCCTTTAAAAGGGCGTGCGTGCCCGCCGGGAACTCCGTCAGCGTGATCGCGGGTCTCGCGGACTCGATGGATACCTGCGATCGTCTCACGGGGAGGAAGAACTGGGAAATGCTAATGTAATGCATTCTATGCATAAAGAAAAAAAAGCCTTCTGTGGGCAGAGGCTCCCCCCCAGCCTCCCAATCGCTTACCTGAAACCCCATCTCTATCCAGCAATGTCTACGACTGCTTCGGCCATCCGGGACTCCCCTCCTAATTGGCTGAGACACAGCAGTGGCGCCATTGGCGTCCACTGCTGTCAATCAAAGTCAGTCAGCCAATGATCAGAGAGAGGAGGTGAGGCCGAACCACAGCTCCAGGTCTCAATAGATACACGGGGCTGCAGCTCCGCTTGGGTGCCCCCATAGCAAGCTGCTTGCTGTGGGGGCACTCAAAGGCAGGGGGGAGCTGAAGACGGACCTGAGAAGAGGAGGATCTGGACTGCTCTTTGCAAAACCAACTTCACAGAGCAGGTAAGTATAACATGTTTGTTATTTTGATTGAAAAAAAAAAACGAGACCTTACACCACTTTAACCACTTTCAGACCGGACCATTTTGCTGGCTTAAGACCAGACCACTTTTTGCGATTCGGCACTGCGTCGATTTAACTGATAATTGCGCGGACGTGTGACGTGGCTCCCAAACAAAATTTACGTCCTTTTTTTTCCACAAATAGAGCTTTCTTTTGGTGGTATTTGATCACCCCTGCGGTTTTTATTTCTCTTATATTCACCGACCGACACAGCTCCTCTCTTAGCCATTGGGTTGTTATGCCACCTTTAGGAGAATACTAGGCATTACTTGTTATGTAACACACAGAACTTTCCAGTTCCGCCCAGGGGGCGGTCCCTTGGGCAACAACCCCCCAGCCTGCCCTGCAGCCATCAGTTTTTTTTTTGCCTAGTGAAGGAGAAAGACCTAGGAACCCTGATGGGCCCATCGGTCTGTCTTTTTCTACAGAAGTTTGGTTTTTGCGCAAGATGATAGATCCTGTGATCTGCTATCAACAGCCGGCTGGGTCACAGGCTGGATACCCTTATCCTTGTAGTCTCCCCAGTCCGGCCATCGAGCGTGTGCAGGTCGCAGCTACGGCTCGGCAGGCCACGACGAAACCTCAGCTCCAGAGGTGGTCGGTGAGCTTTTATGCTCCGGGGCATACATATGACCGGGCTACTGATGTCTGCGTCACAGTATGCCGGACCAGCAGCTACCCTATTCTATTTAGTGAGTAGTTCTGCAATGGAATGTCTCCCAGCTCTTCAGGATTGGTAAGTACAGCTCTCCCTGCCTCGGTGGGGCTGAGCAGCTGGGCATTCCCTGGGAGGTCGATTCGGGGGTCCCTCACCTCCCTCTCTTCTCTCCCTGTCCCCTCTCCCTCCCTGTATGCTGCTATGGGGTGTGTGTGTCTGTGCAGGGCTCTCACCTGGGGGTTTTTTAGCGCTGGTTGTGTCCTGGGTCCTGTTTTTCTATGTCCCTGGAGGTGCCTGTGAAGTGCTTGTCTCCTCATGGTTTCACATTCGGCGGCCATCTTGAGTGTGGGCATGGCTTTGGCGGCCATTTTCCCTGTGTTTTTCTCAGCGGCCATTTTCCCTGTGTTTTTGTCAGCGGCCATTTTCCAGGAGCCTGAAACACGTTTTTCACTGGTGCTCTAGCGGCAGCATGTGCTCCTGTGTTCTGGCGGCCATTTTCCCTGGGATTTTCTTTGAGCCTGAACACACTACAGGACGGTTTCAGTGCCATTAGCAGCTGCTTCACCGACACAGGGCCGTTTTTTCTCTGCACCTGGGAGCTAACAGGGACTACAGGCACTACCTGCTGAACAGAGCAGAACTCTTCAGGGTGGTGAGTCTTGCGGGAAAGGGCCCCTCAGCCGGCAGCAGTAAGGAGGGTGGGACTGTCACTGTCCTAAGTCCCCTTTGGGTGGCAGACAGGGTAGGGTCAGCATGGCTTCAGAAACTGGTGTTTCTTCCCCCGAAATCCAGGCAATTGCAACCGGGTCGCCTGCAGACGGTGCAGTACCCTTGGACACCTTGTCGGCAGTCCTCAATTCGTTCGTTGCCAAGATGGAGGCGGTGCGTGGGCGCAAAGGTGCTAAAAAGCGGCCCATGCCCCCCCCGTCCTCTGGGGAGAGTTCTGACGCAGACTCGGGACCCGCTGAGGCAGGTGGCCCCTGCTCTGTCATGTCAGAGGACGCTGACCAGGACCTTTCGGACAGTGAGGATGAGTCCCCGTCCGGGTCCGTGCGCGACAAAGCGCTTGTTGGAGCACTTATAACGGCTGTGCGTGATACCCTGAAGATTCAGGAGCCAGCAGATTCCTCCGCTGAGGTAGCGGTCCCTTTTGGGTCCCGTAAGCCAGCCCGTTCACCTAGGGTGTTCCCGTATCTGACTTATTTTGACAAGTTCATTTACAAGGAATGGGGTCGACCGCAACGGACCTTTTCGGTCCCCAAATACATGGCGGTGCGTTACCCTTTCAAGGAGAGCCTTCTCAAAAAATGGTCGGCTCCTCCGGTCGTGGACCTCCCAGTATCCAGGTTAAACAAAGTAACCACGATCCCTGTAGAAGGGACTCCTGCCTATAAGGATCCCACGGACAGGAAGGCCGAGGCAGTAGCTCGTTCTTTGTTTAGGGTGGTGGGGTCAGCCGTGCGACCAGTACTGGCATCCGCACTGGTGTCGCAGACACTAACTGAGTGGGCGAAACTGTTGCACCGCGAATTGGGTGAACAACAGGCTTCTCCGGTCTGCGTGGAACTAGCAGACCAACTAGTGCAAGGCCTTAAATACGTTTGTGACGCGGCCCTGGATACTCTTCCCCTGTTATCCAGGGCTTCAGTGTCAGCAGTGGTGCTGAGGCGCTTGATTTGGTTAAAATGCTGGTCGGCTGACCAGGCATCCAAGAAAGCCCTGACGGATCTTCCCTTCCTTGGCGATCGGCTCTTTGGAGCCTCTTTAGATGTCATTATTAAGAATGCCACAGGTGGTAAGAGTACGCTACTCCCACAGGCCAGGAAGGCCAAGGAGCCACGCCGTATGCAGGGACCCTCCTTTTCAGCTCATAAGCGGCTTTTTCGTCCGCCCGGAGCTTCGGCAAAACGTCCCCAGTCCGACAGGACGACCACGGAAGGACAGAAACGTCCCTGGAACCGCAAGCCTAACAAGCCTGCGAACAAAGGTGCTACCGCATAAAGGTTTTCCCCCACCCATGTCTCGGGTGAGGGGACGCCTTCGGGAATTTGCAGCCCGGTGGTCCGCCCGACTATCCGATCAATGGGTCTGCGACCTGATTTCATGCGGCTACAAAATAGAGTTCCTCTCCTGGCCGCAGAACAGGTTCTTCCCCTCCAGCATACCTGTTTCCCCGGTTCGCCGGGAGGCCCTCTTGGGGGCAGTAAGAGACCTGCTGAGTCGCGGGGTGATTGTGCCTGTTCCGAAATTGGAACTTTTCCAAGGGTTCTACTCGAATCTGTTTGTAGTTCCCAAGAAGGGAGGGGTACGTCCAATACTGGACTTGAAAGCTCTCAACCACTTTGTGAAGGTGCAGAGGTTCAGAATGGAATCAGTTCGCTCGGTAGCCGCGGCACTCCATCAAGGGGACTTTCTGACGTCCTTGGACATCCAGGATGCGTACCTGCACATACCCATATGCCTCCGGCATCAAAAGTTTCTGCGCTTTGCGGTCGGGGAAGCCCACTATCAGTTCGTGGCTCTCCCTTTTGGTTTGGCTTCAGCCCCCAGAGTCTTTACCAAAGTATTGGCTCCAGTTTTGGCATTGCTGCGGCAACGTGGGATCGCGATCGTGGGATACCTGGACGATCTCCTCCTGAGAGCATCTTCCGCCTCAGAGTTAGAGGAGGATGTTGCGATCACCGTACAGACCCTGCAAGAGTTTGGGTGGCTGTTAAACCTAAAGAAGTCGGTGGTAGTACCGACCCAGCGTTTGGAGTACTTAGGCTTGATACTGGACTCCAGGGAGGCAAGAGTTTTTCTCCCTTCAGACAAGCTGCAGACTCTCAGAGTTTCAGTAAAACGGCTGATGGACCGCAAGCGGTCGTCGCTTCGCTTCTGTATGCGAGTTCTGGGTCTCATGGTGGCCGCCTTCGAGGCAGTGCCGTATGCCCAGTTCCACACCAGAGTCCTACAGAAGGAGATTTTATCACAATGGGACAAATCTCAATTGACCCTGGATCGACTGATCCAGGTGAGCCAGCCAGTCAGAAATTCGCTGGTCTGGTGGCTGAGGTCCCAGGTGCTTCAATCCAGGAAGTCGTTCCTTCCTCTGAAATGGACGGTGATCACTACGGATGCCAGTCTATCCGGCTGGGGTGGAGTGATGGGGGTTCAGTCGGCTCAGGGCCTCTGGTCGACGGAGGAATCCAAATTGCCGATCAATCTGCTCGAGCTGAGGGCGATCAGGCTATGCCTCTCCACATGGTCAGTAAGACTGCAGGGGCGTCCGATCAGGATCCAGTCAGACAACGCCACTGCGGTGGCGTATGTGAATCACCAAGGAGGAACAAGAAGCTCAGACGCCGCACAGGAGGTCGCTCACATACTTTGGTGGGCAGAGCGACATGTACCGGCCCTGTCGGCCATTTACAACCCAGGAGTGGAGAACTGGCAGGCGGACTTTCTGAGTCGCCAGATGCTGGACCCAGGAGAATGGGCGTTTACATCCGGAGGTGTTCAGGCTACTGTGCCTGCGGTGGGGCACACCAGACGTGGATCTTCTGGCCTCCCGTCTCAATCGGAAGGTGCCAAGATTCATGTCCAGGACAAGAGATCCTTGGGCAGACGTGTCAGACGCGCTGGTAGCTCCGTGGGGTCAGTATCAGCTGATCTATGCTTTTCCTCCGTTGAAGCTGCTACCACGTCTGCTCCGCAGAGTGGGAGTCGAGGGGATTCCAGTGATTCTGGTCGCTCCAGATTGGCCTCAGCGACCTTGGTACGCAGACCTAGTGCGCCTGGTGGCAGACGCCCCGTGGCGACTGCCATTAAGGGAAGACCTTCTGTCTCAAGGCCCGATTCTCCATCCTGCTTTACCATCGCTGGCTTTAACGGCATGGCTGTTGAGAGCCAGGTACTGAGGGACCGGGGACTGTCGGACTCTGTGATCCCCACTATGTTGGGAGCACGGAAATCTTCTTCTCGGAAGATATATCATCGCACCTGGAAGGCTTACATCTCCATGTGTGAAGAGAAAGGGTGGCATCCGCGCTCTTTTTCTATATCCAGAATCCTGCTTTTTCTTCAGCAAGGAGAAGACCAGAGGTTGGCATTAAGCACCATTAAAGGACAAATATCAGCCCTGGCTGTTTTTTTCCAGCGACCCCTGGCGTCTCACTCGTTAGTGAGTACCTTTGTTCAGGGGGTGCGACATGTGGTCCCTCCGGTGCGTCCACCGTTGCCTCCATGGGATCTGAACCTGGTGTTATCGGCGCTTCAAAAACCGCCGTTTGAATATATCAGGGAGATTCCTCTGTTGACCCTTTCCCAGAAAGTGTTTTTTCTAGTGGCTATCACATCAGCCAGGAGGGTTTCGGAACTGGTGGCCTTGTCCTGCAAGTCTCCCCATATGGTTATCCACAAGGATAAGGTGGTGTTGCGTCCGGAACCATCTTTTCTGCCGAAGGTGGTCTCGGCGTTTCACATCAATGAGGACATTGTGTTACCATCCCTGTGTCCTAAGCCGACACATCCTAAGGAGGTGGCCTTTCATGCGTTGGATGTGGTTCGGGCTCTGAAGGTGTATTTGTCTGCCACAGCTCCCTTCCGGAAGTCAGACTCACTGTTTGTTTCGGTGGCTGGTCCAAAGAAAGGCATGGCGGTCTCGTCGGCCACCATTTCTAGGTGGATCAGACAGATCGTAGTACAAGCCTACGCCTTGAAGGGGCAGGTGCCCCCCTTTCCGGTCACGGCCCACTCCACGAGGGCAATTGGAACGTCTTGGGCTTTCCGACACCAAGCGTCTGTCGCTCAAGTGTGTAAAGCGGCTACCTGGTCGTCTGTCCACACGTTTACTAAGTTCTACAAGGTAGACGTCAGTGCATCCGCTGATGCCTGTTTTGGACGCAAAGTTTTGCAGGCGGCCGTATAGTTGCAATGAGTATGCAATACTTTTATTTTGCTGGTTTTCCGATGAAAAACACAGTACCGTTAAGTTAATGCACTGTTGCATTACGTTCCGCAGTTTGGTGCGGTTGTGGGTAGTCACTCCTGTTGAGGGTACCCTGTTTTTGTGGTGGTTATCCACGCACTGTGTTTTTTTTTTTTGGTGGGTGAAGTTTCACTAGTTCCGACTGGCCTGGTGGATGAAGTTTTTTTATGCTGTTTTTCCCACCCCTCGTTTGGCACTCCTTGGGGACGTCCCAATGGCTAAGAGAGGAGCTGTGTCGGTCGGTGAATATAAGAGAAAATAGGATTTTTTGTACTCACCGTAAAATCCTTTTCTCTGTAATTCACCGACCGACACAGCACCCACCCCTCCTATTTTTTTCTTTACGTTATACTGCTTGTTGACTAAGGATGGGCCCGGTGCTCGATGCGAACCCATGTTCGCATCGAGCACCGGGTGTTCGCTCGCTCGGCGAGCCCAGAACGATTTTGGCCGCTCGCATCACATTCGTAGATGCGAGCGGCCCCGCAATGCATTGCGGCCGGCGCAGTGCATTGCTGGCTGATGATTGGCCAAGCATGCACTGTGACCCCGCATGCTTGGCCAATCACAGCGCCGGAAACTCAGAGAGCCATAATTGGCTACAGGCAGGACGCCTGTAGCCAATTACAGCTCAGGGGCTTTAGTACACGCCCCCTCATTTAAAAGGCCGCCACGCCGTCGGCGCCGGTCACATGCGTTCCGGCTTTAGGAGAGTGCAGGCTGATTCTGTGTCACTCTTTGCTAGATTCATTTAGAAAGATTTGCTCTACTTTGCTAAACCATTGCTACCTGTCATTGATCGTCCATTGCTGCTGCTGGTTAGTATGTTTTTAGCTGCTGCTGGGGGTTAGTCTGGTGCATGTCTTACTGTTAGTAC
The DNA here is from genome assembly GCA_028564925.1 of Lithobates sylvaticus. Taxonomy (NCBI): domain Eukaryota; kingdom Metazoa; phylum Chordata; class Amphibia; order Anura; family Ranidae; genus Lithobates; species Lithobates sylvaticus. Next base: position 73,258,491 of record CM053036.1, on the reverse strand, counting down.
AGTATTTCAGTAGTACCAACCGCAGTGCTGTTAGTACAGCACTGCACCCCAAAAGCACCCATAGGGCTTGTAGTGTGTTCGTGGCAGGCACTGGCAGCAAACAGAGCTCCTATATTTTGTTCCCAGAAGCATCTATAGGACTTGTAGTGTGTTAGTCCCATCACACAGAGCTCCTATATTTTGTTCCCAGAAGCACCTATAGGACTTGTAGTGTGTTAGTCCCATCACACAGAGCTCCTATATTTTTTTCCCAGAAGCACCTATAGGACTTGAAGTGTGTTAGTCCCATCACACAGAGCTCCTATATTTTGTTCCCAGAAGCACCTATAGGACTTGAAGTGTGTTAGTCCCATCACACAGAGCTATATTTTCTTCCCAGAAGCACCTATAGGACTTGAAGTGTGTTAGTCCCATCACACAGAGCTCCTATATTTTGTTCCCAGAAGCACCTATAGTGACTTGTAGTGTGTTAGTCCCATCACACAGAGCTCCTATATTTTCTTCTCAGCAGCACCCACAGGACTTCTAGTGTGTTAGTGGCATCACACAGAGCTCCTATATTTTCTTTGCAGAAGCACCTATAGGACTTCTAGTTTGTTAGTGGCATCACACAGAGCTCCTATATTTTCTTCTCAGCAGCACCCACATGACTACCGACTACAATGGCTGGAAGACCGCCAAGGGGAGGCAGAGCCAAGAACACAGGGCAGGCAGGCTCTGTTTCTAGTGGACGTGGTCGTGCATCGTCATCAGCACGTGGCCATGGGACACGCGCGTCTTTGTTTTCGGCAGCTGGACATGTGGAGCCGCATCATGCTGAAGGCTTGGTAGAATGGATGACCAAGCCCTCCTCATCCTCTCTCACCCAGGCTCAGGGTACTGGCAGAGCAGCTGCCAACACGTACTCAATGGCATCATCAGCCACCCCTTCCCTAGACCCACCATGTCCTCCTGAGGAGTCCCCCGAACTCTTTGAGCACAGTGTTGGGTACATGCTCCAGGAGGATGCCCAACGATTCGAAGGCTCGGATGATGATACCCAGCTTGAGGAAGTCAGTGTGCGCGCAGAGAGAGGGGATGCTGAAGGACAGCAATCTGGCAGTACTGTTCCACCAGCTGCAGCTTACTGCCAGGTTTGCTCTAGTGGTGAAGAGGGAGGGGATGATGAGGTCACTGACTCCACGTGGGTGCCTGAAGGGAGAGAGGATGAGGAGGAGGAGGAGTCACATGTCCAACGAGGCAGGATGCCCCCTGGAGGCCAGGTAGAGGCCAGCACAGCAACTGTACAACACCGCAGAGCTCCGCCTGTGCAGGGCGCGGCCTCTGCAAGTTATCAGAAAAGTTCTTTGGTGTGGGCCTTTTTTGAGACGAGTGCATCAGATCGCACCACTGCTATTTGCAATATTTGTCTCAAGCGTATCTCGCGTGGCCAAAACATCAGCCGCTTGGGCACCACAAGCATGAGCAGACATATGTCGACCTGCCATGCAGCTCGTTGGCAGGCACACATAAAAGACCCACACCAAAGAACTAAGCGGACCTCTCCTTGCTCCTCATCAGCTGGGATCTCCATCTCCACTACACCTTCAGTCCTCTCTGAAAGCTGCTGTGAGAGGACTGAAGGTGTAGAATTAGGTGTGTCACAACCAAGTACTTGCAGTACACCGACGTCCGATTGTAGCAGGCAAATTTCCCTGCCCCAGCTGCTGGACCGTCGAAAGAAGTACACTCCCAGCCATCCACATGCCCAGCGGTTGAATGCTAGCTTGGCTAAATTGCTAGCACTTCAACTGCTGCCTTTTCAGTTGGTAGACTCGGCCCCCTTCCGTGAGTTTGTTCAATGTGCGGTTCCTCAGTGGCAGGTTCCCAAACGCCACTTTTTTTCTCACGGAAGGCGATTCCGTCTCTCTACCGGCATGTGGAAGGCAATGTCCATGCCTCGCTGGACAGGGCGGTCAGCGGTAAGGTGCATATTACCGCTGACTCATGGTCCAGCAGGCATGGACAGGGACGTTACCTTTCTTTCACGGCCCATTGGGTCACTCTATTGGCAGCTGGGAGGGATGCAGGGCAAGGTGCAGTAGTGTTGGAGGTTGTTCCGCCACCACGCTTCCAAAACGCTACTACTGCTACTGGTTGTGACACACCTCTCTCCTCCACCCCCTCCTCTTCTTCTTCCTCCAGTGCTCTGTCCTCGGAACCAGCGGGGCTCCGTAGGCGTACAAGGGGCTATGCAAGTACGCAGGCAAAAAGATGCCATGCCGTGCTTGCGCTGGTGTGTTTGGGGGACAGAAGCCACACTGGTCCAGAGGTTCTGGCAGCTCTGCAGGGGCAGGCCGAGAGGTGGTTGACGCCACGTCAGCTTAAGCCAGGAATGGTCGTTTCTGACAATGGCACCAACCTCCTCTCCGCCCTGCGACAGGTGCAGCTCACCCATGTGCCCTGTATGGCTCACGTCCTCAACCTGGTGGTGCAGCGGTTCTTGGGCAGGTTCCCAGGCTTACAGGATGTCCTGAGGCAGGCCAGGAAAGTCTGTGTGCATTTCCGCCGATCTTATAATGCCAGTGCTCGGCTGACTGAGCTGCAAATGGAGCTGAACCTGCCCAAGAACCGCCTAATATGTGACATGCCCACCAGGTGGAACTCAACGTTGGCCATGCTGCAGCGACTGCACACGCAGCAGAGGGCCATCAATGAGTACCTTTGCGACTACCGCACCAGGACAGGGTCAGGGGAGCTTGGTTTTTTTTCCCCACGTCAGTGGAGCATGATCAGGGATGCATGCACTGTCCTCTCACCATTTGAGGAGGCCACGAGGATGGTGAGCAGTGACAGTGCATGCATCAGTGACACTGTACCTCTTGTCCACCTGTTAGAGCATACGCTGCGTGGGATAATGGACAGGGCACTTGAGGCAGAACAGAGGCAGGAAGAGGAGGACTTCCTTGCCTCTCAAGGCCCCCTTTATCCGGACAGTGTTCCTTCTGTCCCACCCATCACACAGGAGGAGGAGGAGGAGGATTGTGTGAGCATGGAGGTGGAGCCTGGCACTCAGCATCAGCAGCAGCAGTCTTTTAGGGATGATGTACAGTCCCAACAAACCAGTGGACTTGTACGTGGCTGGGAGGAGGTGGCTGGCGATCATGTCATCCTCAGTGACCCAGAAGACTCCGGACCGAATGCCTCAGCTAACCTACTCTGCATGGCCTCCCTGATCCTGCAAAGCCTGCGGAAGGATCCTCGTGTTCTTCGGATCAAGGAGAGGGACCATTACTGGCTGGCCACTCTCCTTGATCCACGGTACAAGGGTAAGGTTGCGGACCTTATCTTGCCGTCGCAGAGGGAGCAGAGGATGAGACATCTCAGGGAGGCCTTGCAGAAAGGTCTGTGCAACGCGTTCCCAGAAACTGGGAGGTTACAAACTCCTGGTCCTGGGCGACGAGTTGCTGAGGCTTCGGTCAGTAGCAGAAGGAGCGGTGGGGAAGGTGGACGTCTGACCGATGCGTTCAGACAATTTTTTAGTCCGCAGCCCCAAGGTATGATCGGTTCCAGCAACCATCGCCAGCGTCTGATATACATGGTGCAGGAATACCTTGGGGCAAGGTCAGACTTGGACACCTTTCCCACCGAAAATCCTCTGGCTTACTGGGTCCTGAGGATGGATCACTGGCCAGAGCTTGCACAGTATGCAATTGAGCTACTGGCCTGTCCTGCCTCCAGCGTTCTTTCCGAACGCACATTCAGTGCTGCTGGAGGATTTGTCACCGATCATAGGGTGCGCCTGTCCACCGACTCGGTTGATCGACTGACCTTCATCAAAATGAATCAGTCTTGGATCACCACCAGCTACCAGGCACCTGAAGCGGATATAACGGAATAATTTATAATGTCACATCCCTTCAAGACTGCCTATGCTGATGCTGAGTGACTGTCCTCTTATGTTCACTGACTATCCTCTTCCTCCTCCTCAATGATCCATGCCACCACACCAGTGCCTAAGGCACAATTTTTCAGCCCCTGTTTAACAGGGGCGTGTACTTACAATTTTTAAAAAAAATGCTTCGCAACACGTGTGACTGCTGTGCTCCAAGTACAGTATCTGTGAGGGGTTGCAGTGTTGTGGCACCAGCACCAGTGCCTAAGGCACAATTTTTCAGCCCCTGTTTAACAGGGGCGTGTAATTACAAATCTTGATCTAATAGTTCACAGCAGGGCCCATTCCTGCGCCCACCAAGAGTAACTATGAGGGCCTACAGTCTTGTGGCAACACCGTCCACCACCACCGCCAAAAGCCCAATTTTTCTGCCCTGTTCATCAGGTGCTTGCAATTACAAATCTTGATCTAATAACTCACAGCAGGGCCCATTCCTGCGCCCACCAAGAGTAACTGTGAGAGCTTACAGTCTTGTGGCAACACCGTCCACCACCACCACCACCACCGCCAAAGGCCCAATTTTTCTGCCCGGTTCAACAGGTGCATGCAATTACAAATCTTGATCTATTAACTCACAGCTGGGCCCATTCCTGTGCCCACCAGTCTTGTGGCTACACCAACATCTAATAGGGCAAATTTCTGCAGAGTATATACGCCAGGCCCCTACTTTCAAACATCCAACTTACAAACGACTCCTACTTGCAAATGGAAAGAGAAAACAGGAAGTGAGAGGAAATCTACCCCTAGGAAGGGAAATTCTATCCTGTTAGATTTAATTTGGGAAAAAGGTATCTCCTCTCTACTGATACTTTATCACCAATCCTTGTTTCAATTAAAACCCCACTTTTCCAAAAACATTTGTCATTGGGACAGAAAGTGAGGTGACATGTTCTGAACAGATGTGCAAAGACAGCAACTGTTACAGGGGTGATAACCCCTCCCTATGTTCTCCAAAAAGCTTAAAAATAGATTTTTTTTGGGATGGAGCTACACTTCATAATGTACCTGTTCAGATTCTACTTAAGAACAAACCGGTGTCTTGTTTGCACCGCCTATATACTGCTGTTCAGAGTATATAGGGTTGTAGGTATAGGGTTTTATTTTGGGTGCGGGGTCCCCCTTAATATCCATACAAGACCCAAAGGGGCTGGGGTGGGGGGGGGTGATGGGGTAGCCATGCCATTTTTCTCAAGGATATTCAGCCATATGGCGGCCAGGACAAGACATGACATTAAAGCCGCAAGTGGTTTTAAATGGCTTCTTTTTTTCCTTTACAAATGTCATTTTGTGCAAGGACAGTTCTAAACACGGGAAACACATGCCACTTCACAGGCATAATTTAGACACCCCCCAGGTACCATATTTAAAGGAAAATTTCACTTTTTTTTTTTTTTCACTTTATGCATCATTAAAATGACTGCTCCCGAAAAAACGTTAGTTTTTAAAAGTTCTTTTTGCATTGATATATGTCCCCTGGGGCAGGACCCGGGTCCCTAAACCTGTTTTATGAAATTAACATGCATATTGGCCGTTGTAATTAGCACTTTTGATTTTGAACGTTCGCGTCCATTATAACGTATAGGGTTCGAAAATTCGCGCAAACTTTCGGTCCGTTCGAAGGTTCTGGTTCGAACCGAACCCGGGGGTGTTCGGCTCATCCCTATTGTTGACGTACTGATGGCTGCAGGGCAGGCTGGGGGGTTGTTGCCCCCCTGGGTGGAACTGGAAAGTTCTGTGTGTTACATAACAAGTAATGCCTAGTATTCTCCTAAAGGTGGCATAACAACCCAATGGCTAAGAGAGGAGCTGTGTCGGTCGGTGAATTACAGAGAAAAGGATTTTACGGTGAGTGCAAAAAATCCAATTTTTTTGCACTATAAACAAAAAATGAGCTACAATTTAAAAAAAAAAAACACATTATTTTTTACTTTTTGCTATAATAAATATCCCCAAAAATATATAAAAAAATTTTTTTTCCCTCAGTTAAGGCCCATACGTATTTTCTACATATTTTTGGTAAAAAAAAATCGCAATAAGGGATTATTAATTGGTTTGTGCAAAAGTTATAGCGTTTACAAAATAGGGGATCGTTTTATGGCATTTTTAGTAATGGCGGCGATCAGCGATTTTTATTGTGACTGCAACATTATGGCGGACACATCGGACATTTTTGGTACCATTGTCATTTATACAGCAATCAGTGCTATACAAATGCACTGATTCCTGTGTAAATGACACTGGCATTGAAGGGGTTAACCAGGGGGTGGCAGTGTAGGGGTTAAGTGTGTCCTAGGGGCGTTACTAACTGTGGGGGGTGTGGCTGCGTGTTAGTGAACACTGATCTCTGCTCCAATCACAGGGAGCAGAGATCAGTGTCACTTGTTGCTAGGCAGAACGGGGAGATGCTGTTTACTTCCACATCTCCCCTTTCAGCCTCCCCGGGAGACGATTGCGGGTATCCCTGCGGCGATCGAGTCCGCGGGACCCGCGACCGGACTCACGGGGGTCCCGATCGGCGCGTGTCGCCGGCGGCGCGCACACGATGGCACGGCGGCATTCTTAAAGGGATGTAACCTGTACGCCCTTTTGCCTGTCCGTGCCATTCTGCCGATGTACATCATTGTGCGCCGGTCGGGAAGTGGTTAATTATTATTTTCCTGCTATTTTTTTTCTTCTATTTTATAAACAGAACTATGAATGAAAACTTTTTTTTGTTAGCTTTGTTCGTTAATATTTTTACATCTTTAACATAATTTTACACGTTTCACATTGGAAAAAAAGGGCAGAATTAAAAAAATATATATATTTAATTTGTAAATAACTTTTCAATGCTTTGTACCATTGCTGACAACTGAAGTGTAAACATATAGTTGCCGTCAGATATTGGCGAGTACTAAAAAAAGTATCAGTACTTGTACTCGCTGTAAGAAATCTGCAAGGGTCCATTCTTAAAAGGGCTGTACAATGCTATTCCAGTGTATTAGACTACTGCAACACCTTTAGATAAAACAGGCAATTTTCATCTCTAAACACTCCAGTTGTTTGAAAGTCTTTTCAGCCAGTTTAGAGTTGCTCAGGAGGTCTGGTACTAGAATTATTTCTCTTGCTCTGACGTTTGTGGCGATACCTCATGTGTGGTGTAATCAGTGTTTACGCATGCATACAGGACCAACACGTGCGTGTGCCTTTGCACGCAAGCATGGGGGGACGGGGGCACGTTAAGTTTTTTTATTTAATGGCATTTTATTTGTGCAAGTGTACACTATGACATATGTTGATTGTCCACCGGCGGACACTGGCAGATGTTGTTGTTGCAATGGAACACTATTGCAGATGTTTTTGTGCACTGGTACAGATGTTGATGGGATACGTACACTCTGACAGATGTTTTGTGCATTGGTAAAGATGCTCATGGGACAGTGACAGTGGTGCTTGGTGTACTGTGTGAGGATGGCTGCAGTCTGCATGATCTGTGACAGCTCTCTGTGTAAAATCATCACTTACACAGAGAGCTGTCAGCATGGGCTGCAGCATCTCTCCCCTCCCGCACTGAGCTCAGAGGGGAGAACTGGCACAGAGACATGTGTCTTTGTCTACACTGTGAAGGCTGTGATTGGACACAGCAATCATATGATCGGGAGGGCCAATCACAGTGCCCATATCCCAATCTGTGTTTGGCTGTGTTGGAATATCGCAGCCATCACAGGATTGCGTCGCTCAGAACGGTGAAGCGCTCACTTGGCTGTTTATGTACATTGGCCGGGTGGGAAGCGGTTAAAAAAGGGGCCTCTCAACCAGATGGGGCAATTATGAAATACAGATAGATATTTGAATTCTGCAGCCCAGATTAAGGGGGCAGAAGCTGCTAATTTCCTCGTTCTAGATAAAGCAAGGTGTCATCAGTGCAGAGCGATATTTGCTCCTCCAGGGGGCTGACCCGCCAACTTCGGACGAGTCGGGACTCTCGTACCAGAATAGCCAATGGTTCAAGTGCCAAGGTGAATAGACTTGGTGAGAGAGGGCAGCCCTGACGAGTGCCCCTACCCAAGGGGAAGATCAGTGTATTCTGATGCCGAGGAAGTCTCCCCACTGTAAGAGTACAATGACACAGAGGGGAGGATTCTCTCATCCACATCAAGTGTGTGGATGAGGGATCAAGTTATTTTTTTTTTTTTTTCATTCAACCCTCAGGTTGAACGAAAAAAACTGACTAATCTATGGGCTGCTTTAAAGTGATTGTAAAGTCTTGTTTAAAATAAAAATAACAAACAAGTTCTACTTACCTGCTCTGTGCAGGGGTTTTGCTCCTGGCCCCTTCCTCCTGTCGAGTGCCCCCACAGTAAGCAGCTTGCTATGGGGGGCACCCAAGCTGAGCTGCACCTCCGTGTGTCCATTCAGACACAGAGCTGCCATTCTTCCCCGCCCCCTCGCTCTCCAGATTAGCTAACTGACTTTGATTGACAGCAGCAGGAGCCAGTGACGCCACTGTTGTGTCTCAGCCAATCAGGAGGGAGAGTCCCAGATGGCCGAGGGATTCATGGACATCACTGGACAGCGATCGGGCTCAGGTAAATATTGGGTGACATCTGGCCCATTTGTATGGCAGTCGATCAGACAGAAGCCTGGTTTATGGCAGCAATCATTCCTTTAATATGATGTAATACACATGATATTTTACACAACCACATGGTCAGTGTATATTAATACTGTTGTTGAATATCTGTTCTTTTGTGAATTTAGTTTGACAATTTCTTACATTATCTGTTTCTGTCAATTATAGATATTAATGCTTTACTCATAACCACTTCACCCTGATGAAGAGGATTAACACTATAACTCAAAACCTGTTGGATATACTCTGTTGTGTGCGATCACCAGACAGAGTAAGTGGTTTTCTGTATGCCATCCATTGTGCATTTATGTTTGTATTTGCATCAATTGTAGTTTCATCAGTGCGCATCTGTTTTGTTGTTTTTAACTTTTTCTAATAAAATGTTTTTTTATATAAATTACTGCTTATTTTTGAGGAGCTCTTGAACTATAAAGTTCCATTAGATGAAAATCTTCTTTGCAGCTTGTTTGATCCAGGGATGCAGGCATTATCTCCCATCCTAAAACACACAGCATATTCTTGAAATTTCACATCCTGGGTAACAAATACCTATTCCTCGCCCTTTTGCTGGTTGTTTATGTAATACTCAATTAGATCGATTATCAACAACATGACTAATTATGCAGGAAGAAACTGGGACACTTTGATGTCCGTTTTCTACAAGGACTTCACCCAGAAGGAGCAGAAGGACACAGAACATCATCCACATTTTTCAATCTTAAGAAACTGCTAGAGAAAAATTCCTTATATTATTGGAACATAAATTCATTTGAACAATATATCAAAAATAACATTAATCCTTTTGGTTTACGAATACCAATTTTTCCTACTATGGAAAATATTGGAATGATTTTTAAAAATGAATGGGAGAAAAATCTCCTTACTTGTTCAAAATGAATATGATGTCTCTCCTTTTAGAGGAATATCAAAAAAGACTAAGATAAATTGATAGGGAATTAGATTCTGTCTATGTACAACTAGCAGGTTTCAAAAATCACACAGCATATGCACAGTATGCTAAAGAAGTGGGCGAACACCTGGAACAATTTAATAGTGACATTTTGATAAAAAAAGAGAAAAAATATTTTTAGGGACAAAAATACCTTTCAGGAGAACAGAGCTTATAATTGGAAAAATGTACATTCGCAAATAAGATTCAATTATAAACAAATAATGCTGATCTAGGGCTTTCCGATGCTTCTTCTTTGTCTTCTATTTCTCCCAAGCGCTCCGCTAGATTCAAGAAACCTAAAAGAAACTCACACGGAAGTGGATCGCAAGAAAGGTCCAAAAAAAAACAAAAAACGAATCACTGAACCTTCTCATTCATCAACTCCACACAACAGCTCTCACATGGTATCAGGTAATTTACAAGATGGCATTGGTTTCTCTCCTTCACTTTCTTATTCTGACACGTGCACTCTTATTCCCAGACTTTCTTCATCGGGTAATACTGCACCACCGCTAAATTCACTACAAGATTTTTTAGTAAAGCCGATCGTCAAGGTCAAGACTTAAGAGATCACAGACCTGTGTCAGGGCTGGGCTCAGCCCTTCCTTCTCAAAGCTGGCCACTCAGCTGTCGGCTAATTGCCAGCTCCTTTCTTTCAACAGTGACTCGCCTGTTGATGATATCCTGCTCGTCAGTCCTGCCTACCTAAGCCATCCAGCCTAGATGATCTCTGCCTTTTCACCTTGGTCACATCTCTAGAGACGCTCTCCTGTGTTCCTGTTAAAGACTTGCTTGGCTGACATTCCTTCTGGCTCCAGATCCTGCATGCTGTTCTACTACGCTCATCTCTGGCTCCCTGACATTTTGGCTTGTCTGATTATCTGTTCCGATTCCTGAACACTGGCTATGTTTTGACTACGTTTACCTTTTTTATTATTATTAAACTAGTGTGATTTAACTGTACTTTTTGTTTCAGTCTGATTCATGATTTCTGACAAACTGTATAGCTAAGGGGTATACCTGCAGAATCACAGCACAAGACTAATTTAAATGTAGTAAATGTATCTTCTCACAAACTCACTGACCTGGAGACTCAGGTGTTGGCGTGGGGTCTCAGTTTTTGTCCAAACCAAGATCGCGATAAATTCAAGGTCATCAAAGACCTCCAACTTTTTGCTGGACATCTACGTTCATATGTTCTAAATTTGCCTAGCTATATACGCGATACTATACATCTCCTACAAAATATTGATGGGTTATATATCCTCCCTACAGCAACTTTGGTTGCAGTTTATGTAGAGGCACTCTGCAGTTCAATACCACATGATACGGGGTTTGTCATGTATCAAACATATCATTTCTCAACATAATCATTTTGAACATAAGACCAATGAATTTTTGATTGGTGCATTGAAGTTTATACTGAATCACAATTTTTTGGTCTTTCAATGGTTCCCACCTCCTCCAGGTGCAGGGCATAGCGATGAGGAACCTCCTGTGCCCCATCCTACACCAATCTGTACCTGGGAGAGTGGGAACCTTGGATCAGAGGACATGCTTTCCTACATGGAAAGTGTAATCGCCTGGTTTTCGATACATTGATGACATCCTTCTTGTGTGGGATGGACATTCTAATAGATTACAATCCTTTCTTCAACAGCTCAATAATAACAATTTCAACCTAACCTTCACCATGACTCATGATCCCAACTCAATTACTTTTCTGGATGTTGTAATTCAGAAGGGACATGATGGTCTACTGACTAGCAGTCTCTATCGAGAACCCACTGCTGGCAATTTGATATTGCATGCTAGCAGTTTTCACCCCAAAGCTTTGATTTCATCCATCCCTCATAGCCAATATCTGCGCACTAGAAGGAATTGTTTAGATGATGCCCTATTTAAAATGGAAGCAGATTTACTCAAAGAAAGGCTCTTGGCATGAGGCTACTCTACAAATTGCCTCAAAAGGGCCTTTAAAAGAGCATGTATGAAAACACAACATGACCTGCTCTATAACCCATCATCGACAAAGACTAAAAACAATCCAATTAGTATGATTACACAATTTTCCAATCAACATAAATCCATCCGGCAAATTGTTGAGAAATACTGGCATGTACTGACGATGGACCCCACAATTGGTCCATTTGTACCTGAAGCCCCTGCATTTACTTTCAGACGTGCAAAATCTCTCAAAGACAAATTGGAGGTGCAAAGACCCATGCAAACGTCTAGGGACCTTTAGATGCAGAGGTTGTAATTACTGACAATTTATGAACACATCTAAGAACATTAGGCTGCCCAATGGGGAAAAATACAAGCAAGCCCAAACACTATGCTAACTCCCGAACAATAGGTGTGGTCTACCTTCTCATGTGTAACTGCGTATGCTTTTATGGCTATATTGTTTCGATGAGGACTTGCAACCCAGGCCTTCCTGTAGGAAGACATGTGACTGCAATCCATGATGGTGTTTTCCCAAGAATATCTTTTATAATCCTGGATCGTATACATCCTGGTATACGAGGATGGGGTTCGAATAAAACTCTTCTACAGCACAAACAAAGGTGGATTTTCCACCTGAATGCTACAGATCCCCCCAGGCTAAATGAGTCCATATCCTTTAGACCCTTTCTAGAGGGTTTCACATCAGGAATTTGAATCCGATCACTCAAATTGAGATAAATAATAATAATGATATTTGAGAAATAACACTTCAATTTAGGCATCTTTTTTCCCATTCTGTCTCTTATATAATTTCTCCTATGTGTCACTCTAATGACAAATGTGCAATCCCTTTCTTTTAAATTTTTATTTCTCCTTTCCCATCACCGCCGGCTTTTGTTATTGGGTGCCTGTGACTGCGTTTACACTCGGTTGCCATGGCGCCTCTATGCGCTGATGGGCCGCTAACACAGGCTCCCGTCACCGTGACGATACATCCGGTTCCTCCCACCGAACCAATGACGTCAGGATGCCATCACGCTGGCATCCTGTTTACCTGCCTTACAGAACATATTACAGCGCACACATTCAAGAATGGCATTTCATGCAGGGCTAGTTAAAAACACCTGAACATATTCAAAAAAAACTGGGGTTTGGTCACACTATATGGCAAGCCCAAGTACTGCGACAAAGTACCCTGAATTAGTGGGTCCTACCCTAGTAATAGAATGAAAGATCCTGCGTCTCAACAATGGGAGCCAAACTCCTCCTATGTGGGAGAACCTGTCTGACACCCTTCAGTTGAAAAAAAATTGCAGGAGCAGGAAGAAAATTGTTGGCAGTAAAGTAGCTGCATCCGATCAGCTGTTGTTCAGATATTTTGACAGCAGGTGGGGCTGACTGTCAAAATACAATAGAAGCAGTGGGTGACTCATCCATCTGCGTTGAATCTGTTAGACCGCTGGCTCAGAAGACAATAAACATATATATGTAAAGCCACCTTTAGTTTCAACCAAAGAGCGCAAGACCTATTTAAATTTACAAATATGGCTGAAATGCAGATGTCAAATACCCCTGGACAATAGCCTGGGTAGATTCCAATGATCCAGTACTGGCTAAATATAAACACATATTTTTTTTTACACATACAGATTAGTGCACAGGTTTGTATTGCACAAATAGGTACATTTTTGTAGACACCCTCGATGCAAGCTTTATCTCACGGGCACAGTAGCAGTCCATTAGGAAAATTCAACCTCTCCCCCAAGATTGCCATGGGCTCTGAAGGACAGTCAGATCACATTCAGGAATCAGTAGGCAGAGATGAAACATGCATAATGTAGACCCCCTGATGTGTTGGCTTATCATGGGGAAAACAATAAAGTTTGTAAAGATTCCCATATCCGCACCAAACCATATTAATAGGAGAATCTCCTGCTGCCGGCTATTGTATTCTGACAGCCAGCACTTGTGGCTGTCGGAATACCCAAACAGTGACTGCAGCTGATTGACTGCAGCCACTGTTCTTTTAATTTCTGATTGTTGAGCCAGATGGTGTCAGCAGGGCCATCCATGGTTCAAATTTTAACCAACTCACAAAAATTGCCTTAAATTGAGCCATGTATGGCCAACTTAAGCATTGGGCTAAGTTTTCTATAATCTATCCCTATCATTATTCCACCATATGAGCCCTGATCTACATGTAGTTCCTAAACATAGATGGTACCAGCTTAAAAAGATTGGGAACTTGTAATCTATTGTCTATGGGAACGTCTGAACTCTTCCTCCAAGACTGAACAGCCACCAGTGTCTGCAGAGATATGAACATGCTCAGGGATAAGACAAGCATCCCACCGATTAGAATCGGACAGAAAGTATCTATGCATACCAGAGGCAAATGTATTGTTTCCTGACTTTTGAGCCAGATGGTGTCAGCAGGGCCACCCATGGTTCAAATTTCGACCATTTCACAATAATTCCCTAAAATCGAGCCATGTATGGCCAACTTAAGGATCTGACTAGTTTTTCCGATCTTCCCATTCATTATTCCTTCAGATGAGCCTTGGTCTACAGGTAGCTCATAGGTGTTGGACTGTTGTCTATTCCAGCCTAAAAAGATTGGAAATCTGTAATCTCTTGTCTACTGGCACGTCTGAACTCTTCCTCCAAGACAAACCTGCCACCAGTGTCTGTAGAGAAATTGACATGCTCAGGGATTTGATAAACAAGTTAGAATCTGACAATAGGCATCCATAATTATACCAATCTGCTGATATAAAGTGAAATAATATTTTGTTTTTCAGACAAGGTTCTTATCAAGCTCTGGCACTAAGACTTCGTTTGGTGATTGTGCTGACCTGGGTCATCTCAGTAAAAGACTAAATTAATGTCGTGCTCTTGTTTATGCAAGATACATTCTAATGGGAATTATCTGTTCTGTTACATTTTGTCTCCAAACACATAAGAGTCAAACCCAAATATAAAGCTTTCATTGAACATTTGTGTTGAAGTGCCACCAATCTTCAATCTTAATTGCACAGTACAGGGCACCAGATGTGTAGTCATAGACCATGGATTATTTGCCACTACCTTCAGGTGATTGGACGCTCCTGTATAACTCACTGTGTAGTATTCCAGTTTTTTGCTAGTGTCCTTAGGTGATGGAACCTCTTCTTCTCTGGAGAAGTTTTGTAAACCAATTATTTCTATTTTTATTTTCTCAGGATTTTACTGGTGGATATCCAGGCATCTGCCAATGCAAATTTTGGCCACAAGGTGCTTCAAGCTGTCATGAAGGTTTTGGGTCTGTTGACTCTTGTTTCCTTGTGGGCCTGTTTTCTGTTGTTTGCTATATTGTTCTCTACCCCTCAGTTTATTGCTTGGGGACATCCCATATTCTATGACATGTCCTGTACTCTATGATTAATATAATGGGAATTTTTTTTTTTTAAAACCTGTAAATTCCTTATCTTGGAGTACAGTACAGGCTTTTGCCAGTAGCTGCATATTACCTATGAGAAGAACAGGAGTGCACATCAGAAAGTTGGAGTGCTTATGTTTTTACACCGTCTATGTCTTTAACCACTTCCCGACCGCCCCATAGCAGATTTATTGCTACAGGTTGACCGTTCTGTGCAGAATCGCGTATATATACAGTACGTGATTCTGAACTTCTGCCTAGGGGCTACGTGCCACTTCTGCTGTGATTAGTCACAGCAGATGCCGATCAGTGGGTGACAGCCAATGGATGTATGCCAGCATTCACTGATCGGCGAGGAGAGACGCAGGATGGAGCTCTGTCTATATAAACAAGACAAAGCTCCATCCTATCAGCAGGGATGTGATGGATTTTCTTTCCCTGCAAAGCAAGGAAAGAGAATCTATCATGTCCCTTAGTAAAAGCAGCACACATAGTACACATAAACACTGTTTAGTCACACATTTAACACTTTGACCACTCTAGATGTTTAACCTTTTCCCAGCCATTGACAGTGCATATTTTAGCACCAATCACTGCATTAGTGTCACTGGTTCCCACAAAGTGTCCTGCTGATAGTCACCATTACTAGTATAGAATAAATAAATAAAAAATACAGTATATATACCATAGTTTGTAGATGCTATAACTTTTGCACAAACCAATCAATATACACTTATTGGGATTTATTTTACCAAAAATATGTAGCAGAATACAAATTGGCCTAAATTTATAAAGAAATTAGATTTTTTTCACATTTATTTATTGGATGTGTTTTATAGCAGAAAGTGAAAAATAATGTTTTTTTCCTTGACATATTCCATCTTTGTTTATAACGAAAAAAAAAAAAAAAGCAGAGATGATCAAATACCACCAAAAGTTGATCCCCCGAGCCTTTAGAACCCTATTCCCGTGCCACATCACCCCTAACAACAGCCACACTGGATATCTGTTACATAAGAAATATTCCTGGACTTATAACTCATCTCTTTTGAATCACAGCTATTTCATACCAGGTTCCTTGGATGCTGGCTCAAATCCAGGTCCCTCGAAGGCCAGCTACAGATTAATCATCTCCTCCGTGCAGATGGGGATATAACCAGCTAAACCAATTTCTTCTCACGATACCTCGCTCAATACGTGATCTACAAGACTTAAATCCAATTGAATCAATGTTTAACCATAAAGAACCTCCCCTACACTGTGTCTCACAGTTCTATAAGGCTCTTATCACTCTACAGAGCCCCAATTACCCAAAATACTTTGCCAAATGGGAAGCTGACCTCCGCTCATAACTAACGGACAAAGAGATAAAATCCTAGTGTTATCTCACACCTCTTCAATCTCATCTAAACCTATATATGGTGGGATTGCACCATAATCCGCCCATACTGGTTGGAAGTTCTTAACCTCATCAATAAGATTGTGTGTCTCACTCTTACCTTGGACCCATGGACAATTCTCTTCCATGGCACCTCTGATCCAGTCGGATCCTATAAACGTTCCCTCATACCACATCTCTTAAACACGGCCAGGGCCCTTATACCTGCTTCATGGGGCATCCCAACGAGACCATCTTTGATAAGCTGGCTACAAAAAATTTATGAAGTCTGTCTGTTGGAGGATCTCACTCACAGGACCAAAGAAAACAGTTAGGCGCCATACAAAAATTTGGGCCCTTTGGTTTGAATTAAAAACCACCTCAAGATATAAGGACATCATGTACCCCTCCTCTACAGTCCAACCAAATGATACTCCCTAACTTTCTAGGATTTCTTCTAGATTATTATTGCCCTACTACATTGTGGTACTGTCTAAATTAAGATATGCTCTCCCAGATTAGATCGTCCACCTGGAACCAGCCACTATACCATTCTTCCCCCCTTCTTCCCTTAACCCCCCCTTATTCCCCACTTTACCCTCCTTCACCCTGTTTCTCCTCCTCCCTTTCCTCCTAGTCTCCTTTTTATGACATAATTTAAGCTATATACAGTGGATCTTATACCAAAATGTGTTACAATGTTTAACCAGACCCAGGCTTTTACCTCTACTATGCTTAAAATCACTTTTATTTTTGAGTTACTTGTCCCTGCTGGTCTAAGGGCACTATCCACCTGACTTTGTGCTTGTATATGTTCATCTATAACATGTGTACACTATTTGCGTTTATTTTTTCTGAAATAAACAGATATTAATAAAAAAAAAAAATTCCACCAAAAGAAAGCTCTATTTGTGGGGAAAAGGGCCATAAATGTTATGTGGGTACAGTGTCGCACGACCGCACAAGTAACACAGAGGTCAAGTTGTTATAGAAAATCTATGCTCACAGCATACACTTTCATTTTATAACATCGGCACTGTCATAACAGTACAAACAATAGTTATATCCGGCAAGCCAATATATAATCCTACTTGAAAAATCTCCTTTCATGTTTGGAATGCTGCCATCTATTTGCAGCTTTGTGCTTTGCAGCTTCTCCTATGCTGTTTTTACTTTCTATTTCTAAGGACTACATGTCCCACGGTACCCTGCTGTCTGCAAGCAGTGATTCCTGTACTGACTCTGCCTCCTGAAACTACTCTCAGCATCTCTGTAGTTCAGAAGGCAGGCTCTGTGAAATTTGTGACACAGCAGTGCCTACTCACAGGGCATAATGAATTGGTGTCATGGAATTCAAGGAAGTAAATGAGTGGGGATCTTCCCAAAGTATGTTTTCAAACTTCAAAATCATTCTGATCAATAGGAATAGGCTAGGAATAATATATGAATTTATATTTTGATTATAGATACACTAAGTTTAAAGAGGAACTGCAGTCTGCTCACATAATTTGTAATAAAAAACATCTTTGCCATTATCATATATACTGTGATTCTGTACTTGCCAATTATCCTGCAGAAATCTCCCTCCTTTTTTAATTCATTAAAGTGATTTTTTTCCAAATAAATAGCATTTGAAAAACCGCTGTGCAAAAACCTTGTGACAAAAATGATTGCAACAATCGCCATTTTATTCTCTAGGGCCTCTGCTTAAACAATTATATAGTGTTTGGGGGTTCTAAGTAATTTTCTAGGAAAAAATACAGATTTTTACTTGTAAACAAAAAGTATAAAAGAAAAGCCTGGTCCTTATAAAATAACGTTTATGACTTTTAATATGAGCGTGTTCTCATCCGTACCAGTAAAGCCAATTTTTTGTTGTGTGTTAATGCATACCTTCCAACTGTCCCTGATTTCGAGGGACTGTCCCTGTTTTGGAACAAGGTACCTCTGTCTGGGTAGTGCGCCCCCTTCCCGGAAATGCCGGATCACGTACTATATCCAGCACAGGAGAGCCGCTCTGTCGCTGTACTCCTACTTGAGGCGGTCCGCAAGCGGTTAACTAGTAGAAGTTTAGGGATTATTTTTGGAGAATAAAGATATAGATTAATGTCACTTTAAAAACATATTCGAACGCCATCATGTAGTTTTACCACAATTTCTAAGCTCTGGGGAAAATGAGCGCAACTGCCCTTGCAAAGTGCACAGTGTGTTTGCCTTTCCTAAATAAACCCCAGCATGCTGTTATACTGTATTAAATTGTGTCCGGTTCCCGATAAACCATACAAATTTTGCTTTGTGGTTTGCCCTGTCAGCCTCCTTCTGCCCCAACATCCTTCAACTGAGTAATTGAAAGAGCCAGGCAATAAATTGTCGGCCAAACGGTGCCTGCATCCAATCAGATGCAGTTGCTGTTCGGGTATTCTGACAGTGTGCTGGCGCTGGCTGACGAAATACAATAGCCGCAGCAGGAGATTCATCCATTCGCGCTGTATAGTGTGCATGGAAGAGTCTGGCGATTTTTTTTTTTTTATGTTATGCCTGCATAATCTCTCTATATATGACCAGCGCTAAGCTGGCACACACTATACAACCTGACTGTACAATCACCTTTAAGGCCTGTACACACGATCAGACTTTTTGACAACCAACATGCAAATTATCTGGTTTGGACCAACATCTGACCCTGTGTATACTCCATCGGACCAACTCTTTCCAGGTTTCATCGGACTTTTGTTGGCTGTGCGAACGGACCAACTTTGGTCCAACTTTCGTCCGACCGTGTGTACACAAAACCAACGGACTTTTGTACAAACCAATGCAAAAGATCAGACAACAATACAGAAGTTGACCAAAGGTGGCAGTAAAGAGCAGAAAAAACAAGTGATTTGGTGAAAGTTGGCTGAAAAAGTCCTGCCGTGTGTATGCAATACCAACTTCGGACCAACGCCCTTTGGACAAAAATCCACGAAAAAGTTGGTCCACAGTCCGATCGTGTGTATGAGGCTTTAGATTTACCAATCTATGTAATAGGAGGACACTAACCTAAACACCTCATTGTATCATATTAGGCAAGACCTTTTTCTACATAGTAGTTCTGAAGAAGATTGTACAATGAGATTGTATAGTGCATGGTCACCTTAGACTGTAGATCTTTTTTATTCATCAAAGGAAGATCACTAATATATAGCCATCCAATGTCCGAGCAGCGTGTGCTGATTGGCTGCGGACAGTGGTTTCTCTCCATATGCATTTCCGTAAGTCTTTCAGGTTCTTATTTGACTCCATTTGTATCTTTTTTTTCTGCTGAATTGCCCCCCTCTGTCTAGATTGCTTAGGCTTCTGTCACTTCCCATTATCTTTATGTGCTGCTTTCAGCCTTGAATTTAATGAATGCCAATAGATAAAACATAAAGGGAAAGAGATGATGAATTTTCATCCATACACTGCATTTCTGCTCATTATTTCTGCAGCTGGTACAAAGCAACAGGTTCCTCCTGAACCAAGTGGACACACAAAGCACACGAAAATACTTATTTTAGAGAAGTTTTGTGAACTTGCAGAAGATTCAAGTTACAGGGGAATGCTAATGTATATTAACTCTTTCATGCCTAAGCCTTTTTCTGACTCTTGTTGCTTACAAGTTAAAATCCATATTTTTTGCTAGAAAATGACGTAGAACCTCCAAATGTTTATATATATATATATATATATATATATAATGTTAGCCTAGAGAATAAAAAAGGCGACCGTTGCAGTATTTTATGTCACACTGTATTTGCGCAGCGGTCTTTCAAATGCAATTTTTTTTGGAAGAAATACACTTTCATGAATGAAAAAAAAAAAAGTAAAGTTAGCCCAATTTTTTTGTATAATGTGACAGATGATGTTACGTTGAGTAAATAGATACCCAACATGTCAGGCTTTAAAATTGCGCATGCTCATGGAATGACGACAAACGACAGTACTTAAAAATCTCCATAGGCGATGCTTTAAAAATTACTACAGGTTATCAGTTTAGAGTGACATTCTTGTGCTAGAATTATTGTTCACGCTCTAACGATCGCAGCGATACCTCACATGTGTGGTTTGAATACTGTTTACATTTGCGGGCGCGACTTACGTATGCGTTCCTTCTTCAAATGAGCACGGAGGCTCTTTAAATTATTTTTTTTTCTTCTTCTTTTTTTTTTTTTTTACATTTGGCGCCTTTAACCACTTAAAGCGGAGTTTCACCCAAAAATGAAACTTCCGCTTTAAGCACTCCTCGCCCCCCTTACATGCCACATTTGGCATGTAATTTTTTTGGGGGGGAGTGGGGGCTTCATTAGGAGGGGGACTTCCTGTCCCACTTCCTCCTTCCGCCCAGGGACCGCCTAGGCGTCTCCTCCTTTCGCCTTAGGCGGCCCCTCCCTCTAGGCGATCTCCTGGGACACGTGACAGAAAATCGCCTATCCACTCCGGGAGCGCAGCGTGTCTCGCATGCCCGGCCGTGAAGCCGAAAGCTGTCACGGCCGGGTGCCCAGAGTGGCAATGGAGGCACCGGGGGAGAGGAGCAACACCTCGTTCGCCTGCATCACTGGATCCGTGTTTACAAGTTTAAAATCATTTTTTTTTTGCTAGAAAATTACTTAGAACCCCCAAACATTTTTTTTTTTCCAGACACCCTAGAGAATAAAATGGCGGTCAATACTTTGTCATACTATATTTGCGCAGCTGTCTTACAAGCGTAATTTTTTGGGAAAAATGCACTTTTTTTACTTAAAAATAAGACAATAGTAAATTTGGCCCAATTTATTTTATACTGTGAAAGATAATGTTACACCGAGTAAATTGATACCCAACATGTCACGCTTCAAAATTGCACCCGCTCGTGGAATGGTCACAAACTTTTACCCTTGAAAATCTCCATAGGCGACATTTAAACATTTCTACAGGTTACCTGTTTGGAGTTACAGATGTGGTCTTGGGCTAGAATTATTGCTCTCACTCTAACAATTGTGGTGATACCTTACATGTGTGGTTTGAACACAGTTTTCATATACTTACGTATGCGCTCAGTTCTGTGCGCGTGAGCTCGGCACGACGGGGCGCTTTACACTTTTTTCTTATTTATTTAACTTTTTTTTTTTTACACTGTCCTTTTAAAAAAATAAAATTTGGGTCACTTTTATTCCTATTACAAGGAATGTAAACATCCCTTGTAATAGAAAAAGAAGCATGACAGAATCTCTTAAATGTGAGATCTGGGGTCAAAAAGACCTCAGATCTCATATTTACATTAAAATTCAATAAATAAATTTATAAATGTCTTTTTTTTTACAAAAAAATTCCCCTTTAAGAGCATTGGGTGGAAGTGACGTTTGATGTTGCTTCCGCCATCCAATGCTATGGAGCCAAGTGGGGGCCATCTTTTCCTCAATCGGCATCCAGCCTCACTGGGGAGCGGTCTCTCTGCTGCTACCGACGGCTCCGGTAAGCGGCGAAGACGACTGGACCGCGGCGGGATGCGGGGTTACTAGATCCGAGAGCCAACTGAAGCCAATTCCAGCTTCATTCGGGTCTCTAGCCAGCCGGCAGACGTGGCAGCTGGTCGCTCGGGCCTCCAAGTGGGACAGTAGAGCCTGGGTGAGCCGCAGAAGGCAGCGGGAGGGGGGGTGATGTCCCCTCCCATCTCTTGGGATAATAGCCGAGCAGCTGCTTAGCCACATCGATTGCAATCACAAGAAAGCCGACCGTCAGCTCTAAAAAACGGTACCGGGGTTATGCGTGCAGCTGCAAGTACCCCTTCAAGTTGAAGGCCACATATTTACATTACGTCGACGTGAAGGGATAAAGCAAATACACATTATGAACCATTATTGTAAGGTATAGATAAAAGTCACTGATGTCACTATCACATTTTACTAACTTTCTGTGCCATAAATAAAGAAAATGTAAGCCACACTCCAAAACTAGGCTCTTCTTTCTGTGTTTAATAATTGTGTAAAAAAGATTGCACACAATAATGTCTCCACCCGAAACCAACCTTCCTTGACACGTTTCACCACTGTATATTAAAGGGCATTTGAGATATGGGATTTTATAGGTACATTATGAGAATATTGATTAAATTAGATACTCCGGTAAACAGACTGATATTTAGAAACATAATTTTTATTTCACAAAAACAAAAGAATAAAAAATGAACAGATATGCATGTATCTATAATACAGGGTATATACCAGTGATGGCGAACCTTTTTGAGCCCGAGTGCCCAAACTGAAATAAATACATTGGTTTTGTGTTGCAAAGTGCCAACCCAGCAATTCGCGAGAGAGGGGCAGAGAGAGAGAGGGAGCAGAGATATGCTGAAAGAGAGAGGCAACAGAGGGAAGGAGAGGGGCTGAGAGAGATGCAGAGAGAGGGGTGTGAGAGATATGCTGAAAGAGAGAGGGAGGGCAGCTGAGAGAGAGGAAGGGGGCTGAGAGAGAGAGAGAGAGGGAGGGGTGTGAGAGAGATGCTGAGAGAGAGGGGCAACAGAGAGGAGAGGGGCTGAGAGAGGGGTGTGAGAGAAATGCTGAGAGAGAGGTGAGCTGAGAGAGAGGAGGAACAGAGAGAGAAGAGGGACAGAGAGTGAGGGGTGCGAGAGAGATGCTGAGAGAGGGGTGAGCTGAGAGAGAGGGGGAACAGAGAGAGGTGGACACAAAGAGGGGGGCTGAAAGAGATGGATGGGGGGCTGAGAGGAGAGAGAGACCTCTAGCTCTGTCCTGGACCCTCTCGTGTGCCCACAGAAATGACTCTGCGTGCCAGCTGTGGCACGCGTGCCATAGGTTCGCCATCACTGGTATATACACTTATCCTTATAGTAAGCATAGATACTGCAAAGTTCATTGACGTGTGGTCATGTATTCAATGGATTTCTACATGTTTCGCCTGTAAAGGTTCACCACTGCTGGCTTTACCACAAAGATAAGGGAAGTCTTCCCCTATTTTTGTGCGCAAGCTGGCAGTGGTGAAACGTATCAAGGAAGGTTGGTTTCAGGTGGAGACATTATTGTATACAATCTTTTTTACACAATTATTGAAGACACAGAAAGAAGAATTACGTTTTGGAGAATGGCTTGCATTTTTTATATTTTTGACGGAGAGAGGAGACAGTATGTGGTAGCCATCAAATCTTGAGAGGCACTGTGGGTTTGGGTATGTTCTTGCTTTGCCACTGTTTCAGAATTATTAAGCTACATGCACTCTGGATGTTTAGCCCCAGCGCATACATTTTCTGAATTTAGGTGCGGGTGAAAGGCATGGGTGCACATTTCAACCCTTCTGCCGGCAGCCTGTAAAACTATATGAGAGGCTAACAGCTGATGTGGCTGGACGGTGCACTGAATGGCACTAACATTTAGGGCACCTAGGGACGAATGCCCGGAATGCAAGCAGTCTGTGTTCCAGGCACATACTGGCCTAAACATTAGTACTTGAATCAAAAAGGGCTGGAAACTCAGATGCTCTTGAATAAAAGTCCTTTATTGGTTACATGGGTACAGGCTATACGCTGATGCGTTTTGGGTAAGAAGCCTTCATCAAAGCATTTGATGAATTCCAATTCTCATATGTCTAGACGTACAGCCAACATACTGTAATTTACAAGATGTACATCCTATTAGGTAAATTACATTATTACTGTTGCAGTTAACAAAATCCTTTATGACAAACTCTCTGCCAGTCACACAAGAGACAACAGTTTTGTGGTTTCTGGCACGTTTATCACAAAAGCGGCAGGTTGCAGGGGTATTATCCCATAGCACGCAGCCAGGTCCCTGTATGCCGAGATGAACAATACAAACTAGGGGACAAGACACTGCCCAGGGTGCTGGCTCGTGGCTAGAAAATCTACATCCTAAAGAAATGACAGATGCCAAATCCTGATCTATGTTTAGGATAGGTAAATGTTTTGAAATTATATGTTTTACAGTTCAGCAGGGACCGGCCAAAATTTCACCCATGAATCGCGGGCTGATTGTACCCAAGTTGATTCATCAAATGACTTGGGTGCAACCAGCCTGTCAGGTTTCTAGCATGTTATTATTACCAGTGGCTATAGCCACTAGCAATGCAATGTGCTCCTGGCAGGGACGGTGCCCTGAGGTACCCTCCCCCTGCCCCTCCCTGTGTACTAGGCTTTAGATTGTTAGTTCCTTCAGGGCAGGAACGGATGTGACTGTACAATACTTTGTTTAGTTTAGCGCTGTATAAAGTGGTGGTGTTATATAAATGATAATAAATGTCTCTCATGATTCCCTTTAGTACAGTCACCATACCTTTCATCACCAAGCCTGTTAAATGTTATTATTATTGCAAAGATTGAAACCAAAAATGCATTAATTGACCTTCCATAGAGACCAATGGCAAGACATTATAAAGTGCCTAATGCCGCGTACACACGATCGGAAATGCCGCCAGCAAAACTCAGATAAAAGCTTTTTGTCAGAAAATGCGACCGTGTGTATGCTCCATCGGAAATTCCAGCCAGCAAAAGATTGAGAGCATGTTCTCTATTTTTCGGTCGGGAAAAGTTCCTATCCGAAAATGCCATCGTCTGTATGCAATTTGGTTGCGCAAAAAATCACAAATGCTCGGAAACAATTCGACGCATGCTCGGAAGCATTGAACTTAATTTTCTCGGCTCGTTGTAGTGTTGTACGTCACCGCGTTCTTGGCGGTCCAAATTTCAGAGAACTTTTGTGTGACCGTGTGTATGCAAGCCAAGCTTGAGCGGAATTCCGTCGGGAAAACCATCCAAGATTTTTCAGAAGGAAATTCCGCTCGTGTGTACGGGGCATTATACGTAACAAAAATGCATCACCATCATCACCACTAAAACCCTTCATTCTTCGCATACAGGTGTCAATGCAACTTTTAATAGAACGCTTTTGCTAGACTGTACAGTGCACCAATAAAGAATTTGTAGAAAGGCTTATAGCTCCCAATAGCAGAGCCTGCACCCCCTGTCCCCTTCAGTCCTACTTCCAATTATATTCACAAGTGCTCAGAGTGGTCAAACAAGTAAAAAAAAAAAAAAAAAAAACCTTAAAGGGTGTGGCCAGGATATACCCAAATTTACACTGCCCCCCCCCATCTCCCTATTCTTCTCTAGAGCATGACCCATAATTATTTTTGACCCTCTCTCCACAGAACTACATTTCCCAAAAACCCTTTCCCTAACAGCAGTGTGTGAGCAGGCTCTTGGGTGGCAAGGCAGCAGCATTGTTGTAGTGGGCAGAAGGTATTTACTGGCAGAAAAAAAATGTTTTACTATCAAAAGTTAAAGTGACTGTAAGGGTTTTTTTTTAATCCTGAGTCCAGTACAGGGGGTCCCCGACTTACGAACGCCCGACCTACGAACAACCCCTACTTACGAACGGGGCGCTGCGGGGACCCTCCGCCATTTTTCGCCGTCTTCCAGCCGTTCTGCGCATGCGCGGCCATACGGAGCCTCGGAAAATGCCGGAAATATCCGTAATTTGCCGCGCATGCGCAGAACGGCATTAGGCGGAACATCGGAAATGTCCGTATCTGTCGGTCTGCGCATGGACTCAGCCCCACCCCCCGGCGCCCGAATCATTGGGTTTGATTGACAGCAGCGGGAGCCAATTGCTGCACTGCTATCAATCTATCCAATCAAGAGCCGGGACCTCGTGGAGAGAGGAAGAGCACGTCACTGCCAACAGAATTACGGGGCTCAGGTAAGTAAAACGGCGGGGCTTGGGGGCCGGTCACTGCCAGGTGTTTTTTTCACATTAATGCATAGGATGCATTAAGGAGAAAAAACATGAAGGTTTACAACCCCTTTAAAACAAGGGCAAAAGATTTAACCACTTCAATACCCTCAACTGTCATATGACGTCCACAAGGTGGATCTCCCATCCTGGGTGGACGTCATATGACGTCCTCCTATTCCCAGCTGCCTAGGGGGCGTCTCGGGACCTGGTCCGCATGCCCGGTGGCCGCGATGTCCGCGGGGCACCTGCGATTGCCCGGGAAAACAGCGGGACCGTGGAGCTGTGTGTGTAAACACACAGCTCCACGTTCTGTCACTGGAGAGGAGACCGATGATGTGTTCCCAGTACAGAGGAACACCGATTGGTCTCCTCCCCTTGTGAGTCCCCTCCCCCACAGTTAGAATCACTTGCAGGGAACATACATTAGCCCCTGCAGCGCCCCCTAGTGTTAGCTCCTTCCCTGCCAGTCACATTTACACAGTAATCAGTGCAATTTTATAGCAACGATCGCTGTGTAAATGTGAATGGTCCCAAAAATGTGTCAAAAGTGTCCAAAGTGTCTGCCACAATGTCGCAGTCACGAAAAAAAATCGCAGATCGCCGCCATTACTAGTAAAAAAAATACAAAAATAAAAAAATGCAATAAATCTATACCCTATTTTGTAGACGCTATAACTTTTGCGCAAACCAATCAATAAACGCTTATTGCGATTTTTTTTTTTACCAAAAATATGTGGAAGAATATGTATCGGCCTAAACTGAGTAAAACATTTTGGTTTTTTTTCAAAAAAATTGGATATTTATTATAGCAAAAAGTAAAAAAAATATATTTTTTTTTCAAAATTGTCGCTCTTCTTTTGTTTATAGCGCAAAAAATAAAAACCACAGAGGTGATCAAATACCACCAAAATAAAGCTCTATTTATGGGGAAAAAAAGATGTCAATTTTGTTTGGGTGCAACGTCGCACGACCGCGCAATTGTCAGTTAAAGCGACGCAGTGCCGAATCGCAAAAAGTGCTCTGGTAGGGAGGGGGTAAAATCCTCCGGGGCTGAAGCGGTTAATAGATGGAAAGTTGAAAAAATGACTGAAGGTCCACTTTAAGCTGGTCATACACTAGTAGAATTTCATTTGAAATATATTGTTTTAGGAACATTAATTTAATTTTCTAATCAATATTTTGAGCATGGTGGAATTTTTTTTCTTTTTCTCAAATTTCGAAGTTGTACCATTTCAAAGTATAATTAAAAAAAACTAGATGGATGACAAAAGCGCCTTTCTTGAGTTTCCCTATATTAAAATCTAGCATTATGCCTGGTTTGGGTTGACTTGAATTCTAGCACTGCCAATAGACATGCCTATGCATACATAACCGAGCCACGGAATGATCCTCTGTGCTGATGGGGGTGGGGAGGAGGAAGGGACACTGTGGGTTTTCACCTGTCCCAACAGAAACATTAGCAATACTTCAGGTAATTTCTTTTTATGGACGATTGACTTTGCCCCAAAAACAGGCTTGGCCGGAAGGAAACTATAAACCTGCACATGTTTTTGAGTCTGTTTGGTGGAATTGGGTGAACATTCTGTAACGTCTGTAGTCTCCTTTCGAAAAATGTAAGTTTCAAAAAGCAGGCAGAAACTAAACTGGTAAATAATGTCTATGAAATATATCTTTTCAGGATCAAATGTGTGAAATTGCAATTTCTTTTCTGCTTTCAAGTGTTTGTTGCAGAGACAGAGCCGGTGTGCTGTAGGGTGAACACCCGGCAGCCAGCCACTGAAGGTGAGGCCTCTTCAAAGCCTAACTAATTGAATACTAAACAGAGATCATAGACTTTTCTTTCACATCTCATCAACATCCTGTTGAGATGTTAAAAAACTCATTAACTACAGCAGATTATCTTGAATTGTAAGCACAGCTTCTCTTTCAAAGGAGGACCTCTGGAAAATGGAGTGCCAATTAGCAAGTTCTTTTGTCCTCCAATGTAGCATATTATCAAGCGATTAGTAAAGAAACCTTAGCTAAATGACCTAAGCCCAAGTGCCACCTCGGCTACAAAGCCCTCCCAACCATAGGATCACATTTCACTTTTAAAGCAGCGAATAGGGCCCTGTTCACACGACATTAGCTGCATTCATTACAGCTGGATTATTAGAGAAGGATTGCTCTGCCCACATCAAGTAGTTATAATAATAGTATTTTGATATAGTCATTTTTTAGAGCTCCTTACAAAACATGACCAATTTCACACAATGTAATAAAATTGAAGGTTGGTTAAGATTACCAGCTGGTATACACTTAGCATTGTGTAGAAGTCCTCCAGAGTTCCAGAATATACCTCCACTCAAGAAGCTAAAACCATGAAACAGTTTAGACCAAAAATACCCGAAAGGGTGCAGTTTGGAGTAAAAAAAAAAAAGTGCATTGCCATGTGGTATACAATATATTTGGCAATAGACAAAAGACAGACACTAGACTAGCCTTTCTCAACCTTTTTAACTCAGAGGAACCCTTGAAATAACTTTCATGGTCTCCGGAAACCCCCTGCTAAAAATTACTATATCTACGACTCATGATACATTGTGTAACGATCAGTAAAAATAAAAAGCTCATTACACTTGTGCGCATTGGGAAAAATTACCCCCTTACAGATAGCTAAAAGATCAATGGTGTCAGTGGGAACTTATCTGAGAGGCAGACATTGCTTATTGCTCAAGAAAAACCCTAGTAACCTCTGGAGGAAGTCTAGGGTTCTATGGAACCCTGGTTGAGAAACCCTGCACTAGACAGTTGGTATAGACATGCAAGTTTATATTGCATTGGGCATTATCCCAGACAGCGATCCTCTATAAATTGAAAAACCTATTGTAACCTATTACACTGGCACTCACAGATATCAGGTTCATTGCTCTGATACTGATGAACTGTAATAATAATATAATAAATAATATATATATAATATAATAAATAATAATGGTCATCTAATGTCTAGGAGTCTCCTACATTGTCTATTGAATGTCCGGCCTTTTAGTTGCCCCAATGCCCTTTCTATACAATACCATGGTATTTGTTAACTCTATTATTCAATGCTATGGAATTGGTTGACTCCATTATAAAAACACAACATCAATTCTTACATTTTTCTGCAAAAATTAGACTTTAATTACAAAACTGGTTGTTAAAAAAGCAAACCAAATTAAAAAAAAACCTCCTTGTTTAATAAGGCAAACTCACCCATGGCAGCCAATTAGCAATGATGCAGCAGCTGTAGGCTGATGAAAGGTCACATTTTATCATTTACTCTAGGTTATATATGGGATTTTAGTCATTATTGTAGTCTTGTTGCATGAAATTAGAGTTATTTATGGATAGGATAGTGCCAAGGTATTTATATAATAGAGCAAGGGTTCTGAAACCTTTAATTCTGAGGAGCCAAATAAGACAATAATTACAATTCAGGGACCCAAAAAATTGAATTATAAATTGTAAAATGTCTACAAGCCTATACAAAGAAAAATAAAACTAGCCATATAATAAACAATCAAATAGTAAAAGTATTTTTTTCGATCCAACTGCAGTTCTCATACGTACATAATAAAACAGAAATGTGAAAAGATAACATATTGTCAATAAGACAATAATTAAAATTCAAAACGGAGGATACATTTCGGCACATCATTTCAATGGAAATACTCATAACACAAAAACATTTAAAATGGTGGTGAATTATAATGGGCAGGAATCATTTTTTATGTTTACGTCCTATAGATACATTCTTAGTGATTCATTACATCTCAGATCATGGTAGTATATGTTTTGAAACCTAGATAAATAAAGCTTCCTTTATCGCTCTCAACTGATTTTGCGATTTAACAAACAAGGCTAATTACGTTTCTTACACAGTCATTAGGTGACCCATCACAAACATGTCCATAACCTAGTTTGGATCATGACCCATCATGACCCATAGAGGTAATATTGTACTATGTCTTTACATACTGTTAAGCCTCCAGAGCAATGCAGGACCTACTGTCTGTTACAGGGGAGTCACAAAGAAATGCTTTCCTTTGATTTGTTGTTTGTATTCTAGGTGCTAAACACTTTGGCAATTCTAATCTAATGTATTTGATGTAAACTGTTTGGAATAGGAAGTTGTTACTGTCTCTCTCTTTCAATGGTAAAGATGCCGGCTCCAGCCTCCTGGGGAGAGACAGGTTGGTCTATTAAAGGGGCATTTGCATAAGCCACTGAGGGTGACACAAGGACACAAATTGTCTCAGAATAAACACCTGTCATCACTTCTATAATCAGCAAATAAATTGTCATGTTACTTTAGCACACATATAATCTGTTTTTCTTCACTTAACTATTTTGCCCATTCTCCATGTGATATAAAAATGTACTATTGCTATGCTGTGGGCCATTCACAGCTGGGCAGAGACTTTTGATTAGCATAATTTAGAATAAACTTCAAAGAGTCTCCGCTGATGTGTCTGTGATGTTCCCTAATGTCACGTTAAATTGTGGAAACTGATCCTTTATAGATAATGAGACCAGTAGTTCAAGTGTGATTTGGTATTCACATGCATGCTGGGCCAATAAACTTTTATGCACTGCATGCGAATGGGGCTTTTTTGCCTTCCTGGCATTACAGTTAATCGACCCTAAAAGCATGCATGCAGAGAAAATTTGTTGCAGAACCTGTAAGGTTAGGCTGGCCATACATTATACAATTTTCTTTTATTAAATTTTCTTTAGATTTTTACCTTCAACCAGGTCCGGACTGGGAATAAAGACCACATAGGTCTTTATATACTGTATATATAAAAGCAAATTCCAGTTAAAAGTGGTCAATCATCAATGGGGACACCAGGGACTCTGGTGACCAGAGAGCACCTTCTGCAGAAAAAATACACTAAGGTAAGGGGGTGATGTTACTGATATAGGGGGGAAACCTTTATATCAGTGACCCCCTCAGACTGGTCTGGCGGCACTGTCACTGACCTCCTCTCAGGTGCAACCTGCAGGGCTCAGTAAGTCGACTCCAGCTTGGTGGCTCTGGTTTTATCCTATAGTCTCCTCTCCACAGTCCACACACATCTGACTTCTCCCATGACCCCCATCCTGGCGGTACTCCCACTCTTGACTCTTCTGTAGCCCCCCCCCCAGAGACTGCAGAC
Source organism: Lithobates sylvaticus (assembly GCA_028564925.1). Taxonomy (NCBI): domain Eukaryota; kingdom Metazoa; phylum Chordata; class Amphibia; order Anura; family Ranidae; genus Lithobates; species Lithobates sylvaticus. The sequence goes on along the minus strand of CM053036.1, from coordinate 73,227,306 downwards.
ATGATATAAGACAAGAGATGGTCAGAGATTGCAGACATGGTACAAGAGATGCAGCCTCACCAGTGCCCATCAAATGCAGCCTCATCAGTGCCCATCAAATGCAGCCTCACTGCCCAACAATTCAGCCTCACTGTGCCCATCAAATGCAGCTTTACAGTGCCCATGAATGCAGCCTCACTGTGCCCATCAATGCGGCCTCACTGTGCCCATCAAATGCAGCTTTACAGTGCCCATCATCGCAGCCTCACTGTGCCCATCATTGCAGCTTCACTGTGCCCATCAAATGCAGCTTTACGATGCCCATGAATGCAGCCTCACTGTGCCCATCAATGCAGCTTGACGGTGCCCATCATTGCAGCCTTATTGCCCCTGAATGCAGCCTCCCTATTGCCTGCCCTAGATCACAGGACACACCGCACCACCACCCCTAGACCATCTTGTGTGATAGTAGATTGAATCAGTGTTCTGCCTATCACACGAGACGGTCTAGTGGGGCGGGACCTTGTTACAGCGCCACCGACAACACACACAGACCCAGCTCCATGATACACAGCACTCCCGCTGTGTGTGACAAACAAGAGGAGTATGCGGGAGGGAAGCTCTGCAGCCACAGATCAAAGCGGCCCTAGGAAGGGCGGCCTACCGGGAAATTTCCCGGTATCCTGGTAGGTCAGTCCAGCCCTGCCTTCAACTATATAGTGCAAGGGCCTGCCTGATTACATACAAATTCAAAGTGATTAGGTTTGTACTCATATTATATGGTTTTGGTAAATCTAAAGGAAAATTATATAAAAAAGTTCTATAATGTATGGCCAGCCTTAGGATGCTATTTTTGTACCAGTCTTACCAAGTATAGCATAGGTTGTGGATTGATGTACAGAAGGCCAAAGTGAGTGCCAGGCCCACAAGGCAGTCAGATGTGCATATGTGAAACGAATGGCCTCTGCAACAAGGATCAGGAGGAGTACCTAAATGGATAGGTCTGGTGGTGTCTACACTGATCAGCAATTGCACTTACATCTCTTGTCTATAAGCACATTAAAGTAGATGTACAACCAATCTCGAAAATCTTTCATCTTCAATATTTTAATGTAATTTTTATTCTTCTTTAAATATACAGTTTTTTTTAATTAAAAAAATACCTAGTGATTCTTCCATGAAAACCCGTGTTTATGACCTTCCTGGTAAGGGGTGACAACACTCTGTTCCTGTCTTCAAGTTGTTTTACTGCATTCTTGTCACCCTGTTGCATGCATGTCTAGTGAAGACTACTAAGGGCTCTTCTGCTGTTCAATGTGCAGACATGTTCTGCTCATACCACCATCAGAACACCCAACCTGAACATTAACATGCAGCCACCACTGGATGTAGGCAGACAGGGAGTGGCTGCAAAGAGGCCGTTACAGATTACCAGCACTAAGATGCATATAACTATGAAGAAAAGGCAAGAACAGTATTTTAAACTAAATTTCATACAGCTAGGATTTCCATGTACATGCACTATATTACCAAAAGTATTGGGACACCTGCCTTTACATGCACATGCACTTTAACCACTTTCCGCCCGTCAAATAGCAAAATGACGGACGCAAAGTGGTTAAGTTATCCTGACTGGGAATCATATATAGGCTCAGTGGTGCGGTGTGTCGCTCTGACACCGCGCATCTCCGATCTTGGTAAAGAGCCTATGACGTAGGGTCTTTACCATCTGATCAGCTGTGTCCAATCACAGCTGGTCACATTGTAACCAGGAAGTGGCATTTATCGGCTTTTCCTCTATTCGCATGGGTAGAGGGAAGCCAATCAGCGGCTCTCCGACAGGGAGGGTCTGTGCGGATGATCAGCACATTGATTATCAGTGCAGACCCACCAGGGATGCCCACCTGTGCCCACCAGGGATGCAAATCAGTGCCCATTAAGCATGCCAATCAGTGCCTCCTCATCGGTGCTGCATATCAGTGCCCATCAGTGTCACCTAAAGGTGCTCATCAGTGCCACCTATAAGTGCCCATCTGTGCCACCTATAAGTGTCCATCTGTGCCACCTATCAGTGCTGCATATTAGTGCCTCATCATCAGTGTTCATCAGTGCCGCCTCAATTGTTCCCATCAATGCCCATCAGTGAAGGAGAAAACGTACTTGTTTACAAACTTTTCCAAAATTGTTTAGCAAAAAAATAAAAACCCAATTGCGATCAAATACCACCAAAATAAAGCTCTATTTATAGGGGAAAAATTATAAAAATGTTGTTTGGGAACAGTGTTGCATTACTGCGCAATTGTCATTTAAAATGCGACAGCACTGAAAGCTGAAAATTGGCCTGGGCAGGAAGGGGGTATATGTGCCCGAGATTGAAGTAGTTAATGGCATCCCAGTGTTAGTCCATAGAGTTCAACATTGAGTTGGCCCACCCTTTGAAGCTTATAACAACTTTAACTCTTCTAGGAGGGCTGTCCACAAGGTTTAGGAGTTTGTCTGTGGTAATATTTGACCATTCTTCCAGAAGCACATTTGTGAGGTCAGGCACTGATGTGGATGAGAAGGCCTGACTCGCAGGCTCCGCTCTAATTCATCCCAAAGGTGTTCTATCAGGTTGAGTTTAGGACATTCCAGTCAAGTTCCTCCACCCCAAACTCAATCATCCATGTCTTTATGGACCTTGCTTTGTGCACTGGTCCAAATCATTTGGTGGAGGGGGGATTATGGTGTGGGGTTGTCTTTCAGGGGTTGGTCTTGGCCCCTTAGTTGCAGTGAAGGGAACACTTAAGGCGTCAGCATAACAAGACATTTTGGACAATATCATAGTCCCAACTTTCTGGGAAGAGTTTGGGGATGGCCCCTTCCTGTTCCAACGTGACTGCACACCAGTGCACATAGCAAGGTCCATAAAGACATGGATGAGCGAGTTTGGGGTGGAGGAAGTTGACTGGCCTGAACAGAGTCCTGACCTCAACACCTTTGGGATAAATTAGAGCGGAAACTGCGAGCCAGGTCTTCTGGTCCACCTCAGTGCCTGACCTCACAAATGTGCTTCTGGAAGAAAGGTCAAACATTACCATAGACACTCCTAAACCTTGCGGACAGCCTTCCCAGAAGAGTGGAAGCTGTTATAGCTGCAAAGGTTGGGCCAACTCAATATTAAACCCTACGGACTAAGACTGGGATGCCATTAACGTTCATGTGCGTGTAAAAGCAGGTGTCCCAATAGTTTTGGTAATATAGTCTACATACAATATCAAAGCTACAGAAAAAAAATACAACTATAGAATATATTACAACTTGGATTTTTTTTTAACTGAGATAAAGGTTCAAGAATACATACAGGTCAAAAGTTTCTCTGCAGCATCATGTAAGCATTAATGACCTATATTATGTAGCATTAATGACCTATAGAATAATCTTAGACCTTCTTTGGAAATTCTTGAACTGGCTGAAGGCCATGAGGCTTATGTGTGTTGCATGCAGCCTATAATCTCCATTCCAGCATGCCTGATGTACACAGATTGTATCCAGAATGTGGATCGATAAATGTAAGTGCCCAGAAACATATGAGCTGTCATTGATGCAGTCATGATCCAACTACGAGTGACAGCCAAGGCTGCTTAAATCATGTTTATAAAAAGTACAAAAGTCAATACCTGCTATTCGCTTACTTGGACCAAGTGGGCCAAACTATTTAAAATAGAACTATAGTCAATGTACGGTATATAGTAAATATATTTTGGATAGAGCAAGAGAGGGTTATAACCCCTGTCTGATTTTTCTTCGCCATCTGTGTCCCATTGCGGAGATTTCACTTTACTTCCTGTCCCATAGCCAAACCGGAAGTGAGGGAAAATCCCTACAAATTAACTCTTTAGGGACCCCCAGGCCACCAGAACTAGTATCCCCAATGGAAGATTTCCCCTTTATTACTTTTCTGGGGACAACCCGAATTTGGGGATTTTCTTTAAAGCCTGGTGCACACTATGAGTTTTTTTTTTTTTTCTTTCAACCCACCGGGTTGAACGAAAAAAAAAAATATTAAACGAAAGAGATGTCTCCCGACATTCAGCCTGTGTGTACCAGACCTTACTTATACTTTCAATGATAATGGTAAGCAGGACAATGTCAAAAACAGGGGCACAGAGAGACATAAAAATTGACAAGCGTTCCCGCTTCACTCTATCCAAAACTAAGACATTTTTTTTAACTTTTTTTGACTTTAGTTAAACTTTAATGAAATAGCAAAGCTAAAATTTGGTTTTAAGTATTCCTACAAAAAGCCTGACTAGATCTGTACTAATTAGAGGATGTGTGTCTTGGATTAAAAATGTATCAAAATTACAGTGTGCAGTGTAATAGGATATTCAATGTATCTTCGAAAATCACTTTTTCATTAGATGTGGCATTGCAAGAATGTTGGCTGTAGTAGTTTATGCCTTATGTCTCTGGCTGGCCATATACAGGCCAATGTGTTTAAACACATCACTGCAAGGAATCATAGTATTGTTTGGCCATGTTATGGGAATCTTTACTGGTGAGACATGGAGACGCACTCAATGCTAGATGATATGCAAATACAACCAGGCAAAGACTTCAGATTAGGATCAGTGTGAATAGACTTCAAAGAGGCTCCGGTGTAGTGTCTGTGATGTTCTCTAATGAACCTAGGGAGATAATGAGACCAATAGTTCAAGAATGACTGGCTATATGTGACCTTATAGTGCTGAAATGTGTAGCCAAGTTTTAGGTATATTTTTGTAATGTGAGGCAAACCCGTTTTCTAAAAAAAAAAACAGGAATATGTATAAGATCTTCTTTTGTTACCCGAAAAGTTTAGACTCAGATTATTTATTTAAATACAGTTCTTTGTAATGCAATCTACTTGTCTAATTTAAATCGTTTTTCAAACTGCAGATTGAGGCAGGCCATACAACAACAAAAAATTACAGATTCCCTCATCCACACATTCGAGGTGGATGGGGGGAATAATTCCCACTGTGCTATTGTGTTTTCACAGTGAGGAGCCTTCCCCACTATCAGAACATGATGATCAATGTTTCCAGCTAAAGCCGGCAGCACTGATTGTTTGGACAAAACCCGACAGAGTTGAATATATACAACAGTATATCAGACAGTATACATGATAGAAATTAAACCAGTTCCGGCTAAACCAGCCAAATTTAGATCCATGTATTGCTGGTCTTAGAGGGCAATTTGACTGTACCAGTCATCTGTCCCTTTGGCAGAGCTCTTAAACTAGAACATTAGGCTTTCTTGTTTATTTTTGCGGAGGGGAAGGCAGAAGCATCTGTAGGCACTCCCTGCTTTTTTAGAAATAAATAGGACTAGGGGGTTATGGATATTGGATGTTCTACTGATCTACTGTTGGCCTAAACTCATCAGGAGAATAATGACTATGAAAAACCTTGTATGATTGTTATTCTCCTTTTGATAAGATGGCACCAAAGTTGCCTACAGAATGCCTCTCTGCTCCATAATCGAAAGCCTCCTACACATGAGATTTTCTGATTTTCGAACGACTATTCATCCGTTTTTTTGTTGTATTCTAGTCTCATGTCGAAAGTGAAGCTGTTACTCACCATACGAAAATTCTCATATGACAGAATTCAACTTCGGAAGTGACGTAATGTGTTCAATAGTTTTGTATGTATTCTTTCATTTCTGAGCTTGCGTAGTCTTGCTCTTATGATTTTTTTCGGATGAAACCTGTACTAATTATATGAAAATCAGACGTTGTGTTCACCTATGATTAAAATTTTATAGTCTGCACATCCAGCTTTTGTCTTACAAAAAAATCAGAATCGGCTGTCGAAAGCAGCATACTAAAGAACGATGCAAAAATTGGCAGATCGTTCGTTGGATGAAATTTTACTTCTGATTTTCATTTCACGCGTACGGCACTTTAACTGCAAATGGCAGCCTGATGCAACAATTGATCTGTAGTGCATTGCTGGTCAACACTGGCAGTGTTATAGCAACTGTCTGGTTTAATCTTTCTCTTGTGAAGGTCTTGGTGGCGGTCCTATTTTTGAAAAAATAAATTACCCTGTAACCTGGAAGGAGCCATCAAATTACCAGAATGAAGGGGCTTAATGCTGGTCTGCCCATAAATTGGATGACTCAATTTTGAGCCTGAGACATTTTCTAATGTGTCTTAAGAATCAGCTGAGTGCACTGGCTGTTCAGGTGAACTCATTTACATATCTATTCATGCAAATACATTATAATTTTCCCTGACAGATGGCGGTTATTTGCAGTATACAGAGGCCACACAAAGTCTGCAGATCAGCATAGACATAGTTTCTTGTTTATGTTAGACTGTTGTTGCTACCAGTCCCTAGATCCCGTTCCATTGTTTTAAATGTTTTCCTATTTATATCAAGGGATTCATATCCAAATTGAAGTCATATTGTTATTCTGCAGCAGTCAATGAAGCTTCATAAGGCTAGGTTCACACCTATGTGGCCGTGCGGGCTGTGGTTTGAGCCTATTCTTTTTAATGGGCTGCCGTGCCCTGGGGCATGCAGGAAAGAAGTCCCTGCACTATTTTTAAAATCGCACCCTGCACAGGAACCGAGGTTCCCAGTATGGGTGCGATTGCCAGTGCGGGCAGCATGCCATTGGAATTAAGGGCACCCGTATTTCTCTGTGTGGGTGGTTGTGGCTGCCGATATTTGTGCGGCGCACACAGCGGCACCACCCACACAGATGTGAACCTAGTCTAAGGGGTCAATAGGCATGAGATGCCCTTTTATGGCTGGATAAGGAGATAATGGCACCTGTATTTTTCTGTGTGGGTGGTTGTGGCTGCCGGTATTTTACGGGGCCTGCATCGGCACCACCCACACAGATGTGAACCTAGTCTAAGGGGTCAATAGGCATGAGATGCCCTTTTATGGCTGGATAAGGAGATAATCTAATACCTATTCTAATCTTTAATACCTATGAATCATATGAATCATATGAGTATCCTTCATGAGTATTAGACTGTCTCCAGCAGGCAGCTTATTAGGAAAAACTGCGACTGGGAAGGTTGGAAAAACTTGTATGGTTGCTATTCTTCTTCTGATAAGTTGGTACTAAAGGTGCCAACAGCATGCCTCTCTGCCCTGTTCAATAAGCTTAAACATAAATGGCTGCCTGAGACCGCGACTCATCTGTAGTGAACCATTGGTCAACACTAATGCCTGGCCTAATGGTAATCAGATCGTGTCTGCACATCCAATCGCCCTCTTGTGTCTGTGGCCAGCTTAGGAGGCTTGTAGCCATTGGACCCCAACTGTACCAAGTACAGTCATAGATCTCAAATTGGATGCATGCACAGCTGGTTGTTGTCTAGACAGCTTTATTTTTAAGCTAAAAACCAAAGACCAATGCTTCTCTTATGAGAAAAATACTAAACGATAATCAGTCAATCATCTCATTCCCCTTAGAAATGCTCAGAGCTGGAGTTTTCTGCTCAGTTCATAAACATATAGATCCCAGAGACTGGAGCAGGCCAGATTTTTCACCTGTAAAAATTTAAAAATATTTTAGTAGTTAGATTGGAAAGACACCTTACTAATAATTTGTAGGTTTTAAACATGCCAAAGATATGCCTGTTTTGTCACTTCAAGTAAAGTCAGAATGGTAAAACTATTCTATTTAGGTCTGCAATGTGCACTTAAATATCTAAAGCACTTATTTACAATATTGCTCTCCTCTGTAGAAGAAAAGCTGTTTTACAAGACTCTCTGGTTTAGTTTCATGTGTAGTTCTGGGTTGTGGTACTAATTTTGATAATTTAAATGACCTTATATATTTATAGGTGCATTTTGTACACTGGGAATGGCAGCCATTGAACTCTTAACATAAACAAGAAACCACATGTATGCTGATCTGAAGACTTTGGGTAGTCTTCAGAAGAAATAGAAGATGTCTGTAGTGTAAACAACCACTATCTGTCTGCGGTGACCATCATTCATATGCAAGAATAGCTATGTGAAAGTCAGTTTTGACAAATCGTGGGGGGGGGGGGGGGGGACACAATCAATTTGATCTAAATGCATTGGCCAGTTCCACTCATGTCCAGTCACCGTACTTTTGATGTATGTTGGCAGACTGAAATTACTGGTTAAAAGCTACAGCAAATAAGCATGTGTGAATGCTGAATAGTCAAAACTATATATACTGTATATATGTATGTAACCATAGATGGACCTTTCAGATTTCAATCCATGTATGGCTGTCCCCGCTGGACAGAACAGGAATGTTTGAAAACTTTTCTAAATCAGCGATTGTAACCGGGCGTCGGGTGTAGCCATTGATCAATGTATTTTGACAGAAAGTCATAATACATTGGCACAGTAGTAGTAGATTCCTGTTGTGTGGGTGGGGAAATCTGTTCATTTTTTTTCTATCAACTTTCTGCCACTTAATATGCCTATTGTGCTGGTGGTTGGGTATGCTTTTTGTGTTTGTGTGTGTGTTTTTTTTTTCTATGTATTTTGTTTACTTGGTGTTTGTGTTTTATGTTTAGTAAATTTTCTGTAACTACAAGCAAAATTTTATAAAATTTGATTTAAAGAAAAAAAAGAAACGCTCTGTTTGATCAAAAAAACAAGATCCATTAATGAACAGCTTCATATTCAAGCATTAACATATAAATCCATGTAAAATAGAATGTACTTGTATATTTATACATTTCATTTGTTTATATCGTACTTTTGTAAAATGCATGAGATTAAATACATTTATACCCAATCCAATTATTATGATTTCTGACTATACAGTCTGAATGTATTAGACCAACTGTCTGGTTAGTCTCTCTTTTTTTGTGAAGGTCTGGGTGGTGATACTATTTTTGTAAAATTAGATTAACCTGAAGGAGCCATTGTGGACTGAACCATTATTTATTTATAAGTGTTCAATTTACCAGAATGAATGGGCTGAATGATGGTCTGCCCATAAATTGGATGGCTTCGTATTGAGTGAGAGACATGTTCCATACTGTGTCCTGAGAATTAGTTGAGAGCACTCTCTGTAATTCATTTACTTAATTTGCGTATCTATTCACCCATTAAAATTATAGTTTCCTCAGACAGACGGTGGTTATTTTCAGTATACAGAGATCTTCTATTTTTCAAGAGACCAAAGAAAGTCTGCAGATAAGCATACTTATTGTTTATGTTAGAGTGTTATGGCTGCTAGTCCATGGAACCCATTCCATTGTTCTAAATGTTTTTCTATTTGCAATTGGTATTCATATTCAAACTGAGTTCATGTTGTAATCCTATAGAGGTCAATGATAAAAGATGTCAATGGACATCAGATGTTCTATTTTTGGCTGGATAAGGAAATAATCTATAACCAATGATTCATATGAGTATGGCTCATAGGTATTAGACTGACTCCATCAGGCAAAGGCTGGTTGAGGAAAAATTGGAAGAAGCCTTCAGATAGGCTGTAAAAAACGTACCTGATCGCAGTTGCTTTTACCAATAAGCCAGTGCAGTCGATTTCTACAGCGCCTTTGCATGCCATCAGACAAATGTAAAAATCAAAATTCTTTAAAGTAACTACAGTATGTTCAAAGGACTTCAAAGCAGTAATTAAAGACTATATAAGCAGTAGAGAAAAATGCAAGTATCACTGATGAATTGACCAGAAGCCATCTTGTATATTTAACTTTACATATCACATATTCCTTTACTTTTTTTTTTTATATATCTAGTCATATTCTGCCTGAACTTGTGTGTAACAGGCATAATAAAGCTGACCACGGATAAGACAATTTGTATTTTTCAAGTGTGGGAAAAAAATCTTTTGAAAATTTATTAAAACTTAATTTTAAAAAATTGCCAACAAAATGGACATATTATCAGATGAATTAATTTTCCAGCATAATGGAAAATTATACTCATTTGACAATGGTTAACTACAAATGTTTGAGCTGAGGTGCAATGGTGTCACTAAAGCCACAAAGGTGTCACACACGATCAAAAAAATCGGACGAAAAATATCGCTTTTGAAGTGATCGTACGATGATCTAAACTTAATACACAGCTTTTGAGAGCCGATCATGACTGTTCATCTGAAATTATCAGAAGGCACACACAAGAAGAATTTTCTTGTACAATACCAGATCGTAGGATTGTTGTTTAATCTGAACAGTTTTCCTCCAAAAAAAATTAGAAAAGCAAGACTATGCATACTCAGAAACTAAAGAATACATTACTATACAATAAAAGATGTTACATCACTTCCGAAGTTGTATTCTGTTGTATGAGAATTTTCATTAGTTTAGTAGCCTCTTCATTTTTGATATGAGACTAGCATGTAAACAGACAAAAAAAAACGGACGTTCATTCGTTTAATATTCTTATCATGTATACAAGGCTAAAGTGGGGTCTAAATTTCCTTGTTGTTTCACAGCAAGTCGGAACCGAGTAAGGAAATAATGCACGAAAATTCTCGTACAACAAAGGCTTTTTATTGTTGTTTGTTTCTGATTATGCGTGGTCTTTCGTTCCTGATTTTTTTTTGCGTACGAAAATGGTACACATTAAACGAAAATCGTTTGGTTACCGTATGAGAAAAATATTGGAGTTTGTTCCTTCTGAAATTTTCGGTCCCAATCAGCTGTCGAAATTTGTGTACATACTATCATAAAATTGCACAATCGCTCCTCAGATAAAAATGTTCACCCGATTTTCTTACAGTGTGTACGAGCCTTTAAGGTTGGTCATACATTAAGCAATTTTCTTTCCTTCGACCACGGGTCGAGGGAAAGAAAATGGCTTGAGTCCCCCATCAACACTGACTGTGAAATCGCTTGAGTCCCCCATCAACACTGACTGTGAATTCGCTTGAGTCCCCCATCAACACTGACTGTGAAATCCCTCCCACTGCAATATTGTATTCTGACAGCTGGAAATTTTACCGCCATCAGAATAGGATTACTGCTGCCGGCTATATTTGTATATACATATATCTATATAGCTATATATATATATATATATATATATATATATATATATATATATATATATATATATTTATATATTTATTTAATCAATATCATAGAGGATTTATGTAGGGGCAGCAGTTTGTGCGGCACTTTACAATATAAAGGGAGATAGTACAGTTTTTTTTTTTAATCAGGCATTAACATTTAATACTATGGAAAATCTAAAATATTTGTATATTCATATATTTCATTACTTTTATAACCTAGTTTTGTGAAGTCCATAGGACATAAACTATTTACGTCCAATCCAAATAAGTTTATGATTTTTGGCTGTACAGGCTGCAAGTGTGAGAGTGTCAGGTCTGGCAGACTGCATGAGAGGATGTAACATGTAGATCAGGTATAAGTGGGTAAGCCAACTGAAGGCAGACATTGCGGAGCCAGGCCTCAGTGTGGTGCTCAATGTGTGAATAGGGGGATACAATCTCTTTTCTTTGAGGTAATTGATGACAATTAGGTGGTGCTGATTTTTGCTTTGAAGTGTGTTTACACAAGCAGAGCCTTTCTCTAGGAATGGGGTATAAAGAGGGTGAGGATCTCCTCCTAGCAATCATTTCAAGACCTACTCAACCAGCAAGCACAAGGACTTAAGAGAAGAATGGCCCACACTTTTGCTTCGATAGAATGGCTTTCCCAAAGCAGCCTGAAAAAGAAGACAACCTTCAGCTCACCCTGCTCTCATGAGACACCAAAGGATGATAAAACTACTGCCTATTTTTGGAGTCCTGTAATGCAGCCATTTTCAAAAGTTGCCCAAGTGGCACCATACCCAGGAACTCGGCAACTGGCATTGTCTCCAAGCTTATGGGATTCAGATATATCCAATCCATCCAGTCACTATGACGTTTCTCCCTGTACTTTGGAGAGCACAAGACTGTCTCCAGTTTTGCCTTGCACTGATCTACCAGAGGAGGACCTGGAAGCCTCACAATCCCCTCTCTACAATGGACTGTACACCAAGTCAGAAAACATTTTCTTCAACGATGTCCAAAAATCCACCAGTTCTCAAGATATCCCTTCACTCAGCCAAGAGAGATCTGAAAGACAAACGGAGCAAAAAAACTTAAATGAAGACTTGATCCCTTTCGGTAAGTTGTTTTCCATATTTATGAACAATCTTTTCTTATGTTTACTTAATCATAATGGCTACTCCTTTAGAAAGAAGTCTAAAGCCCCATACACACTATCAGTTTTTCTGATGAGTTTTTCCTTCAGGTTTACCAAAACCATGTAGTGCAATGGCCTGCCTGATTGCATACATATTGAAACTCCTAAGGTTTGACCTCATATTATATAGTTTTGGTAAATCTGAAGGGAAAACTCAGCAGAAAAACTGATAGTGTGTATGGGGCTTTACTCTACATTGCCAATAATTAATCAAAGTTTATTATATTAATGTATCAATCCTTCTAAATTTATATAGCTGTAGTGTTTTTTACTATAAATTTTTTACTGTTTTTTTTTTTTTTTTCATTTACTATAATTTTTTTTTTATTGTGTGTTTTTATTTTATTCTTTTTTATTGTGATTTTTATTTTTCATTAACGCTAATTCTTTCTTGCTTTTAATAGGCTGCTCTTCTAGTGTTGAGTCTGGCTATGAGAGTGAAACTAGTCGATCTAGTTCTACATCCCCAGGAGCAGACAGAACAGAGGAATCAAGTGATGCTTCTGATGAAGAGGGTAAAATGGGTCGCAGACTAAGAACAGCCTTCACCACTGAACAGATTACTACCCTCGAAACTACCTTCCAAAAACACAAATACTTGGGTGCATCAGAGAGACGCAAGCTTGCAGCTAAGCTCCAGTTATCTGAAGTTCAGGTATGTACCCATTTCATTGCTCCTGTTTTAGGTAGTTTTGGGATTTTAGATAAAAGTTCATGCCATATAGCTTTTGTTTGGGTTACCTGTATTTGTCGCCTTGTAAAATCAACACCTTACCTATTAACACTTTGCTGATTCCCCTATTGTTCAGATCATTGCTAAGTAATCACTTGATACTGTGAGTCCAATAGGATAATAATAGCTCCCTGAATATATTAGATGACTTAATTATGTGCAGGATCGCAATGTAAACTATGTGGTGTCCATGCTTTTATGTGACCAAAACATTGATTCTTATCATTATTTAAAAATTTTTGTAGTTATAGTAAATTCTAAAATAATGCAAAGAATCAATGGTGTAATATTGTAATTAAGGTTAGTTACAATGGTGAAAGAGTCCTTAGAATTTGTTTTTCAAACAATGATATTTTGTACTTGTATATCCTATACAGAACAATATAGTAACGTCAAGGTTTTTCTTTACAGATTAAAACTTGGTTCCAGAACAGAAGGATGAAACATAAGCGTGAAATGCAAGAAGGGAGACAAGGCCAATTTCACGCGGCTCACATCTATGGTGTGTACGGGTACCCAACACAGTCCATGCCAGCCTATCAGTACACCCAGCCAATGCAACAACACTTTGCACCCAACTCTTTGCTGGATTCCATGTCTGTAAATTATGCTAGCCAAGCACCTACCATGGAATCACTTAACACCTTCAGCCATCCGCAAATGTCCATGATGTACTTGCCCCACCAGTCTGTCATGCCACCTTCCTACCAGTATGAAGAACAGCAGTATGTGAGATATTAACATACCAAAGAACTATATTTTCTTTCAAGACAGAATAAGATTTAAAAAAAAAACTCTTATCTTCATTCCGGAAAGAGGCTTATTTGCACTGGGACTTTGCTGTGTTTACAGATATGTGTAACATATTATATTTTATGAAATTATTACAAAAAGCATTATTCATATTGAATAGTTTGCATAAATCTTGTATTTTTATGGTTTTGTCATAATAACTGGAAATAATAAGTTAAATATTAAAATAATTATTAATAAATAATGATATTTAAATGTACACATGTTCTTTATTTTTATTTTAAGGGTGTTCACAATGTGTAGCCACATTATGACCCATTAGCTTTGTATTGGAGGTCTGTAAGCACATTCCTCAATAAACATACCTAATTACTGACATATGTAAGTCATACAGGTCCTGTGGTTAATTAGATTCAGTCAATGCCTTGCCTGCATTTAATCAGCCACAGAATCTTGTCTAATTGATGTATTTTACAGAAATTAAAGGGAAGAATGGCTAGTCATGGTTATTATAATAAATACTATCTATGCTATATATACCAGCTGTAAAAATGGTAAAACAAAAATAGGCTAATTATAAAAAGCCCACCCATAAATATTTATTGTCCAGTTTAATTTGAAGGTGAAATAGTCCTAATGCCGCGTACACATGAGCGTAATTTCCGTCGGAAAAATCTTGGATGTTTTTTCCAACAGAATTCCGCTCAAGCTTGGCTTGCATACACACAGTCACACAAAAGTTTGCTGAACTTTCGACCGGCAAGAACGCAGTGACGTACAACACTACTACAAGCCGAGAAAATTAAGTTTAATGCTTGGATGGAGCATACACACAGTCCCATTTTCTGTCCAAAAACTCTCATCAGTCTTTTGCTGCCGGAATTTCCGCTCGTGTGTACGGGGCATTAGGATTCACTTCGTACAAGATCTATTACCAAAATTCAGGCCTTTTTTTTTTAGCTTGTGGCTGTGGTGAACTTAATAGGCTCAAATCTCTGAGCTATAGTAGTCATTATTTTTCTGTAATTATCTTTAATATTTAGCAATGACAGCCACCTGGCTAAAAATAAAAGTTTTTATGGCAAATAGCATATATGTTATAGCTTAATGAATGAAGCCATATAGCGGACATCTTCCTATCCAAACTCTGGCCATGTAGCTGTTAAAGCGTTCCAGTGAACTATAATAATATAACATCTGTAAAGCTTATGTTTATTAAGCCAGCCATAAATGGTGCGATTTTCTTTCCTGCAACCACGGGTTGCAGGAACGAAGATCGTTCGATTTCCCCAACAACACAGTCGGTTTTGATGGGAAATCCCTCCTGCAGAGCTATTGTGTTTTCTCAACAGGGGAGCCGTTTGGGCTGAGAGAACAGCAGTGTTTATTACTACCAGGTAGAGTCACTGGCAATAATCGCATGAAAATATATATATTCCTCGCACTACTGTGAGTAATTAGACTGGCAATAATTAAATAAAATTATAAAGATCGCAGCAATATGTAAAGTGTTCACAATCACACAAAAAATGTAATCAATATTGTAAATAATTTCGCGCAAAAATGCAATAAAAAGTGAATAAAGTGCAATAATAAAAAATTCCAGCAGGTGGCGGTGGTAATAAATAAATCTGGAAACCTTCAATGAGTGATCAATAAAAGCACAATATAATAGCTAAAATAAATAGTGACAAATGTCCAAGATTTAAAGTGGCAAGTGCAAAATGAATATGAATCAAAACTATAACAGAGTGAAACTATTCATTTTCTCTCTGTTATTGCTTTGATTCATATTAATTTTACTTCACTTGGCACTATTTTCACCCATTGTTTGGTCATTTATTTCTTTATGACACTTTTGACACATATTTATGCACTTGGCACTTTAAATCTTGGACGTTTGTCACTATTTATTTTCGCTATTATATTGTGCTTTTATTGATCATTGATTGAAGGTTTCCAGATTTATTTATTACCAGCGCCACCTGCTGGAATTTTATTATTACTGCACTTTATTCGCTTTTTATTGCATTTTTTGTGCAAAATTATTTACAATATTTAATAATCTCATGAAAAATCCGACAGGCTGGTCGTACCCAAGTTCATCAATCAATCAACTTGGGTACAATCAGCCTGCCCATACATGGTTCAAATCTTGGCTGGTCTCTGCTGAACCAGCCGAGATTTAAACGGTCTATGGCTGGCTTTAGTGAAAGAATTAAATAAGGGCACATTTCAAATATTGGTAGGTAAATGAAAACCACATGGTACCTAGATACTTTTGTTATTAGATTGGTGTAGGATATGACAATATTATGTACAACATTGTCATGTAAGCACCCATTCATACCTGATTTTGCATTGGCAATACATGCACCACACCCTTCATTATCATGTGTTGTTGCATGCTGTGTGATCTTGCTCCATTTATTTAAATTGGATAAATATTTCTTGCTTTAGTTTTCTTTATCACAGTGCACCCCAAAGCACATCATGTATGTGGTGCAGTGTAGTTGTACTCTATTTATGTGTTGGGGTGGCATTTAAAATGAATGGCACCATAACACTCTACAATCTGCTTGGTGCAGTAGAGCTTTTTTCAGTATGTTGCCACAAAATGGTGGTGTGAATGGGCCTTGAGGACAACATCATGCAACAATTCAGCTGTTCAGTAGATGGACTTTTGTACAACCAGGGTTGCTCATACATAGATCGAAATCGAGTCCCTGCTGAACTGGCCGAATTTCAATCCATGTATGTACATAATTACTGCAATGAAATGATTTGCAGTTAGGCTTATTTAAAATGAGGGTTAAATTACTTGACAAGCTTAGTTTTGCAGTTTGTATCCTGTTGGTGACATTTTTCTTCATGTCTTGTCTTCAAGATCCAATGGAAAGTAAGGTAAAATTGGAGTCAATCTGATCGGTACATGTATGTGAACATAAAGGAGTTTGTAGAACTTTATCTTTGCCTATCGTTGATGGAAGTCTATCTGATCGGTACATGTATGTGAATATGATAGAATAACCTTTGTGTCTCTGGTGTGGTGGAAGGTGAATAATCACTACTGGATGGACATTTTTAAGGCACGGAAGATATATTTATCTATGTATTTATTTCACCAATTATTCTTTCATTCATATTATTAATTAATTATTTATTTCTGCTCGTATTTTGATTTTATCTATATACAGATCATTCAGTTTTTAAGCACATCTATATGGGCACTGATTGCATAAGGTGGCAACTGTATTAATATCAAAAGGGTGACAGCAGCGCACTAATTGTACACAATTAATTGTTTACATATATTTCATTTCATTTTTAGTGAGAGATCACTTTTATTGGTTGCAGCGGTGTCCTAATTATTATTTTTTTTTATATTTTTTCATTGTTTACATTTTACCAGCGCTTTAGTAATTATCAGCAATTTTTCACAAATCAACAATGAACATCATATAGTATTAATGCGATTGTGAATATAAGATCATGATACAAAATA
Organism: Lithobates sylvaticus; assembly: GCA_028564925.1. Classification (NCBI taxonomy): domain Eukaryota; kingdom Metazoa; phylum Chordata; class Amphibia; order Anura; family Ranidae; genus Lithobates; species Lithobates sylvaticus. Next base: position 73,210,134 of record CM053036.1, on the reverse strand, counting down.
CCCAAAATATACCGCCCATAGATATTGGTGGGCTAGCTGTCCTATAGACTGGCATAGACACCTTACATGTTTCAGACTAATTATAATCCTTCTTCAGAATGGGTAGTAGTAGTTCTACAATATAAATATTTCGTATTAACATATTAATATAGAAATGCATATAGAGCCAAGAAAAGTGCATTCATGTATCTATATATGGCATAAACAGATCATATGTCATACTTACAAAATGATAAAAACCAAATATTGCATATAACTGATGAGTAAGTGTTCAGTTGTTTCTCAGAGAGGGCAGCGCAGACATGCACGAGATGGAACCACGAGGACCGCAAGGAAATGAGCCCAAAACTGCACATACAGGGACCCCAGGTAACGGAGCAAAGGCTCCCACCATGTATTGTCAAACAGCCAGTTAGTAATCAGTCATTGGAGAGTTTATTATGATGCTCATCTGTATAGATAAGCAGATATAGAAAGTTGTTAATATGATGTACAGGTATGCAGGGACTTAGACACATTTAAATTGTAATATAGTGAAAACAATCTATACTCACACTAATTTGAAAACTAATAATTGTTAATATGAATAAAACTTGCAGCTGCTGTACACAAAGTGCTAATCACTTGAATCATGCAATAAATAAATTACAGCGCTTGCAACAAATGAAAATAAAGCAAATAACCCTCAAAAATCTTAACACAAATTGTGTTGGTGTATATTCCAAAATTGTACTATTAAAGTGCTCTGGTGCTCCAAAAAACTTCAAAGGCTCTATATGATTACAAAGATACAACATTTGAAAAACTGATAAATGGACAAAAAATATGAGGTTAAATTATATTGCAATGATGTCCCAATATAAGTGCTCTTCCATTGGGCCATTTCCTAAAACGAAACACAGTGGATCCATCCTTTGGGGACTATGAGTCCTTTAGGGTTGAATATAGAATTGGACTTGAATTGCTTTCTTTCCAATTGGTAAAATTATTCTTGATATGGTCATATAATTAACTAAATGTCTATTTTTAATTCATTTTATTTCATTTTTATTTTGATTTAATTTTATTTTATTTTTAGTATGTATGATTTTTTTATACGTTTTTCTTCTTTCTTTTTCTTAATTGTTGGTAAAATTAGGTTTTTATTATGGTATTTTTACTATCATTTATTGTAAATAGATTTTTAAAAAACTTATTTTTTTATATGTAATGATTAAAGATATAATTGTGGGATTGACGTTCTTTGGACGGAATATATTAATTTCTTAATCCATGGGAAAATGGCCTGTACTACTGTGCAAGGTAGAGACAAAGTTTTTTAGCTCTACAAAAAAATGGCCACTAATAAAATCTCATTGGACAAATACGAGGGAGGAGACTCCCCTTGTATATAAAAACTTGGTCGTTCTAACCAGAAATGAGGTCCTTGATGACACCTTGTGGGAGGGCGAAACACGTTGACGTTATTTCCGGGGCCCAGTCCAGACAACGCCCCCCCATTTGGGGCTTGAATGTGCTTCCTTTCTGGCCTTAAGAAATCGCGGGGTTCCATTTCCCTTCCTGCTTGCGTTCCACCCTGGAGCACGATATGGAGGCCACACGAGCATCGGTGGCATGTTGACACAGGACATGGCTAGGCCCTGCCCCCCTCTTGGGGGTGTGGGGCCGTGCCACGAGCCCAGATGCAGAGGGATCCATGATGGGTGCTGGATGCCCAGATTTAGGCACCAGCATTTCCATCTTGCCTTATCAGCCGTCCCCTATAATTCTATTATCAATTGAATCATCAAGCCCTCCAGCTGGGTATATCTGCTCCTTCCTGTGTGGTCATTCCTGCAGCACACAACTGGGAGTAGGTTACACTGAAGCTGACTGTGGAGACCAAGGTATGCTGAACTATGAGGCAGATCGTATTGATTTTAATTATGAGATATATAACTGGATACTAGCCAGATTTAATCTCTAAGTACATGCTTATGACTATATTACCATTTATGCAATAAATAGATTACAGTGCTCGCAACAAATGAAAATAAAGCCAATAACCCTCAAAAATCTTATCACAAATTGTGTTGATGTATAATCCAAAATTGTACTATTAAAGTGCTCTGGTGCTACAAAAAAACGTCAAACACTGATTACAATTTAAATGTTTATAAAGCCTCGTACACACGATCAGATTTTAGGACGACTGTTCGTCCGTTTTTTGCTGCATGCTAGTCTCATGTCGAAAGTGAAGTGGTTACTCACCATATGAAAATTCTCATACGACAGAATACAACTTCAGAAGTGACGTCATGTGTTGAATAATTTTGTATGTATTCTTTCGTTTCTGAGCATGCATAGTCTTGCTCTTATGTTTTTTTTCCGACGAAAACCATACTAATTAAACAAAAATTGGACGTTGAGCTCACGTACGACAAAAAATTTATAGTCAGCTTTTGTCGGACAAAAAAACAGAATCGGCTGTCGAAAGCATCATACTAACCATCCGAAAATCGGCAGATCGTTCGTCGGACGGAATTTTACTTCCGATTTTCGTATTGTATGTACGGGTCATAAGTCCCGGCATTCCTGTAAACAACAACTCTCTTTATCTGCTTATTTATATAGATGAGCATCATAATAAACTCTCGAACGACCGATTACTAACAGGCTGTTTGGCATCACATGGTGGGAGTCTTTGCTCCATTACCTGGGGTTCATGTATGTACTGTTTTGGGCTCATTTACTCGCAGTCCTCGTGGTTCCATCTGGTGCATGTCTGCTCTGCCCTCTCTGGGAAACAACTGATCACTTATTCATCAGTTATATGCAATATTTGTTTTTTTATAATTTTGTATGTATGACATATGATCTGTTTATGCCATATATAGATACATGAATGCACTTTTCTTTGTCCTATATGCATTTCTATATTACTATGTTAATATGATATATTTATATTGTAGAACTACTACTACCCATTTGACATAAAACCTCTGAAGAAGGACTATAATTAGTCTGAAACATGTAAGGTGTCAATGCCAGTATGTATGACAGCTAGCCCACCAATATCTATGGGCAGTATGTGCCAGACGTACAGAATGCACTATTTTGGGTATTATGTATCATAATCTTATATTCACAATTGAATTAATACTATATGATGTTCATTGCTTATTTGTACTATTTTATCATGTTGTTATAATAATAATAATTAAAAAAAAATATATATATATATACCTATATTTTGGTCTGCCTGTCAAAAGATCCATGAGGGGTTTTACTGTGCCATATGCACCAGGTGTTTTTTGTTTATGTATTCATGTAGATTGGACAGATTTAGACACCTTTCACATGTGCGGATCCTGGGAGGATCCTTTTTTGGACATCCGCTTGCTCAGCGGGGATCGCTCCGTTGATCCCCGCTGAGCCGGCGGATGACTAGTCCGTCTCTGCACACTGTGCAGAAACGAACTGGTCATATCTCCGCTTTCCTCTATGGGAGGATCAGATGAAAATGGACTGTCTGTCCGTTTTCATCCGATCCAATCCGCAGACGGATGGAAAAATAGGGTTTTCCTCCATCATCAGAAATTAAGCATAGCGAAGACTGATGTCATTGGATGTCAGCGGATGAACATCCGCTATCTCATAGGGATACACGTATGTCCTTTTTTCATCCGTAAACGGATGGATGAAAAACGGACATACGGTACGCCCCGTGTGAAAGGGGCCTAATTCTTGCCTTACACATACCGATCCCTCCAATCCCAATTTTACTTACTACCAATGGTCATTAGGACAAAATAGGAGGGTGAGCCTCCCTGGTGGGGACACAAACACCTAAAACCTTTCACCACTCCAGTCAAATCTGAAAACAAACTTGGCTTTGACTTTTAACCTCCTAGGCGGTAATCCCGAGTCTGGCTCGGGTTCAGTTTTTTCTGCTAGGAGCGGTAACCCCGAGCCAGACTCGGGCTGCATTGCAGGATACAGGGGGGGAAGTTACTTACCTTTTGCCCTGGATCCTGCGATGTCTCCCCGCTGTGTGTGCGAGCCGTCCGCTCGCTCGATTCACACAGTGCCCGAGTGCCGCTGATCTCCGTTCCCTGCGACGTTCCGACGCACGGGAGCGGAGATCGGCGCCAAATTCAAAAAAGTTTAAAAACACAACACACATACAGTACTGTAATCTTACAGATTACAGTACTGTATACAAAAAATACACACCCCCTTTGTCCCTAGTGGTCTGCCCAGTGCCCTGCATGTCATTTTATATAATAAAAAGATTTTTTTTCTGCCTGGAAACTGGAGATTGTCCATAGCAACCAAAAAGTGTCCCTTTATGTCAAAAGTGGTTTTAGACCAGCTAGAAAACACCGATAAAAAATTAGAATCACAATTTATCATCAAACAATAAATTTAATGACAGCGACTATTCTGCAACTGAGCAAATTTCAGTGTTTTTGATTTGATTACATTATTGAATCATTTTTATATATATTTTTATTATATTATAATTTATGATTTTGTGTTTCAAACTTTATCATACCCGGGATGTCTACTAGACTCTGGTTCGGACAGATTTAAGTGAGTTATTCATAAGAATTGCATGCCTACAATATAAAAACGCCAAATTTCCATGCAAAATAATTGTACCGCTTTCAGCACAAAATTCCAGACATAATCATACCGCCAGGGAGGTTAATAAGTGTAGTTTCCAGCTGCTCCTCATTTTCAGAAACAGACCTAAATGTTAAATCTTTCTCTATAAATTTCTGTCCCTGTTGTAATTTTTTTATTTTATTTTAGAAATAACCACTTGTGTGTGTAACATATTACATATTTACATATAACATATTTTATCTTTTTTTTTTTTAGTTATACTGTAGTATTTATATACAGCATTAAACCATTCACATGAGTCCCTGTATCACAATGTTATAGCCCATATCCAAAGTAGAAGTAGTTAGTCTTACTACTACTATAGATAGTAGCCCTACAAGTTATGGAGTTAAATTCAGGCAAAGCATTACCAGTATTTAATAAGCCACAAAATGTAAATAATTTGTGGTTGACTGACCACTTAAAAAATGGGGATGCACCTCACACATACAAAATTAAGTCAAAGTGCATGTATAATAACAAAGAACACTTGGAAGTGATCTAAAATGTTACTTTTAGGTTGCTCTGATCCATATGGTACTTTGTAAGAGTGAAAGCAGTTGAACTTTCTTAGAACATTCTTATCCTAAGAATTTTCATTCAAAATGCTGGCTATACACATTTCAAATGTTAGCCAATTTCAGTTTTTACTTTTAAGCCAATGGGAATTGCAAATACAATGACAATTAAAGGAGAAGTTCATCTTTTAAAACAAAAAAAGAATAAATGCACATTTTTTGCAGGTAAAAAGGGTGCATTTTTTTTTTTAGGAAGCCTGCACAGCATTGTACCTGTGATCAGCAGATCGTGGGTGCAATCTCAGGCTTCTGCAGACTCTTAGCATAGCTGTCTGCCTGTACCTCATATGGACAGGCAGTTACCTGAGAGCAGAGGGATCAATGGGCCATAAGGACCCTCTCGCAGCTCATTGAAAACAGCAAGCCATCAGTAATGCTGACCATACATGGATTGAAATTTGGCCAGTTCATTAGGAGCTGTCCAAATTTTGATCCATGTATAAGCAACTGTGAATGAATGACGTGACCGTGTGGGTGTAGCCCTGTGCGGCCGCGTTTTTTTCAAAAAGTGACAGCTGGTCAAAAATCAGAAATCACATTTTTAGCATTTTTTGTACTAGCATTGAGGAGTGTTTAGCATTTTCTGCTAGAAAACCGCTCTCATAAATGCAAAACAGAAATGTTTTTTTTTTTCTGCCTTTAAACGCTGAGCTGAAAAATATGCCTCTAAATGGCCAAATGTGCATAGACACATTGGGAAAAAATGTGTTGCTTCTACAGGCAAAACGCCAAACTCCTAGGAGCAACGTTTTTTTAAGCCAGTATGCATGGACCCTTAAAATGGTTGGAACATATTCCAAAAGTCATCTACCACTCACAAGTTTGATCGACCTCCAGAATTCGATCACTTGTGAAGTCAACTGGGAAATAAACTGAAAGTGCAGATTACTGAAAGATCAAATTGGAAAAAACTATGCAATTTCATTAAAAGTGATCAGCTTATTTGACTGGGGTAGTTTCCAGCTCAAATTCTTACAATCAACTGAAACCACCATTTTAAAATTGATTATTTAAGATAAACCAGGATTGTGTCCCACCATGATGGTAGTGGCAGTGAGCTCTGACAGACATACACTTAGGGTTCTGTTTTCTTTTGATTACCCAGACCCTGTATATGGTCTGCCTATTTTTCAAAACATAAATGGATACATAATGGATAAGAAAACACTAAATATAATCTCTATATTTTTGGTAATCACACAATTTCTAAGCATCTAAATGTTGCCATAGAGCAAATGTCTGAAATTCAAACTATGGATGCCCTGTTAGCACCATATGGTTGCGCCTGAAAATCGCCCCAGTGTGAAAGGGGCCTTAGAATACACTGAACAGCTCTGCAACCGAATGAAAATTTACCAGCAGCCCCGTTCGAGAGGAGTCGAACATTAGATCGACTTCTCTCAAATGGTAATGGCCATAGTATGGATTGAAACTTGGATGGTCCCTGCTGACCTGGCCACATTTCAATGCATTGTTGGCCGGTTTTTGTACTGAAATGGGCTCATGCTTTATGTAGGATATGCAGGTTCCTTCATAAAGGGTAAAATGCAGGATGCACAGCTAATGTCCATCACAGCTCATGAACTGTCACTTGGATTCACATCAGATTGTGGAAAAGCCCCGGTAGACAGAGTGGAGCCACTGAGTAGTACATTTGCAAACCAAAGTGTTACCTGCTAATCTAGTCACATATCACACATCTAAGACATTAGATCTTATTGCCCCACATTATCTCTCCCTTTGATGACCAATTAGATGGCAAACAGTCTTAAAAACAGCTAGTGTTTACATCTCAAGCCGTTTGTTCATTGCCAGTGTACAAAACAGGAGAAACAGGGGACGTGTTTGATTTGGCTAAAGAATGGCCTTGGAGACAAGACTGTGATGAAAAGACAAGACACAAAAGTAGGTTTCTACTGTCTATATCACCTTATCAATTAATTTAATGACTTCACCATTTGCAATTGTAAATGGAACAATACTGGAGCCACCATCCTGCTGTGTTTTAACAGCTGTCACAATGAATATAATTCTGACTTCTGATTCTGAAAAACTTGTTCATACTTGTGGTATATTATAGGTCTGGGTCATCTGTGGCTTTCCAGTTCTGGTAAATGGGTAATTCTGACCACAGCAATCCTAAGGCTGGCCATAGACAGAGCGATTTCTTTTTTCCTGTAATCTGTGGTTTGCTCAGAAAATCACTTGATTCTCTCATCAACACAGTCAGTGTTGACGGGGAAATCCCTCCCGTGGAGCCATTGTGTTCTCCCAGCAGGGGGACAGAATGAGCCGTCTTGGCCAAAAGAACACAGTTATAACAGCTGCTAACAATATTTACATGTAAAATCCAACAGGCCGGTTGTACCCAAATTGATCGATTGATCAACTTGGGTACATTCAGCCTGCCCATACATGGCTCGAATATTGGATGGTTCAGTAGGAACTGTCAATGGCTGGCTTAACTGGCCAATTGCAGTCATATCAGCTAACAATTTAACATCTGTGACTCAAAGTAACTCAAGTAACCACTTATTACAACCAAGGTATGCAGAATACCATCTCTGAATGCACAACACATCGAACTATGAGAAAGATAGGCTACAGCAGCAGAAGACCACACCGGGTGCCACTGCTGTCAGCTAAGAACAGAAAACTGAGGCTAAAATTCGCACAGGCTCACCAAAATTGTGCAATACAAGATTGGAAAAACGTTTTTTGGTCTGATAAGTCTCGATTTGAGCTGCGACATTCAGATGGTAAAGTCACATGAAAGCATGAATCCATCCTGCCTTGTATCAACGGTTCAGGCTGGTGGTGGTGGTGTAATGGTCTGGGGGATATTTTCTTGGCACACTTTGGGCCCCTTAGTACCAATTATGCATCGTTTAAAACGCCACAGCCTACCTGAATATTGCTGCTGACCATGTCCATCCCTTTATGACTACAGTGTACCCATCTTCTGATGGCTCCTTCCAGCAGGATAATGCACCATGTCACAAAGCTCAAATAATCTTACCACTGGTTTCTTGAACATGACAATGAGATCACTGTACCCCAATGGCCTCCACAGTCACCAGATCACAGTCCAATAGAGCACCTTAGGAATGTGGTGGAATGGGAGATTCACATCATGGATGTGCAGCCGACAAATCTGCAGTAACTGCGTGATGATATCATCCCAATATGGACCAAAATTTCTGAGGAATGTTTCCAACACCTTGTTGAATTTATGCCACGAAGAATTAAGGCAGTTCTGAAGGTAAAAGGGGGTCCAACCCGGTACTAGCAAGGTGTACCTAATAAAGTGGCCGGTAAATGTATACCATATACAGAGTTAACTGTTTTATAAACTCATCCACCCGGCATCCTCGTTTTTCCTTATGTTTTTAATTCAATGGAGAATATATACATATTTTATAAGCAAGCCATCCTTCTCTCTGTCCCATTTCCCTCACCACAATGAATACATATGATAATGGTTTTTTACTAGCTTTATAAAATGTAATATAAAATGTTTTATCCGTATTGTATAACTTTTCAAACCAATTTTGTTTTATTTATTCACACATAAATATGACTGAAATATGAATTACAAGAACACATTATGTATGCCATCATATTTTTATTGTATTTTTTAATCGGTAATTTTAAAACAACATCAGTCAATACTGTAAGGTCCAATTTATGATAATTATATGTGCATATTCTATATATTTTTTTTTTTCATACACATGATTTATTTACACATGATACTGTATATTTCACCACTGACACCTTATTTTATTATATTATGAGAATATTTCTAATTTGTAAGCTGGCTAAACACTTATAGATTTTTTATTCGTGCCTCCTGTACCAGCCTATATGGCACAAATGAAGGAATTTCCCACTTCAGCTATTGTAATTTGACAACCGGCTGTCAAAATACCCAAACAGTGAATGTCATCTGATTGGATGCAGTCACTATTAAGCTGAAAATTTTCCCCCTGCCTCCTTTAGTTTTTTTTAAAGCCACCCGCTGATTGATATTTGGGATCCAGCCAAGACTCATTACTCTTTATCCTGCCTAGTCTTTAATGTCCTGTTTCTGAGGAAGTGGCCATTGATGGTGTTGTTATTTGATAAATACCATATAAATATATTTATGTATCTCTTGTTTAAAAAAAACTTGAAGATTTGTCCTTTACTATGGGTACCACTGCTGACCTCACCTCCATCTTTTTGGATGCAAATTCTTTTACCTCATTGTACACTGGGATCCTTATATGGTCTGGTATTTGATCATCCTGAATACCCAGAGGAGAATTCAGAGAGACCACCCACCATACATGCATGGAAACACACTTTCCTCAAGAACTAAATCTGATTACTTGATCCCTATCTGGGATTTTTGCAACCCTACAGTTGTGAGCACACACAATTATCCATGCACTGTTCTTTTTCAGAACCTTCAACATTTTGTTTGAATTACTACACTCATTTGTATCTCTCCCATTTCAATTTTTTATTTTATTACCTCCATTTCTGATGATTTTTTCATCATCTACCTTACTAACTCAGTGTCCGCACTGCATTCTGACAATCCCTCCACTGGCCTCCAATTGCTCAATTAATTCAATTCAAAATACTAAGGCCTGATTCACACTTTTGCGTTTTCAATACATTGAAATTTATTAAATCAAAAACCAGAAAAAAGTACCTGGCCCTTTCCATAAAATGCACAGATGTGAACTACATCCATAGGAAACCATGTTAAATGGACTGTAGTGTGTTCCTGCAAAACTGAAAACACACTAAAAAATGCATAGGTGTGAACCAGGCCTAACGCAACATACAAAGCCATTTACAGCCCTGCCCCAAGCTACATCACCAATCTTGTCTCAAAATATCACCCAAACTGTCCTCTTTGCTCCTCACAATAACCTTGTGCGCTCTAGCTCTATTGGCTCCTCCCCCTATGGTCACCTCCAGGGTTTTAGGTGATCCTTAAAAACCCATGTCTTCAGGGAAGTCTATCTTTTCTTAAACCACCTAACATCTGAACATTTAATTCTTCCATCAGCTCATCCCTCACAGTTATTTTATATTGCACAACTTGCCCCTCCCTATTAGATTGGAAGCTCTTATGAGCATGGCCCTCTTAACCATATCTCCCAACTTTCTGAGATGGGAATAAGGGGCACCTATTAGCAAAAGTTTGTAGGCATTTGTTAAACCCACAAGTGTTTTTATTTTTACCACCACTATTCCTTCCGGGCGTACACCATCTAGCGGTTCTGGAGACGAACACAGGGAGAGCACATCCATCCCAGGGATTGACCTCACTGATGACCCCCATTGTATGGGACCTTACTATGCCTAAAGGCCCGTACACACGTCAGACTTTTTGACAACCAACATGCAAATTAGCTGTTTTGGACCAACATCCGACTGTGTGTACGCTCCATCGGACCAACTTTTTCCAGGTTTCATCTGACTTTTGTTGGCTGTGCGAACGGACCAACTTTCTGCCAACAAAAGTCTGATGGACCAAAGTCCGACCGTGTGTACACAAAACCAACGGACTTTTGTACAAACCAATGCAAAAGATCAGACAACAATACAGAAGTTGACCAAAGGTGGCGGTAAAGAGCAGAAAAACCAAGTGATTTGGTGAAAGTTGGCTGAAAAAGTCCTGCCGTGTGTATGCAATACCAACTTGGGGCCAACGCCCTTTGGACAAAAATCGTCCAATCGTGTGTATGAGGCTTTACACTTACTACAAAAATGTGAGTTATGCTTGCAACCACTTGTTGAATTAAAACTGTTATACAGTCTGCACCCAAAGGCGCCTCTTTTTCTTGTTTGTTTCAGTTTTTTGGGAACATAGTTTCTGTTTCCACCGGATGACTGCCGTGATTTGTGGACTGTGATTCCCCCTTCCACTCCCTTCCGTATCCCGTTCACCTATATTGCCATTGAGCATATTATGCCTCTACAGCCATTTTGCATAATTTATGGACTTCTTCACCACCATACAGAGCGGACTTTAAGCCTTTCTTGTGCATAAACCTATGCTCATCAAGCACTTTGTTGTTTTTAATTATTGTGGATTATTGTTTTAGTGTTGCGCCATTTACTTGTATGATTCCTTTTTGCAATTTACAGATGCAGAAATTCAGAAGTTGAATGAAAGGTTTAGCATTGTAAAACACTTTTGTACAGATAAATAGTGCATTTTATATATAACTTTATAAATCAGACCAAAAATGAGAGACAAATGAGGAGGGAAGAGGGACATTGTTCAAAATGAGGGACAGTCTCTCAAAATCAGGAACAGTTGAGAGCTATGTCTTAAAGTGGTTGTAAACCCTTACAGACCATGTTTACCTACAGGTAAGCCTAGATTAAGGCTTACCTGTAGGTGCAAGAAATATCTCCTAAACCTACACGGTTTAGGAGATATTTGCAAAAGACAGGCACCGCTATCTACGGCGGTTTAGGAGATATTTGCAAAAGATTCCCGCGTGCATGCGCCAATCACAGCGTCGGAGCCGCTATACCCGAAATGAAGATGGACGCTTCGTGGAAGAGGGGACAGCGGTGACATCACTGGCTCCTGTGTCAGGTAAGTGACACATAATGGGCTACTATGCGATGCATAGTAGTCCATTATGCTTTACCTTTGCAGGGAAACAAAGAGGAAGTAAAACCCATCAGGGTTTACTTCCTCTCAAACCCTCTTGTATTGTATCGTAATTGTATTGTCTCCCTTTATATCGTAAAGTGCTGCACATACTGTAGGCACTATATAAATCCTGTATAATAATAGCAACAATTTTTTTGGAAAACTCCTGCAATGTTTAGGTGACCCATAGAATTCAGGCCATTGCCTACTTTGGCCAGCGACTAAATCGGGAAACTACTGTCTAACGTCTATGTAAACCTTAACAGAACAATCAGAAATCTTTTTGTATGGATATCTGTAGGTGTGTCAGGGTGTGCTTTGCTATAAGACATGTTTAAACGCATCTCTAAGTAGGATAGCCATTTATCTAAAGCTATTGTATTAGCTAAAGGCAACTAAGATCAAACTGTCTTATCTTTGCTTCATTTTAGATTTATTAGGAACTTAGAGATTATTTCAAGATGAGTACGGATCTATCATAAAAAATTCATACCACACCTTGACCTCTTTACATATTCAGTAGACTGAAGACTCTGCTACAAAGCGCTTGAATTATAATATTATTCATTTTAATGGAGGCATCTACCTACTACATATTAACATCACAGTTGGTTGGACAGGCCTGGAGCATAAACAGTTTACCACTTCAAGCAGTCAAGGGACAGAGCTACAAGCAGTGATCAATTTCCTTATCAGTCATATTTAAACGAGACCTCCATTCAAAAGAGATAATTAGGTGCCATTCTAAATGACCCACTTAAGTGCTATACTCCATTGTGTTCACTTAGCCAGTCTACGGAGACAATGAAAAACCAAACAGGATGAGGTGAGAGTTTCCCATTAGGAGACTCTTTGATCCATTCTCAAAACCTCTTTGCAGTTTATTGGGTGTGCCATAGATCTCTGATGTCCTGTGATAGTCCATATGCTCTGTTTAACCAATGTCCTCTATGCCTTACCTGAGATATATATCACCAAACCCACGGTCTAAAGACTGCCTTATGGCTGATTATACGGGTTTGCGCAAAATTCACAAACAATGTGAAATGACAAATAAAAATAAATGGCTTTAAGTATTCTTCTAACTTTATTTCATTTGCCTGAGAAGTTTAGACATAAATTATGCAAATAATAATAAAAAACAATGGGTGCAGTAATGTATTTATATAAAAAAAAAAAATCATAAACCTATTTTTAAATGCAACTTGTGTTAATATCTGTATATGACCTAAAGTGACTGTAAAGTCTTGTTTTTTTTTTAATCTAAAAATAACGAACAGGTTATACATACCTGCCCTGTGCAGTGGATTTGCACAGAGCAGCCCCAATCATTTTTTTCTCGGGTGCCTCTTTGGTGCTCCAGGCCCCTCCCGCCTGTTTAATGCCCCCTGTTTAATGCTTGCTATGCGGGTACCCGAGCCGAGTCACATTCAGACACAGAGCCATGGCCCTTTTCTCTCCTCATTGGCTGACTGACTTTGATTGACAGCCTCAGGAGCCATTGGCGCCACGCTACTGTCTTAGCCAATGAGGAGGGGAGTCCTGGACAGCCGAGACAGTCCTACAGCAACTCTGGATCTAGATGGAGCTCAGGTAAGTATTAGGGGGCTGAGGGGGGCTGCTGCATACAGAAGGCTTTTTATGCCCCCCCCCACGAGTCCTCCGATTTGACAGAGAGTCTGCCCGGCTCACTGTCACAATCTAGAAAAACTGCAGCCATGCGGGGCTCACAGTGTTTTGTGAATGGGAAAACTACAAGTCCCAGCAGCTTTTGCGGCTGTCGGCTTGTATTTCTCAATGAACTATCAGGGTGCTGTTGATCGCTCTAGGTAGTTCATGGAGCTTCCTGTCACTCAGTAACTGTCTGTCTGTATCAGAGGTACAGGCAGACAGCTACACAGACAGTCTGCAGGACCATGGCATTACACCCAGGATCTGCTGATTGTGGGTACAATGCTTTACAGGTCCCTAACAAAAAAATAATAAATGCATATTTTTTTACTTGCAAAAAAATTGTGCATTTATAATTTTTTTGTAAAAGTGAAGTTATCCTTTAATTTAAACTGCTTTTATCCCAGCATCAGCTTACCAAACACCACATATACATTAGCTAAAAGTCTGCCAATTCATTCATATTTGAGTTGATTATTTATGGCCTGTAGAACAAAATGGAGGACAAAAGAGATTGGGACTAGGTTTATAACTTGTCTGATTGATATTTTCCTAAAGAGTTGTTGATGGGCAAGTTCTTGCCTGCCGCCATAGACGCAAGATTGACTCCCAATTTTCCCAAAAGCCTTAAAGCGTTTGTTACCCCCAGCACTTCATATTCCTGATATGTGTACCATGTACTTGTATGAGAAAGTATCCAGTTCTCTTTGTATTGCTTCCTTTATGTGTAGCGCACCCTCTAATGACTGCAGTTAAACTGGGATCCCCCACTCTGCACAGCCAGGCACACTGAATTTTCACAGGCACTTCAGAGACAGAGAAAAGTCCGTGACTTTGTTTTTGTTATTTATTGAGGGTTAATAACTTGGATAGGGATGGGAGGTTATGGGATGCCCACTTGACTTTAGCAAAACTTCAGGGACATTGTTCTTATATACGGCCTCTATACACAGTCTATATACAGCTCCAACCTCTTCCTCCAGCACACTATTGCTAGCAGACACCAGCTGAATCACTGTTTGGATATCTGATAAACTCTCAGTCAGATGTTTGAGTGATGGCCCATTACACTCAGGCCCCTTGTAGTGTAGCAAAAAATACCATGAAACAGCTGGCACATTTCCTCCTGTGGCTACTGATCCCAGCACCATCTCTTCAGGCACTGCCAACCCACCTGGCTGCAGCTGCCTCTTTCACTAACCCTCCAGGCTAACTTCTCCCCACAGTTCTCCAGACTGACTATTTACCAGCCCACCCGGCTGACTCTCGGGAGATCTCCCAGACATGCTGACCTGCTCCTGCTGTCCTCCCTCCTTATTCCCATGCCTCCAGGAAGGGCTTCCTCCATGTGTTATGGCATTATCCTTCCAGCCTCCGAGCCCCGACCCAAGGTCACCCCCCCCCCCAGAGTAGGGAGCACCCCTGAGGGCTACCGACAGCCTCTTCAGCACTTCATCTCCATCTTCCACCCGACTTCCTGACTGGCGTGGCTCCTTATTATTTTTGAGGTGGCCTACCCTCTGCCAGCCCTTTACTGGGGATTGGCTAAGGCTCTCATAAATTTTCCAGCTCTTCTTAACCTCCACTTACTAGCTAGTTTCTACAACCTTTTAGACAAGGGGAGGCACCAGAGGAGCTGTCAGGGTGAGTCACCCAGCCCTGACTCACTGAACCCTGACCCAGATTCACAGCTCAGGCTTAGCCCTGAGCCAAATTAAATTTTCCTACATAACTAACAAACCTAGCACACACTAGAGGGTGCTACATATGTGAAATCCCTGGTATTCCTGGGAGAGCACAGTGGTCAGTTCTATAGCTATGCTGGGAACTCTGCTCTCCTTCAATGATCCGACTTGTCCTGACACGCCCCCGCTGCACAGCCATTCACTGACAAGCTCAGTGTGATGCTGCTTCTCCTCTCCCTAGCTCTTATGCAGCTGAGAACAGAGGGAATGTGATCACTAATAATAGAGGAAAAAAAGGAATTTATAATTTTTTTATATCTATACAAAAATGTTTTGCCCTTAATTTCTATTTTAAACTGAATGGGTGGTTTTACAAGTTGCTCGTTTACAATCACTGTAAGATAAGCCACCTGCCGTTTCAAGCCTATGGACTTCTTAGAAGTAAAACTTTCAGAACTATTTGTTACCACATTAAAAGTTTTGACAATGGCTAGTAGCATCAAGTACTGGCCCCACCCCCTTCAACTTCTCTTAAGCCACAATTTGCCAGAAAGTCTATTCATCATAGTGATGGTCCAATAGAAACCTTCAGGAGGCTGTGGTGGGGGAAGGGAATACTAATACTGCCAGGTGTATTACTAGTACGAAATGCAATCGCAGTAGTGATATGGGGGTCAGCAGAAGGAACTACTGAGTGCAGGGGAGGACCCAGTAAATTGACAATCCAGGAAGTGTCAGTGTCTCTGTAGCCTTCAGAGGAGGATTTTCCTTCAAATTAGCTTTATTCAACAGCAACAGCAGCAGGAGAGGTAAGTATTTACTGTCTTCTTTTACAGCGATATCTTTCTGGGCAAATCTATGTACTTGACAAGGTCGCTGTAAGTCATGAAAGGATGGCAAATGCTGATTGCAGCGAGAAGGATAAAAAATTGGTTGTGTTTAGCTTTTCTACAATTCTCCCCAAAAATTTAGATAAGCTCTTGCTGGGAGTGTTCGCCCTCTGCATGCCTACCAAGATAACAAGCATAACTTGCCACAAATTTGTGTGTTGAATTGTAAGTCTTGTTAACTTGCTGCACATTTTCACTGGCAAGTTGTACACTTGCAGAGCACTTGAAACACAAGTGCAAATCTGCGTGGCAAGTCTCTAGCAAGAGCAAAGTTGCAGTGGTGAGTCTACAGCAAGAGCTCTGTAAGTCTACAGCATGAAAATTCAGCCACAGTGCTCCCTGTGGTGGGATGACTATTGCACAACATAACTGAACCAGAACTTGCAGCAGACTTGCAGAATGTTTGCAAACAAAGTTGATCTGGAGTCATACAATGGGGACTTGCTGCAATTGTGCAACAAACCTGTGAAGCCTGGCAAGTCTAGCAATAGCTTAGCAAGTCATCTTTAACTACTTAAGGACCAAGCCTATTTTTCAAACTTGTTTTTTTGGTAGAAAATTACTTAGAACCCCCAAACATTATATGTATTTTTTTTCAGACACCCTAGAGAATAAAATGGCAGTCGTTGCAATACTTTGTCACACCGTATTGTGCAGCGGTCTTACAAGAGCAATTTTGTGGGAAAAAATAAGACAACAGTAAAGTTAGCCCACTTTTTTTCTATATTGTGAAAGATAATGTTATGCCGAGTAAATTGATACCCAACATGTCATGCTTCAAAATTGCGCCCGCTTGTGGAATGGCGACAAACTTTGACCCTTAAAAATCTCCATAAGCAAAGTTTAAAAATTACTACTGGTTATCAGTTTTAAGTTACAGAGGAGGTCTTGGCTAGAATTGTTGCTCTCACTCTAACAATTGCGGCAATACCTCACATGTGTGGTTTGAACACCGTTTTTATATGCGGCGCAACATATGTGTGCGTTCGCTTCTGCACGTGAGCTCGGCGGGACGGGGCACTTTAAAAAAATTGTCCTTTTTATTTTTACATTGTCTTTATTTTTAAAAAATTGGGGTCACTTTTATTCCTATTTCAAAAAATGTAAATATCCCTTGTAATAGAAAATAAGCATGACAGGACCTCTTTAATGTGAGATCTGGGGTCAAAAAGACCTCAGATCTCACATTTACACTTAAAGGGGTTGTAAATGTAAAAGTTTTTTCACCCTAATGCATTCTATGCATTAAGGTGAAAAAACATCCGACAATACCGCCCCCCCCCCCCAGGCCCCCCGTTATACTTACCTGACCCCTTGAAAGTCCCGCGCTTGCCCCCGACGTCCTCTTTGCCGCTCACCCTGGCCGTTGATTGGCTAGAGTGGATGGATTGAAAGCAGCGCAGCCATTGGCTCGCACTGCTGTCAATCACATCCAATGACGCGGCGCGCCGGGGGGTGGGCCGCCAGCTGTATCACGGAGCGCGCTAGCAAGCACTCCACACCATGCGAGGGAGCTTGCATGAAGTTATGGAGTCCTTGCGGGAGGGAGCCGAGACAGCCGCCAAGGGACCCCAGAAGACCAGGTTCGGAGCCACTCTGTGCAAAACGAGCTGTACAGTGGAGGTAAGTATATCATGTTTGTTATTTTAAAAAAATTTCCTTTAGTGACCCTTTAAAAGCAATAAAAAAAAAAAAAAAAATCATTTTTTTTAAATAAATCATTTTTTTATTAATAAATTATTTTTTCCCCTTTAAGACCATTGGGCAGAAGTGACGTTTGATGTCACTTCTGTCATCCAATGGTATGGAACCGAGTGGGGGCCATCTTTTCCTCACTCAGCTCCATGTCTCAGAGGGGAGAGGACCCGATCATCTCCGCCGCTACCGACAGCTCCTCTAAGCGCCGGAGACCACCGGGGAGCAGTGGGAGGGGCACCGCTTCCACCGTCAATAAAAGTGACCTGGCACCCCACTACAACATTGCTAACAACCTACCCCCTGTCATCCTCATCACACCTGGCACCCCACTGCAACTTTCCTAACACACTACCCCCTGTCATCCTCATCTTCATCACACCTGACACAACACTGCCAGCTTGCTAATACCCTACCTCCTGTCATTCTCATCACACCTGGCACCCTAATGCCACCTTGCTAACACCCTACCCCCTGTCATCCTCATCACCCTATAACCCACTGCCAGCTTCCAAACACCTGCATTGACAAAGCAGCTTATTGCAATGTTGAGAGGACAAGGGTCTCTTCCCCACAAATGTGTGGTGGTGGGTAACTTGGTCTGTGGACGGGGGCTTGTTAAAATATGGAACATTATGTTAACAATAAGGATGCCACCCCAGGTGAATGATTAAAGTGTTACTAAACCCACAACAGTAAAGTCAGTCTGTATATGCAGCAAAACATGCTTGTTATACTCACTGTGGAACGGTTAATTCTCAGCATTGTGTAAAAAGCCTGTTTGATCCTGTCTTCTCTGATCCTCCCCTTCTTCCACAGACTCAAAAAAATAACCTAATATTTACAGTCTATGGCTGCTCAGTTTGGTGTGTATTGCTAGAGAGATTTTTTTTTTATCTTGGGAAGGTGCATGTGATCAGCACAGGGCCAATCAGCACTGTTCAGACATGTCCAGACAGAGAATCAGGGGCCTTGAAGCCTGATAGGACAATCGTGGGAGAAATTAAAACACCTCCTACAAGCACACACTGATAGAAGTCACAAGATTGCGCTAACTGCTCTATATAGCTGATGAAAAAAGGTATTTATCAGTTTATATTTACTAAAATTATTGCATTTTCATGTTCTGTGTACTGTGGGAGACCAGATATAGTGAATGCAGGGTCCTGGGTTTAGTAACACTTTAATAGGCATTTTTTAAACTTATGGAACAGGAGCATTTTCAATAATATATTCAACAGGATTTACATACACTTTAACCGCTTCCCGACCACCTCACGCAGATATACTGCGGCAGAAGGGCACGTACAGGCACAATCACGTACCTGTATGTTGCCCTTTAAGAGGCGGCTGGTGGGCCATGCCTGTCGCGAGCTCTTTGAGTCGGGTTGCGGTTCCCGTGGACTCGATCGCCGCAGGGATACCCGCGATCGCCTCACGGAGAGAAGGAACAGGGAGATGCTAATGTTAACAAGCATCTCCCCGTTCTGCCGTGTGATCGGAGCAGAGATCAGTGATGTGTCACACACAGCCATGCCCCCCACAGTTAGAAACATGCCCCTAAGACACACTTAACCCCTACACTGCCACCTAGTGGTTAACCCCTTCACTGCCAGTGTCATTTACACAGGAATCAGTGCATTTGTATAGCACTGATTGCTGTATAAATGACAATGATCCCAAAAATGTGTCAAAAATGTCCGATGTGTCTGCCATAATGTCGCAGCCACGATAAAAATCACTGATCATTGCTATTTAAAATAAAATTATTAATAAAAATGCCATAAAACTATCCACTATTTTGTAAACGCTATAACTTTTGCGCAAACCAATTGATAATCGCTTATTGCGATTTATTTATTTTTGTTTACCAAAATACGTATCGATCTAAACTGAGGAAAAAATATGTTTTTTTATATATTTTTGGGGGATATTTATTATAGCAAAAAGTAAAAAATAATGTGTTTTTTTCAAAATTTTTATAGTGCAAAAAATAAAAACCGCAAAGGTGATCAAATACCACCAAAAGAAAGCTCTATTTGTGGGAAAAAAAGTACGCCAATATTGTTTGTGTTAATATCTGTGCATATAATTACCTAAACTGGCCAGAAAATGTCCCCAGCCACAGTATGGCCCCTTTCACACTGGGGCGTTTTTCAGGCGCTACAGCGCTAAAAATAGCGCCTGTACAGCGCCTGAAAAAATCAGGCCCCATTCACTCCAGTGTGAAAGCCGGAGGGCTTTCACACTGGAGCAGTGCGCTAGCAGGACGGTCAAAAAAGTCCTGCTAGCAGCATCTTTGGAGCGGTGAAAGAGCTGTGTATTCACCGCTCCTATACCGCTCCTACCCATTGAAATCAATGGGACACTGCGGTAATACCGCGGCAATACCGCCGCAAAGCGCAGCTGCGGCGTCGATTTGCGGGGGGGTTTTAACCCTTTTTCGGCGGCGCTAGCAGGGGTTAAAACTGCACCGCTAGTGGCCGAATACCGCGGCTAAAATGACGGTAAAGCAGCACTAAATATAGCGCTGCTTTACCGCCGACGCCGCTCCCGCCCCAGTGTGAAAGGGGCCTTAAGGAGAGGACTAGAGATATGCACAGATCTGGTTTTACAAAAACATCCCGCAGACTGACCTACAGCACTTACCATAAAAATATTTTTTCTGGTATCGGACGGATAGGGTTCTAGTTTGGACCCTGTTCTAAGTAGTCCATAGCAATGAAGTGATGATTTAATTTTTAAATGGACAAGCGAACACCTGCTGGTCAACAGCTTTTGGGGAAATATCAAACAGGTTGGAAAACTTGTCCTGGTTAGTATTGTTCTCTTCTGTGGTAAGCTGTATTAGCACCGGCCTGGGGCAGTTACCTTCCCTCAACTTATCCATAAACATGCTAGTTTGTAAAACGTTGTACAGTGCTCAGAAGATTTTCTGCCACAGGGACAGTTGCCTGGTGCCCTAAAACACTTATAGGAAACCTCATGGTGGCCAAAGACCTATTAGAGTATTATAATGCGCACGTGTGTGATAATTGCCCTCAAGATGAAGCAGTGAGCTCTGAAAAAGGAATACCTCGCTTAGCTACTTAAGAAACCACTTATCTAAAACAAGAACAATAGTGATCATTTGAGCCTGTCTGGCTGCTTACATTTATAGAGGTTTTAAAGGCTTAAGATTTGTTATCTTCATGTTTTCTTTGCATGAAGGTAAAAAACCTTCTTTGTGCAGCAGCCCCCCTTATACTTACCTGAGCCCCATGTCAATCCACGATGTGCACAAGAGCAGTGGCTCTCTTAGGTCTCTTCCTCCTCATTGGCTGAGACAGCTGCAAGAGCCATTGGCTCATGCTACTGTCAATCACAGCCATTGAACCAAGAAGGGGAGAGCGGGGCACGGCCGAGCCTTGCTCCATGTGTGTGTAGTGGTACCCCCGTAGGGGCTGCTGGTAGTTGTGGTCCGTCCATCACCCTGCCCAGCCAAGGACACAATCCTTAGTCATTCAGTAGACAGAAAACAGTCTGTGCACTTTGTTTTTTTTAGATTTATTGGGGGAATTAAACTTGGAATGGGGTTACGGTAGGTATGGAATGCCCACTTGATTGAAGAAAAATATAACCTTGGGACTGAACTATATACACTCCCTGTATATACACCTCTTCACTTCCAGCTGTAGCACATCACTTAGTTACAGTTCCTTCCGGACCAGCTAGCACTGAATTGAGGCCTGACACTGGCTCAACCAGGCCTAAGCAGATGCCCTTTGCAGGCAGGGACTGCGGCCCCTTTGGGTAGCACCACATCTTCAAGCCCTGCCAGTCCTCCTGGCTGCAGCTGCTCTCTCCACTGCCTGTGCCACCACAGTCCACACCATTGGCTCTGCACCCATCCAAAACTGCATACTTCCAGTCCTCTCAGGCGTGCCTCCCAGTCCTCCTAAATGTGTATCACTCACTAGCCCTCTTGGCTGAGACCTGTTGTTCCTCATGGAGACTTGCCTGACAGTGTTCTCCTGCTGTCCTTTCTTTGCTCCCATGCCACCACAGTCCAGGACACCTCCATATGTCTTGAGAGGGTCCTGTCGGCACCCGAGACCAGGCCCAAGGTCACCCCCACAGACTAAGGAGCTCCCTCAAAGGCCACTCCACCAGACTGGGGAGCGCCCTCAAAGTCCACGACAGCTTAACAGTCCATCTCCAACTTCTGCCTGAACAACTCCTCCCCAGCTGAGATGACCCTGAGTTTTTGAGGGTGCCTGCCACCTGCCAATAATACAAGTTGGATTGGTCAGAGCCCTCAGAATACTCCAGGCAGCTCTACCTCTCCTCTTTTCTTTCTAGAAGATTTTAGCATGTTCTGGAAACAAGTGGTCTCAGTGATGCTGCCTGCGAGTCATCAAGCTCTCCCTGGCTTTCTGCCATTCCAGGAATCAAAACAGAGACAGGCTTGGCTGCCAACCAAACCTACAATTTGCTTGTACTGACAAAAACCCTGTCTTACTCCTAACACTACTGGAAGGTGCTACATGTGAATAGACACACAGAACAGTGGCTCGAGAGTGAGCCTGCTTGGGTTCCCCATTACAAGCTGCTTGCTATGGGGGCACTCGACAGGTGGGAGGGGTTAGGAGCGTCAAAGACACAAGAAGAGAAGGATGGGGCTATTCTGTGCAAAACAACTGCACAGAGCATTTTATGGGCACAGTGGCTGCATATGATTCTAGGGTTGCCACATCATCCCTTTAATCCAGAACATATATGAATTACACAGGTTCTGAGGCTGATTTAATGCAGAGAAAGCACCAGATGGATATAATTACCACCTTAATCAGTCACAGAACCTGTGTACTTAATATGTGTCCTGGATTAAAGGGATGATGTGGCAACCCTTGGGCACAGAGGCTGCATATGCATATTATGGGCACAGAGGCTGCATATGATGGGCACAGAGCCTGCATTTTATGGGCCGAATTTTGATCCGTGTATGGCTGGCTTTAGGAATGGTGGGTATAGGAAATGTACACACTGATAACACCCTTTTAATGTGCTGGTGCAGAAGGCCTTAAGCAGACCATAGATTATGAGATTTTAGAAAATAGCTTGATTCCTAAATCAACACAGTCAGTGTTGATGGCAGAATCCCTCCAATGGAGCTATTGTGTTCTCCCAGCAGGGGGCTGTCTCTTCTGGGAGAACACAGTTATTACTGCTAGCAGCAATAATTGCCTGCTAAAAATCCGACATGCTAGTTGTACCCAAGTCGATCAATGGATCGACTTGGGTAAAATCAGCCTACCCATATCGATCAAATCTTAGTCGGTCACTGCTAAATCAGCTGCAATTTGATCCATCAATGGCCGGCTTTATAGAGGAAGCTTGTTTACTGATATATACGAATCAAAAAATGTTGACACTGAAGCTGAAAAGCCATAAAAAGACAACAATAGCTGCTGAAGCACATATAGTTTCACCTTCTATTTGCAGTTACTTGGGACTTTTTGTGATGGTCATTTAGCTAATGCATGACAAGTACCCTTCTTTGGAACATGTTGATTTTTGTGAAGGGACTCTCTGCTTGGAGTTAATGAGGTGTGACATCTCTGGAGCCTGAGATACTTTGATCCCTCATCTATAGGGATTCTAGGCTGACTAGTCACCAAGACCAAGAGAAAAACTGTTCAAGGCTATGGCTGTTTATGGGTGGGCAAGATGTCTCCCCAATGATCAAGTTTTCAAAATGATTCATGTTTACTGAGGTCTACTGAGCTTTGGAAACCAAAGCAATCCTTGTTCAATGCTGAAAATGCCACAAGCTCTTCTCTATCTATTAAGAAGTTCATCCAAGTGTCTGAGATCCAGTAGAACATGGGTCTCCAAACTATGGCCCACTACAAGATTTTATCCGGTCCACAGCTAGGGTCAGTGGCATACCCTTAAAATGGAGTTCCACCCAAAAGTGGAAGCTTCGCTTATCTGCTTCTTCCCCCCTCCGGTGCCACATTTGACACCTTTTCAGTTTATGACAGGTACCCATTCCCACTTTCGGGAGACTGCGCCACGGCAACGTCCCTTGGAAGTTCGGCCAGTTAGAAAGCACAGCGCTCTTTGCGCATGTGCAGTAGGGAACCCTTACCACGAATGGCGGCAGCAGCACCCGAGAGCCGATCAGAAAATTGGCTGGGGTGCCGACATCACAGACAGGTAAGTGTCCTAATATTAAAAGTCTGCAGCTACGGGGGGGGGGGACTCCGCTTTAATGTGCACAGATTAAAGATTAGTCAGCAGAGACTGCCTATAGTCTCTGCTTCACCCCCCCTGCATGTAATGTGGGGTTCTGATGGGGATCCTGAAATAATGGGAGCTCCAATGGGGACCTTGATGTAGGAGGGGCTCTGATGGGAACCCTGATGTAAGGGGAACTTCAATCTAATGGGGTCCCATATAGAGACCCTGATGTAAAGGGAGCTCTGCAAGGGACTCTGATATTAGGGGGCTCTGATGGAGCCCCTGATGTAAGGGGGGCGATGACATGGACAGAAAGAACAATCTTCTGTGCTCAAGAGACATGAGCCAGCAATGATGGACCATAGGTCTTCAGCTACTCAAATGCTGGCAAAACTTTGCTGCACTGTAAGGGCTGGGGAATCCCAGAAGTCACACTAAAAAATTAAAACAGAGGGCGCACCAGCCTTGTGCATCACCTTTGCGCTAGCTTCATTATAATAATAAAAGAACAAATGTATCAACAGCATCAACCAACAAGCACATCAATATCCTCGGTGACATGACAACATGGTCAACTGAGCAAGTCCCAAAGGGATCTCCCCTTGAAACGCGTCAGCCTTCTTAAGGGTCTTCTTGTGTTTGGGACTTGCTCAGTTGACCATGTTGTCAGGTCACTGTGAATAATGATGTGCTTGTTGGTTGATGCTGTTTGTTAGTCTATATCTGTTCTTTTATTATTATAATGAAGCTAGCGCAAAGGTGATGCGCAAGGCTTGTGCACCCTCTGTTTTTGTTTTTTAGTAGGGCTCTGATGGGGACTCTGAAGTTATGGGAACTCTGATGGGGACCTTGATGTAAGAGGGGACATTGATGGAGATTTTTTTTGTCCCACAAATATTTGTAGAATATACAGTACGACCCTTGTATTGAAAATTCTGTAGACTCCTGCTCTAGATTATTATCAACGATTATAAAGCGATGTTGAAATTGGAAGCATTGCTTGATGTTTCCTGCCATTTACCAACAAGCTATGTCAGATACAATTTAAATAGATGGTTTTAATAATCATCCTTAAAGTAGAATATATTTTTTAGCTTTTAGCATTTTTAGCTTTGGTACAATGGTTCATACTTACTCATATTAGCAACACATATATATGAGAGTTATTCATCATTTTTTAATCTTACAGATACCTTTGGAGTTATTACTTCCCACCACCATTCAGTACAATATGGAGACCTTCATTTTTTATAAAAATTTTTGGGGACACTTGGTGGGTGCCCCTTCCACACGCCGGTTTTACTACCTCAGCTTCAGTGACAGACAATCCTAGCAGCCCCTATCTTGCAGCACCACACGTTATTGGACCCCAACCCCATTTAAGTAATTAGGACTGGATAACCCTTTCCATCTTCATTTAATCCTCCTTTTGATGTTTGAATTACATATTAGATTATATTGGTACTTATGTCTTTTTCAGACATGTTGATGCATCCACTCCTGAGGAAATTAATTTTACAGTCCCAAACTTCCCCCCTTTATTAGGGGCTATAACCAGCAGCGGCCCATACATTAGCAGCACATGGGTGCCACCCCCCTATCCATGCATCCGGCCCCCTGATGCAGGGCACCGGACACATGGATTCCAATGGCGGGGTGTGTTTTTTTGAAACACTTGATTAGAGCCAGTGGCTCTAATAGGCTTCAAAAAAGGGTGGGCTTGGGGCGCAGAGCACTGTACCCCAATCCCACCCAGTTGTGTGACAATAGCGAATAAATATTCGCTATCGCCACACTGATCCTCCTCCTGGCCAATGAAGAAGCGGGTCTTGAGACCAGTCACCAAATTGGCTGAAAGAACAGGTTAATTATTATTATTATTAATATTATTATTATTGGTATTGCTGTTAGATGCCTAGGAGGAGGAGTGAGGAAACACACAGTGGAAGCCACCATCATGCAGAAAAGGAGGAGATGACACAGGAGCCGCTGCCCGCAGGAGCCTGCAACCCACAAGCTGCCCGTAGGAGCCCACAACCTGCCCATAGGGGCCTGCAACCCAGCCCGCTGCCCGCGGTCCGTAAGAGCCTGCAAACCCGGCCGCCGCAGCCCGCAACCTAGATGGGGTAAGTGCTGGGGGGAGGGTGCTGCCGACCAATCGGGGGGTGGTTGTTTGACACCGCCCCCCTCCAAAAAAAAAACAGCCACTGGTTATAACTCCATTCCATTACTCTATCCAATCCTTTATTACTCCATATAACCCTCCATTAGTCTATCCAAAATGAAAAAAATAAATAAATTACCTTTAGATCTATTTTGAACTCTGCAATTTCTCAGGCATGTAAACTGGGACACATGAAACTATATGGTGCGAGAATGCTAATCAATATTGGATTATCGGGCACACGTGTTTGCATTTTAGTCACCTATATACCACTCTATACCCAATCCCATACTCTGACCTAATGACTACAAGCACACATATACACTAATGCCAGTTTTGTTCAGAAACAAACTATCCTAGTATTACCGGTATATTTTGAATGGGAGTTTGAAACCATATCAACTTGAGTAAATCCAAGGAAACACATAAAGAACATATAAACTTCAAGAAGATAGTGTCTCTGTCTTGAATTACACCAAGAGCTCCAGCACTGGAAAAACATACTATTGCCTACTGGGGTATGGTGCTGCCAACTGCATAGTATTTTATGCTCAAATCAGGGAAAATTGGACTTTCATCTTTTAAGTTCCTATCCCTATTCCTATAATATAGGTTTTCGTGTGTTTTTTTTTTTTTTTTATTATTTTGATTGAAACATATAATATTGGTATTCGTCATATTGCCACCAATAAATTCTACAGAGAAATAGTTACAGACTGTGTGAATGGATACTTCCATATAAACAGTAGGCTATTGTTTATGTCCTGCCACTGCCACTGCCACCCTTGACTATAGTTTACGAAATCCCACAGCAGGAGGCTTGCCTGTGAATACTGGGTGTGAAGGGGCAAGTGCGTTTACACAATGGACCCCATGACATTAAAAGTATCAAGGCCATTCAGTACAGTATTATTACTAAAAACAAAATTTGCATGTTTTAAGATTGCAGTCAGTGGTCAATTATTTTTTGTTTATTTGATACTGCCTTGATGTTTACCATCCCGATAATAAATCATTGTATCTGCAACAAAATGTCTACAATGTGCACTGTGCTGTAAAGAAATCCTTGCCCATAAATAAAATGTAAAAAAAAAAAACTGTTTTGCTTATAGGTAAACCAAAATGTGTAGCCAGGTGTCAAGCAGTCCAACAGAAAACAATATTTATTTATTCCTTCGTTTGTCCATGTTACTAAAGTTAGCCATTTATAGGGTAATTTTCGGGAGGATTTGATGAATATTCTTTGAATATTCTGATGCTGTCCATGTTTTGTATAGCGGCGGTCGGCTAGGCTGCTGGATGGGCTCCAGAAAACTTTTGGTTTTATGCGCCTTTGGAATCTCTGCGCTGTCTAGGCTGGATCCTCCTGCCTCCCCATGGCCCTGAGGAAGAGCAAGTCTTAAAATGCATAGAACATGTGAGCATAATTCAACATGCTGCAAAAATGGTGCATGCTTCTTTGAGCTACGTTATTTCGAATATTTTCCTGATGTCACACAGTTTTGTATAGATCTGTGATCTTATTCAAAACAATTGTAGGCCTATATCTTGGTTTTAACTCTGTCATAATAAAGTTTTGTATTGATCCTTTTACCACTTCACTACCACGCTATGGCCAAAAGACATCTACAGAAAGGTACTATGGAGGTCCTCCCAGAACCCCGCCCCCTGCACGCCATCTGGGCCATGCATTAGGTGCACTCTGTGACCGTTGTGACCTTGGGACACAGCTGATCACATGGTAAAGGACCGCTGTAATTGGCCCTTTACCACGATCTGTGATCAGCTTGTGTCCAATCACAGCTGATCACATGTGTAGTATATTATATATAGTATATATATATATATATATATATATATATATATATATATATATATATCAGATATAATATACTACAACATGTAAACCGATTTGCCGGTTATCTGCAGTCCCTTTCCTCACGCATTGTGTCTGTGTGAGGTAAGGAGTAAAAATAACAGGCAAGGCTGATGGCACACTGTTTACACTGATAATCAGGGCATTGATCATCAGTGACCTGTTTATCAGTGCAGCCCCATTAGTGCCCATCAGTGCAGCCTCAACGGTGCCCATCAATGCAGCCTCAACAGTGCCCATCAATGCAGCCTCATCAGCACTCATCAGTGATGAAGAAAAATTACTTATTTAAAATAAAATATATTACAGAAACTAAGAAACACTTTTTTATTTTTTCAAAATTTTCTGTCTTTTTTGGTTTGTTTAGCAAAAAATAAAAAACCTAGTGTTGATTAACCACTTAATCCCCAGACCATTTCGCTGGCCAAAGACCAGAGCACTTTTTGTGATTCGGCACTGCGTCATTTTAACTGACAATTGCGCGGTCGTGCGACGTGGCTCGCAAACAAAATTTACGTCCTTTTTTCCCCACAAATAGAGCTTTTTTTTGGTGGTATTTGATCACCTCTGCGTTTTTTTTTTTTTTTTTGCGCTATAAACAAAAAAAACTATTTTGAAAAAAACACATTATTTTTAACTTTTTGCTATAATAAATATCCCCCAGAAAACACCTTTTTTCCTCAGTTTAGGCCGATACGTATTCTTCTACATATTTTTGGTAAAAAAAATCACAATAAGCGTTTATTGATTGGTTTGCGCAAAAGTTAGAGCGTCTACAAAATAGGTGATAGTTTTATAGCATTTTTATTAATAATTTTTGTTTTACTAGTAATGGCGGCGAACAGCGATTTTTATTGTGACTGTGACATTATGGCGGACACATCGGACATTTTTGGCATGATTTTGGATCCATTCACAATTATGCAGCGATCAGTGCAATTAAAAATGCATTGATTACTGTGTAAATGTGACTGGCAGTGAAGGGGTTAACCACTAGGTGGCGCTGTAGGGGTTAAGTGTGTCCTAGGGAGTGATTCTAACTGTGGGGGGGAGGGCTGGGTGTGACACCACACTGATCACCTTTCCCGATTACAGGGAGCTGTGATCAGTGTCAGTGTCATTAGGCAGAATGGGGAAATGCTTGTTTACATTAGCATTTCCCCATTCTTCCTCTCTGTGAGACGATCGCAGGTATCCCGTAACCCACGCTCACGGAGCTCCCGGCGGGTAAGCTGCCTCTTAAAGGGCAACGTACAGGTATGTTAATCTGCCTGTACGTGCCCTTCTACTGCAGTATATCTGCGTGAGGCATTCGGGAAGCGGTTAAATATTACCAAAAGAAAGCTCTATCTGCACCAAAAAATTATAAAAATGTCATATGAGTACATTGTTGTATGACGGCGCAATTGTCATTCAACACTGGAAGCTGAAAATTGGCCTGGGCAGGAAGGGGGTGAGAGTGCCCAGTATTGAAGTGGTTAGTAAGCTGTGCTGGTTATTTTGGTGCCCTAAAAATCTCTGCCACCTGCTTGATTTTTCTCTTTGAATAATCTTAATAATAATTCTTTATGATATTTTTTTAGACTGAATTTAGAATGAGCTTATTTCTAATCATTATAACTTTAAAAAATAGCGGTTAAATATCATATTTCCCTAAACCCATTGCACAATCTGGGGGTTATTTACTAAGGCTGGAGAGTGCAAAATCTGATGCAGCTCTCCATAAAAACCAATCAGCTTCCAGGTTTTATTGCCAAAGCTTATTTAACCTCCCTGGCGGTATGATTCTGTCTGGAATTTTGTGCTGAAAGCGGTACAATTATCTTGCATGGAAATTTGGCGTTTTTATATTGTAGGCATGCAATTCTTATGAATAACTCACTTAAATCTGTCCGAACCAGAGTCTAGTAGACATCCCGGGTATGATAAAGTTTGAAACACAAAATCATAAATTATAATATAATAAAAATATATATAAAAATGATTAAATAATGTAATCAAATCAAAAACACTGAAATTTGCTCAGTTGCAGAATAGTCGCTGTCATTAAATTTAGTGTTTGATGATAAATTGTGATTCTAATTTATTATCGGTGTTTTCTAGCTGGTCTAAAACCACTTTTGACATAAAGGGACACTTTTTGGTTGCTATGGACAATCTCCAGTTTCCAGGCAGAAAAAAATCTTTTTATTATATAAAATAACATGCAGGGCACTGGGCAGACCACTAGGGACAAAGGGGGTGTGTATTTTTTGTATACAGTACTGTAATCTGTAAGATTACAGTACTGTATGTGTACTGTGTTTTAAAACTTTTTTGAAATTGGCGCCGATCTCCGCTCCCGTGCGTCGTAACGTCGCAGGGAACGGAGAT
This sequence comes from Lithobates sylvaticus, assembly GCA_028564925.1. NCBI lineage: Eukaryota > Metazoa > Chordata > Amphibia > Anura > Ranidae > Lithobates > Lithobates sylvaticus. Next base: position 73,179,657 of record CM053036.1, on the reverse strand, counting down.
CAGCGGCACTCGCCACTGTGTGAATCGGGCGAGCAGATGGCTCGCTCACACAGCAGGGAGACATCGCAGGATCCAGGGGACAAGGTAAGTAACCCCCCCCCCCTGTATCCTGCAACGCAAGCTCGAGTCTGGCTCGGGGTTACCGCTTTTGGTACTAAAGTTCCTGCCCCGAGCCAGACTCGGGATTACCGCCAGGGAGGTTAAACAAGCTGATTTTAGAAGGTGATTGGCTACCATGCACAGCTGTACCAGATTCTGAGTGCACCAGTTTTAGTAAATCTACTCCTATGGCTTTTTTTTTCATTCAACCCAGCTCCAGTCAGAGCCGCTGTACTAACTATGTTGTGTTCTGACAGAGGGACACCCCCCCCCCCCCCTCCGCCAGAACACTCCAATCAGCGTTCTCCACCATTGGCATAAAGCGCTGATCGAAAGTTGGTCGGTTGCTGGTTTTCCAGCATGCTCGGTGGCATACACACAAGTCAAATGTCAGCTGTTTGTGAACTGGCTGATGTCTCCCGACATTCGGCCCATGTGTACGCGGCATAAGACTGTAATGTTAAAGTGTTCATATCATATGTACTGATAACATGATGATGATCTGCTAAAATAAATTTCCAACAAGCTGCAAAGTCTATTACCCAAGATCTCCAATTTAATCAGTCATTAATGATTGTTTTCATACCTAGAAAGCTGCAATGTAATTTGTTATCACTGAATATTCCCTCAAATATGTTTCTAAAATGTTACCAATGGAGTTCAGAAACCTAGGAGGGCATTTGTATTGGTAAGTATGATTTGATTGGTTCCCTGGGATATTTGGCCTCTAGTGATGGTAATAACATGCTTGCTCAGTAATGCTCATGAAAAAGGTCAGGGGTATCGCATGTAGACTCTATTGCATGGGTACTCAACCTGTGGCCCTCCAGCTGTTGCGGAAATACAAGCCCCATGAGGAATTGGAAGCAGTTGACAGTTACAAGCATGACTCTCAAAGGCAGATGCATGATGGGACTTGTAGTTCTGCAACAGCTGGTGGGCCACCCATGCTCTATTGCAAGCCTATCCCAGGGGAAATAATAGTGAATAATAGCAACTGAGCCAGTTTCAATTACTCTGATTACTAGTTACTGGTGCTGGCATACCACTCATATGCATGAGATTCTCCTTTGAGGCAGCTAAAAACTGGAGTAATTTCATGTCTCTGGGTTCCATCATAAACTACTAATAAGGAGCTATGATCTTTAAAGCAGAGCTCTAGTCATTTGATTTTTATTAAAGCACCCCTTTGATAGTCGCAGCTTATGCCATGCAAATTGACATAAACTGCATATGGAATCAGTTGTGTTCCTTGTAAATTCTATACTATTGACTGTACCCTCTCGATCCTGTAAGCTTCCATCTTCAGTGTGGGCATTTGAAGCCCGGTCAGACTTCCTTCCGGGATACTGTGCACCTGGCTAGCCAGCATGCACCTCCCAATCTCACGCAGTGTGAAGGAAGCAAGGCGCACTTGGCACGGAGGATGCCTATTGACTCCTGGGGATTGATGACACTTATATCCCAGGAGCCCGAGCCAATGGGCAGGAGGATAGGATGTACCTTGCCGCGGCAGTGCTTCAGGAAGCCTAGTGCCGTGTGCACACGGCCGGACTTTTAAACAGCAAAGGTCCGACGGAACGAATCCGTCTGACAATTCGACCATGTGTGGGCTTCATCGGACCTTTGCTGTCGAAAAATCAGACAGACTTTAGATTTAGAACATGTTTCAAATCTTTCCGACGGACTCAAGCCCGGTCGAAAAATCAGTTGGTCTGTACGTTAGTCCGACGGACAAAAACCAAGGGGCAGCCGTCGGGCTTTGGTATCATTGTGTGTAGACAAGTCTGATTCGACGGAAGTCCATCGAAAGTCCATCGAAAGTCCGTTGAAAAGTCAGACGGAATTCAGTCCTTCAAAAAGTCCGGTCGTGTGTACACGGCATAAAGGTAAATAAACTTTGGAAAAAAAGTGAAAAAATTGTGTGGAACTCTGCTTTAATTCAAAATGTTTGTATTACTTGAACCACATGTAAAAGAGTTCTTGGAGGTAACAACTCAGTAAAAGCAAAATATATCTAGATAGAAACTGAAGCTAGTATTGGGCTTTGTTGAGGTTTCCAAGGGGGCAATAATGAGGTCTTGTGATGGTTGGAAGCACCTGTTACTGGACACAGAGGTGTTATAATTTATAATTTTTTATGGAGAAAAGGGAGTAGGTATTTCATTGTATGTGCATTATTAACACCTGTCATCACTCTAGTCTTTACCTGTTCATGCCATTGATTGTTCTGATTATATATACAATAAGGGGTGTCCAGTTAGACATTTTCCTGACCCATTTTCCGCATTGTTGGGCCCTACCAATAGTGTTCTTTAGATTTAGCTGGCAAAGATTACATTCACTAGAAGTATAGTTTTGCTTTTGTTGCAACTAAAGAAATTTAATATAATTGGCATTTACTCACATGGGGAACATTCAACAAGTTGTAACATTTTTGTACTGTAACAGGCCCTTCCAGGGGTTAGAAGCACTTATGATCATCTCATCCCATGAACTTAAATTTAATTACTCATATCCAGCATTGCTTTAATTATGCACATAACTTGTCAAGATCTAAATTGGCCTAATGCCGCGTACACACGGTCGGAATTCTCGTCGGAAATAGCTCTGATGGTTTTCCCGTCGGAATTCCGACGGAATTTCGCTCAAACTGTCTTGCCTACACACGGTCACACCAAATTCCGACTGCCAATAACACCACGCCTTAAAAAACGTTCGACTGCACTATAAAAGGGAAGTTTAATGCTTCTGAGCATGCGTCGAATTGTTTCCGAGCATGCGTCGGAATTTTGCGTGTCGGAATTGCATACACACGATCGGAAAATCTGATAGAAAGGTTTTCCGTCGGAAAAATTGAGAACAGGTTCTCAATCCAAAGTCCGTCGGAAATTCCGACAGAAAAAGTTCGATGGGCATACACACGGTCGGAAAATCCGATGAAAAGCTCCCATCGGACTGTTTCCATCAGAAATTCCGACCGTGTGTACGCGGCATAAGTGTGTGCATGTGATTCTAACCAAATGTCAACTTGGCCTTTATTTAGGCTGCATCCTGCAGGTTTTTACATTCTTGGTTAGTCTGTGAAGGCCAATGGATATTTTTCACTGGAATTTGATGTGATATCAGAAATTAATATAAGAAAAAAAAATCTGAAGTCATTATCTACATACTTGTTTTCAGGTCGGGGACTAAAATGATTGAAGCATAACAGCTAGCATTTTAGAGGGCTAGCTCAGAAATTATAACTTGAATCTTTCTCTTATGACAGAGTTCCTATAATGTGCTCATTTGCAAGGACTTTCATAAAGTTGGCCAAGCAAACACATAAATTAGTAACCAAACCTTTTACCTTCTTCAGCCACAGCCTTCAAGTTCAAATCTAAATTTGACACATGGCAACAATTAGCATAGCATCATTATGAGACAGAAGCAAGCAAACATGAACTGCATACATGCACTAATGCAACTCTTGTATGGCTGCATTTTCCACCGTGGGCATTAAAATACCAGGTAGAAATCTGCCACCCCTGAATTTTAGGAACTGGTATATAGCTTTTTTCAGGTGACTGTAGGGTATAGGAATTGTAATGGTTTGGAACAAGTACAGCAGTTTTGGGAGTCATCTTTAAGGAGGCGATCCGCCCCAGTAGGGAAATATGATGTTTTTTCCACTGTAACAGGAGGGCTCTTATGGAGCGATAGAGGGGGGGGGGGGGATTTCCTAGTACAAGGTGGTACATTTTGGAGTGATGTAGATCCCTAGGTATTTCAGAGCCATAATTTTCCAGCTGTAGGGGAAGTTGGCCTTCAGGTGAGCTATCTATATGTCTGGTATGTTTACTGGAAGGGCCTCCGATTTAGATGTGTTAATATTGTATCCCAAAAGAGCAGCATATCGATCAAGTTCCGCGTGGAGGTTTGGCAGGGAAGTTCTAGGTTGGGTCAGTATAAGGAAAATATTGTCAGCGAATAGTGACATTTTGAACTACCTACCTCTAACTAATATGCCCTTTATGTCTGGGTTTCCACGGATAGTGGTGGCCAGGGGCTCCACACAGAGTGCGAAGAGCAAGGGGGACAGCGGGCACTCTTGCCATTAGTCACTGAAAACGAGGGGGAAAGAGCAAAGGGTGTTTTGACTTGGGAGGAAAGGCTAGAGTATTGGTGTTGAATTGCTCGTAGGAAAGGCCCCCGGAACCCAACGTGCTGTAGTGTGGCGAACAGGAAGGGGCCACCCAAGGCGATCAAAAGCCTTTTCGGCGTCCAAGCTAAGCAGCAAGGACTGCAAGCCCTCCCTGTTCCCCACCTCAACCAGGTTTATTATATTCCTTGATTTGTTCCCCACCTGATGGAGCGCAACGAAAACCCACCTGGAAAATGTGATGTTTTTAATGTTTTTGATCCACAGGTTTTGATTTACTAAAACGGGACAGTGCAAAATCTGGTGCAGCTGTGCATAGAAACCAAACCGCTTCCAGGAAGCTTATTTGAACAAGCTAAAGTTTGAAGCTGATTGACTACCACACAAAGCTGCACCAGATTTTGCATTCTCCAGTTATAAATAAGCCCCATATAGAGTCAACACACACTGCCTGTATGAAAAACCACTGGCCTTTAACCACTTCAGCCCCGGAAGATTTGGCTGCTGAATGACCTGGCCATTTTTTGTGATTCGGCACTGCGTCGCTTTAACTGACAATTGCGTGGTCGTGCGACGCTGTACCCAAACAAAATTGACGTCCTTTTTTTCCCACAAATAGAGCTTTCTTTTGGTGGTATTTGATTGCCTCTGCAGTTTTTATTTTTTGCGCTATAAACAAAAAAAGAGCGACAATTTTGAAAAAACAAAAAACACAATATTTTGTAATTTTTGCTATAATAAATATCCCCATTTTTTTTTTTTTTTTTTAAAAAGCTATTTTTTTTCTCAATTTAGGCCGAGATGTATTCTTCTACATATTTTTGGTAAAAAAAATCGCAATAAGCGTATATTGATTGGTTTGCGCAAAAGTTATACCGTCTACAAAATAGGGGATAGATTTATAGCATTTTATTATTATGTTTTTTTTTACTAGTAATGGCGGCGATCTGTGATTTTTATCATGACTGTGACATTATAGCGGACACATCGGACAATTTTAACACATTTTTGGGACCATTGGCATTTATACAGCGATCAATGCTATTAAAATGCACTGATTACTGTAAAAATGTCACTGGCAGTGAAGGGGTTAACACTAGGGGGCGATCAAGGGGTTAATTGTGTTCCCTGGGAGGTGATTCTAACTGAAGGGGGAGGGGACTCACTAGAGGAAGTGACGGATCGTAGTTCCTAGCTAATAGGAACACACGCTCTGTCACTCCTCTCAGAACAGAACACGGATTTGTGTGTTTACACACAAACTTCCTTGTTCTGTCCCTCGTGCTCCCGATCGCTCCTGGCCGGCGGTCATTGCGACCAGCAACCACGAGCATCGACACCCCCGCAGTGCAGCCTGCTATCCCGATCCCCAACCAGTGAGCCGACGTATAGATACGACGGTTCGCGGGATCGTGCCGACCTGCTGCAGTAAAATGACGGTGGCTGGTCGGCAAGCGGTTAAGCTGGCCTTACACTAGTAGATTTTATAATAAGCATTTGTACAAACATCAGTACGGTACATTTGATGACTTGATGATTGTCCCTCTAAAGCTCCTTCATTCAAGAATTTTTTTTATCCCACTACTTCAAATTTTCTTGTCAGTATGATTGAAAACAAATATTGATTTGATTGTTAGAGAGTAGTGAGGCCCTGACAGTTAACTCAATCTAACCAATATGTGACATGAACTCTACTCTAACCTAGTTAATCACTCCTAATAGATAACCATCAAAATAAATATAAAGTGACTTCAGTGCATGAACCAATTGAATGTTACTGGGTGTAACCTCAAGGCTAAAAGCAATCTCTCTTTATTTATGAATAGTCAAGGATAAGCTATTTAAGTGAAGGTGGCAGGCTTGCTATACACTTTTTACCCCACACACAGAGTGGTAGGGCGAGAGTAACACATAATAAATATTGATTTGACACATTAATGATTAGAAAACTCAAACAAACATTCTTAAAATGAAAAATTACAAACAAAATTTCACTAGTATATAAGCAGCTGTAGAAGGAAATTGCCAGAAACATTTTACAACCTAAGGCAAATGTGGCTTGAACATCCTGAAACAACAGCCCAGAAGTAAATCTGGGGCTTCTTTCTTGCAAGCTTTGGACAAACATCAGTGCTATTTGTATTTGTTGGCATCCTTAACCACTTCAGCCCCGGACCAATTTGCAGCCAAAGGACCAGGCCCCTTTTTGCGATTCGGCACTGCGTTGCTTTAACTGACAATTGCGCGGTTGTGCGACGTGGCCCCCAAACAAAATTGGCGTCCTTTTTTCCCCACAAATAGAGCTTTCTTTTGGTGATATTTGATCGCCCCTGCGGTTTTTATTTTTTGCGCTATAAACAAAAATAGAGCGACAATTTTGAAAAAATATTTTGCTTTTTGCTACAATAAATATCCCCAAAAAATATATAAAAAAAATTTTTTTTCCTCAGTTTAGGCCGATACGTATTCTTCTACATATTTTTGGTAAAAAAAAATTGCAATTAGCGATTATTGATTGGTTTGCGCAAAAGTTATAGCGTTTACAAAATAGGGGATAGTTTTATAGCATTTTTATGAATATTTTTTTTTTTACTAGTAATGGCGGCGATCAGCGATTTTTATTGTGACTGCGACATTATGGCGGACACATCGGACATTTTTGACACATTTTTGGGACCATTGTCATTTATACAGCAATCAATGCTATTTAAATGCATTGATTCCTGTATAAATGACACTGGCAGTGAAAGAGTTAACCACTAGGGGGAGGGGAGGGGTTATGGGCTGTGACGTGTGTGTTTTTTTACATTAGGGGCGGGGCTGACGTCTGACATCATTGATCGGCTTTCCTGATGACAGGGAACAGCCGATCAATGACAGGCAGAGTAGGAAGTGCGGGGAGAGGTTTGTTTACATAGACCTCTCCCCGTTCTTCAGCTCTGTGACCCGATCGCGGGACACCAGCGGCGATCGGGTCTGCTGGTCCCGCGGCCGGGGTCACGGAGCTCCCGACCGGGTCGCGAGCGCGCCGCTGGCGGTGCGCGCGCGACCCACAGCCAGGCAATTAAAGGGCCACGTACCTGTACGTGGTTTTGCCTGGCCGTGCCATTCTGCTGAAGTATATGTGCAGGAGGCGGTCGGGAAGCGGTTAAATATAGGAAACTTTTTCTTTCCATTTTAGATAGAGCAAAGGAGTGTTATAACCCTTGTCTTTTTTTCACCATCTGTGTCCCATTGCAGAGATTTCCCTTTACTTTACTTACTGTCACAAAGCCAAACAGGAAATTGCTGCAAATTATAGTCCGAATGCAATTTCGTCTGAATTTGCCTAACTTTAGCTCTATTAGTCCAAGATTATTCTACATAGAGAGAAAAGATTGGACATTATAGAGACAATAGCAAAAAAGGTTCAATGTGCCTAACCTAACTCTATTAGTCCAAGATTATTCAACATAGAGAGAAAAGATTGGTCAAATGCTCTGCCCATAGGCTATAGAAGAATTCTAATGTTGGTTGACTAGTAATAATAATTAATAAATATAATTATTACAAGTGTCCTACAACATTAGAATTCTACTATAGCTTGTAGGCAGAACATTCGACCGGGAATGTACGATTGCAGCGTCGTATAGTTTAGCTGCTCCGTCGAAACTTCTTAGAACATTTGACAGACACCATGAGCCTTCAAGGGCGGATTCAACCTTAATTATTTCGGATTTTCGGACGAATGCATTTTTTAACGAAACAAAATAAATAAAAACTAATTTCGGGAGTAACTAAATGTATTTTTCGCACAAAAACGAAATTCCGAAACTAAATATTTCAGTGTGCACATGTCTAGCAAATTAAGGGAATCCCTTGGGGACCCCCAGGCCACCAGAACTAGAACAAGATTTCCCCTCTATTATTTATTTTACTTTCACTTTCAATGATAACAGTAAATAGGACAAATAAAGAGGGTGAATCTCCTTTCACTCCTTTCAACGGGGGCGCAGACAGCAATAAGAACTGACGTATTCTAATCCCTCTCCACTTTGTCAAAAGCTTAAAAAAAGTTTTACCTTTAGTTATACTTTAATGTTGTAGTTGTCGTTGTTATTATCGAGTTTCTTCTTTCCCTTCTTCCCCCCATTTATCTCTCGACTAAGTTATCTGCCTTTATTAGCATGGAGGAATATTCCCTTTTCATCTTTATTTCCCCACATGGCAAATCTCTTTCCCTTATCAAAGTATCTTCTTATAAACACGCAAGGAGCTATCACACAAATGAAAACACCAACTCTGGACCAAGCACCTGAGTTCATCCCTGCTTCTTATTCTATCTATTGAGTGCTATTTGTATACTTTTTATTACCTAGTTGCAATGTCGTACAACCTCAGCCCATTTATCATAAATCAAAGTGGGAATCAACTAATAATAATGTTCATACAATTAAACAAAGAACCAAGAGGTATACCATAAAGGCCAGCGGAAGAACTGAGCTTCAGGCTTGTATCCGGTGTAAACCAACAACAAAAAACAGAGGCTAAACCAGGTACAGACAGCCATCCATCCGATATTCTATCAAATTTGGTAGGGCAACCACTATGTTGGCATTTCCAGCACATCAAAAGCACCTTAGGGGTCTGGAATAGGGCTCTGAAGACTAGGGTGACCACATTTCCAAACTGCCATTCAGGGACACCCCTCAGCATGCACCGGTCGGTGACATCACAAGGGGGTGGTGCCACCATGTGACGACACTGGGTGGCACCGCTCCTTACCTATTTAAGCATTTGTTTCATGTATGTTAGCCCAACATTGCAGGCGGCCACTTAGAGTCACAGAGTGTAATTGTTCTTACAATGTTGGGCTAACATACATGAATAAAATGCTTTTTATATTAAAGGCACTAAAGTTGTATATAAAACCCCATACTTTATACTACAAACGAAATACAAATTACCCGAAATACAAAAACTGGACTTACACTGACCTACCTGATTCCTACACTGACCTACCTGACCCCTACACTGACCACTACACTAACCTACCTGATTCCTACAATGACCTACCTGATCCCTACACTTACCTACCTGACCCCTACACTGACCACCACACTAACCTACCTGATCCCTACACTGACCTACCTGATCTCTACACTGACCACTACACTAACCTACCTGATCCCTACACTGACCACTACACTAACCTACCGGATCCCTACACTGACCTACCTGACCCCTACACCTACCTACCGATCCCTACACTGACCACTATATTAACCTACCTGATCCCTACACTGACCAACCACAGGGGCTTGTCACATCCTCAGCTCTGAGGGGCTCATGCTGGGACCTGTAGTCCTTCATTAGGAGGATGAGTGGCAGTGCTTGAGGGGGGATGGGATAACTAACTCTCACCTGTTAGTCAGTGTCCACTTGGGAGAAGAAAGAGGGTTGGTGAGGGTGAGAGAGATGGGGAGGGGGTGAAATGGGGAGGGGGTGAGAGGGGGCAGGGGTAAATGGGAGAGAGGGGGGAGGGGTATGAGAGAGGGGTATGAGAGAGGGGGGATGGGAGAGAGAGAGGTAGATGGGTGAGAGGGGAGGTAGCTTGGTGAGAGGGGGGTTCGGTGAAAGTGACCCCCTATCCCCTGCTGCAGTCCCTCCTGTGCCCCCCTGTCCCAGCCCCTGCTTGTGGGTAGGTGTCTGATGCACCTACCTCCCATCCTTGTCCTCTGGGCCCTTGGTCAGTCTGTCTTTCTTCTTGTTGATGACAGCGACAGCTAGGAGAGGAGGATGGAGAAGGTGTACGGGCTCTGGGAGGTTCAGGGGATGCTGCACCCACTGCTGCTCAGGTCTGGGTGGCTGGCGGTGAGGTCTTCTCCCACTCTATCCTAGGCTGTTGGTTCTACCAGCCTTGTGCTGCTCACCAGGGGCGCCGCTCGCTGTTTCAAATTGCTGCTGTCAGCGCCGGCTTTAGCTCTGCTTCTGCTGCCACTAGACCAGCGGGACTGTCACTCTCTAAGCGCATGACAAGAGGGTGTTCGCTGCAGGGCTCAGCTCAATGTGGAAGATGCTTTGGGCCCCAGGATCACTAGCGCGGAGGAGGAGGAAGTGAAATCCTTCTCCGCTTTCAACGCTGGGCAGGTAGGGAGTCACAGCCGTGACATCACTAGTTGCTACTAGACGCCAGGAGGCTATAGCAACCAGTGATCAGGAGTACAGTCAGGTGGAGGCGGAGCCAGAGCCAGTGATATGGCAGCTCAGTCCACCCCTGTCCCATGAATTCCTGAATGTTCCCAGTGCCAGTTTCATTCCGGGACACTGTATTGTCCCGGAATGAAGGTGCCCGGGAACGGGGACAGAGATGTCAATTCCGGGATAGTCCCGGGCAATCCGGGACACGTGGGCACCCTATGAGACAGCCTTTCTGACAAGGGTGTCCCGAACCACGGGATTCAAAATACCAAGTGTACAAGACAAAGGGTCTAAAGATAAATATAACTGATAAGCCTGACTGATTGTATGAAGGACATTGTCCCAGGATTTATGTAGCTTGGGACAATGTCATAGCATATGAATCAGGTCCCCAAGGTCACTTTGGCACCTATGAGAAGAAGGTCCATCAATGAGCCCATTTTATAAAGTTTGAGAGGAGTATAATGTACTCTAAGTATTCTCTAATTCTACTCTAAGTAACTGATATAAGCATTGTGACACAACCTAGTTGCAATGTTACTTGAAGTCTTTATACAGCTGATAATTTTTAATTTTAGATAGTAATACACACGACTGGACTTTTCGACGGACTAGGTCCGACGGTCTTCCCGACGGACTTTCGGCAGAGTTCCGACGGACTTTCCGAATGAACGAACTTGGCCACACACAATCACACCAAAGTCCGATGTATTTGAACTTGATGACGTATGACCGGACTAGAATAAGGAAGTTCATAGCCATTAGCCAATAGCTGCCCTAGCGTTGGTTTTTGTCCGTCGGACTAGCATACACACAAACTGACTTTTCGATAGGAACTGGGTCCGGGGGAGTTTCGGCGGAAAAATTTCTAAAGTCCGTCAGATTTTTGGACAGCAAAGGTCCGATGGAGCCCACACACGATCGAATTGCCCGACGGATTCGTTCCGTCTGACCTTTTCTGTCAAAGTCCGGTCGTGTGTACGCGGCATAAGATTTATTTTTATTTTTTTACCTGTCAGGTTTTATTTTGCCATCTATGTCCCATTGGGGAGATTTACCTTCACGTCCTGTCCCAAAGCCAAAAAAGGAAGTGAGAAGTAAAATTAAGGGGACCTTGGAGCCTCCCAGGTCATGAGAACTAGTGTCCACTGGAATATTTCAATGCTATTATTTTTCTGGGGACAACTCAAAGTTTGGGATTTTCTTTTACTTTCACTTTCAATGCTAATGGTAAACAGGACAAATAATGGGTCTTGAAACAGCCAATGAAAACCTAATGTTATAACCCTTCTCTACTCTATCCAAAACGGAAAAAAAAAGTTTTGCCTTTAGTTATACTTTAAGTTAAAAAGTTGTAAAGTTTTATAATCTTAAAGTATATGTATCATGGTTGTGCTGATCTAGGAATAGAAGGTTTATTTTTCGAACTGTGTAAATTACCCCAAAATTTTCAACCTGTCAAATTATTTTTCCTTTATTTACAGTCACACTTGTCCAAACTAATTATGTTGTATGACAATGGCAAAAAAACTGTCTAGACAGCCAACAAAATCATGGTCTAGACAGACAAAAAAAAAAAAAAAAAACCCTGGTCTTGCCCTTTCAGTTTAAGCTGAACATACACCAGTGAGATTTTGTTCAAACATTTTCATTTTCAAAACATTTGTTCACATGGTCGGGACAAATCGACATTCATTTTTGCCTGTAGCGAACAGAAAATTCTGAAAAGAAAGATCGAAAAATGTTCTTGAACAAACAAAATTTGAACTGTAATGTGTTTGGTAAAAACTGTGATGAAACCTTTTTAATATGTCTGGAATTCTATCTAAGGCAGGCCCTACCTTTATACATTTGAATTTTTTTGTTCAACCCATCTCGATTCTACCATCCACACATTTGAGGTGGGTGGGGGAATCCCTCCCGCTGTGGTATTGTATTATGACAGCGGGGAGCCTTCCCCACCGTCAGAATACAATGATCAATATTGCCGGCTATATCCAGCTCCCCTGATCGTTTGTGAAAAAACAGACAGGCTGGTTGTACACAAGTCGATTGATAGATTGAACCAGCCTGCCCTGACATGGACCGAAATTCATCTGGTTCCTGCCGAGTCGGGTGAATTTCAATCCATGTATGGCTGGCTATAATAGCAGCTCTAGACAACATTTTAAGGGCTTTTAACCACTTCAGCCTGGAAGGTTTTATCCCCGTAATGACCGGGCCAGTTTTTGCTATTGGGCACTGTGTTATTTTAACTGACAATTGCGCGGTCGTGTGACGCTGTACCCAAATAAAATTGATGTCCTAGTTTTCCCACAAATAGAGCTTTCTTTTGGTGGTATTTGATCACATCTGCGGTTTTTATTTTTTGCGCTATAAACAAAAAAGCCCGACAATTTTGAAAAAAAAAACAATATTTTTTACTTTGTGCTATAATACATATCCCCCAAAAAAATGCAAAAAAATCGAATTTCTTTATCAATTTAGGCCAATATGTATTCTTCTACATATTTTTGATGATAAAATTTTGCACATATTGATTGGTTTGCACAAAAGTTATAGTGTCTACAAACTATGGGATAGATTTATGGACTTTTAACTTTTTATTGTTTTTTTTTTGTTTTTTTATTTCTTTTTATTGTTTTTACTGGTAGTGGCGGCGTACAAATCTGACACTAAGTGTAATTTTTTGGGGACCAGTGACACCAATACAGTGATCAGATGTTAAAATGCACCATTACTGTATAAATGACACTGGCAGGGAAGGGGTTAAGATCAGGGGCGGTCAAAGGGCTATGTGTGTTCCCTATGAGTGATTTTTAACAGTTTGGGGGCTGGACTGACAGGAAGAAGACAGAGATCCGTGTTCCTGCTTACAAGGGACAGAAGATCTCGGTGTACTTCCCTGTCAGAACAAGGGGGTGTCTTGTTTACATAGGCATATCCCCCTTCTTCCTCTCTGTGGAGCGATCGCGGATGGCCGGCGGTCTGCCAGACCCACTGATTGGCTCCCGCTCTCTGCAGCAAGCGTGCGCTCACAGTACATATTGCCTGAAATGACATACAGGTACGTTGTTTCGCTCAATAGAGCCGCCCTGCCACAGTATATATGCGGTGGGCAGTCTTTAAGTGGTTAAACTACATTAGTTGACTCAATGATGGCAATAAAGAATGTTCTGATGAAGGATTGTTCTACTCATGTTTGAACAGAAATCTAACCATGTATGGTCAGCTTTAAAGGGGTTGTAAAGGTTCTTGTTTTTTTCACCTTAATGCTTCCTATGCATTAAGGTGAAAAAACATCTTACGATCACTGGCCCCCCCAGCCCCACCCCCCTGTTTTAATTACCTGGGCCCTGGAAAGTCCTGCGTCGCGAACGCGCTCTTCCTTTTCTTGGTCTTCTCGGCTCTTCTTGGCTCTTCATTGGATAGATTGATAGCAGCACAGCCATTGGCTTGCGCTGCTGTCAATCAACTCCAATGACGCAAGGGCTGGGGGGTGGAGCCGAGTCCTGTAGTCGGCGGCTATGGACGTCGAATACAGGTCTCGGGAGCGCGCCCGCAAGGTAACTGCCTTGGGAGAGCGCTTCCCAGAAGGGGTTATCAGAAGCGGGGAGGAGCGGAGACAGCCGCCGAGGGACCCCAGAAGACAAGGATTGGGGCCACTCTGTGCAAAACTAGCTTCACAGTGGAGGTAAGTATGACATGTTTGTCATTTAAAAAAAAAAAATATTCGAACCTTTAGTGTCACTTTAATTATGTTTTGGGAACATTACATTAGTTTCCCTTTTGGTTCCATGTTGATTATGTCTATCCTAACACTTATTGACAATTGCTTGATTTTCTACTATATCCTCTGTCTTTACCAGCAATTACAAATAAAAGGTAAATTGGTACAGTACAATAGACTAATCACATTGCTTGACTTTATAGAGGTATACCAGGAAAGCAGAGTAGGGGTGATGAGCTCTCATCCTCTGTCTTGTCTATGTATAGGAATTAGGACAGGAATTCTATTAGTGGAGACTAAACTTCTCTATAAAATCACCAGGTGACATTAGTAAGCCGTCAGACTCACTGGAGCCATGTATGAGGACATTTGTTTAAGTGAGAACCTGGAATGGTTACGTTAATTAGTCCTTTCTGATAGCTATTATCCAAGTTTTTGGTTCCTCCTTTGATGTTCCTCACACTTGCATATGCAACAAGCTATAAAGCAGAAACTCAGCATGGACCAAGGGCTTAAGCACACACAGGACAACACTGATAGGTCCAGCAAACACACAGTCGTCTTCAGCATGGTCAGACAAAGGTTTTCCATAGACTTTATCCTAACAGGGAGTAAAAAGGACACTTTGGCTGGGACAGATGACTCAAAACCACACATTTCTTGCATGCCACAGCCACAGCCCCCATGTAAATTTACAGTAAGGTCCAACCAACTCAAAAGGAAAACGGAACATATGGAAACGTGTGGAGATTCTCAAACCTTTAAGAACATTTCTTCAGATCAGGAGACATGTCCAGAGCAAGTTGTATCTTCAACAACTGGTGAGTAGATTTATAAACCTGTATTACAGGTTTTCAGATCAATAAATTCTTGATCACATATGCTTTTAATAAGCTTTACAGCACACTATAACTTAAATTTGAGTATCAGTGTAGCACTTTTCCATCATTTATCAGCATTAAAATATATTTTATGTTAAACTTTGTTGATGCAAGGGAAATGTTTAGTTAAGACTTTGTTCTTACTTAAATAGTTAATTTTAATGATTGGGAATATGCATGCCACATCTTAAAAGTAATTGTCTTTAACATAAGATTTTTAATGTAAATCTAAATATATTCTACTAAATTAATTTTACTGTAGAAGGAAAAACGTCATCAATTGGGTCCTTGCACGCAGTACTGATGAATGAACGCTGGATCTTCCTGGCAGAAAGTTCCCGCGGGTAGTGTATGCATTAACATACGCATATGGTTATACATGGGTAAAAATTATTCTAGCTGCCAGAATGCCAAATATTCAAATGCTATAATCTACTATACAAGGGTGAGGTGTGATTTGCATGTGTTTGCATGTACAATACTTACCAGTGATGCTGAATTTTTATTTTTTACTGATCTAAATGGGGCTCTAGTTTATTGAAATGTATATGTCTGTGTGTACAGGCCCTTTGAAAGCAATGGTCTGCATTTAGATCAGTAAAAAAATAAAATGCTCAATGCCTAAAAATGTGGTATGTTTTTAGGCACCTGTGTGCAAGGACCCATTGACTATTTATTTATCTAAATTAATGTGTACTTTTCATCTTTTCACCATACTGCTTTACGATTATTTTCTTACAAGCAAGAACAGAAAACATATTAGATATATATAATATATATAATTTTGAGTCCATTGTGTTAATGTCACAATCAGTTACTATCTAAATGTACTTGATTTGATTGGCAAAATGGGGGCACGTTTTTAATTGAATGGTTTAGAATTCAGTAATATGCAGCAACCTACTCAAACCAAATTAATGATTTGCATTGACCGATGTTGATTATATATAGCCGGTTAGTTGTCATTCATATCAAGAGGCGAGAGATGTGTCCTTCTCTGGTTGTTTTTAGCCATGATTCAACATGATGAATATCAGTTGCTTTACACAGCAGATACTTAAAGCAGAATTTCAGCCAAAAGGGAAAGTTTGGCTCTCCCCCCACCATATTTGGAATAATTTTTTTTTTTTTTTTTTTGGAGCTGACAGGTTTTGACAGATACCCATTCTCATTCTGGTTGGATTGTTAAGGTGGATCCACTGTAAATTCTCCTCCCCCTCCTGCCTGCAGCCTTCTGGGAAACATAACAGGTCCCAGAAGCCTGCGGGACCATTCACAAAGTGCAGCATTGCTTGTGCATTGCGCAGTGGGCAGCCGGCTGTGGAGCTGCAAGGAGTCATATTCAGCTGCCCACAGTTAACATGTTGGCACCTGGAAATTGAGGACTGATGTAGAACTGGGTCTGGTGAGGATGGCACTGGATCCTTGGACAGGTGGGTGTCTCTTTAATAAAAGTCAGCAGCTACAGTTGTTATAGCTGCTGATTTTATACTTTTCCAGAACTGACTGAAGCTCCTCTTTAACCTTCATTTTAAGTCCCACAGAGGTCTAGAGTAGGGAGTGTTAGAGGTTGTTTTAGATTAGCCCTGTAACTTCAAAGCAAAGAAATCATCCATTGTATAAACCATTTACAGTCCTAAACTCTTATCATTGTTTATTTAGCTCTGCACAGGGATTGGGTAAGTTCTGATGAATTCACGCCCAACTGCTCAGAAGATGAGAGTGAACAGACTGGTTCTCATAGTCCAGAGAGCGGTCAGCCTGAAGATGATGATCATGGAGAAGCTAGCCTCAAGAGTGAGATGCAACGCAGGATGAGAACAGCATTCACCTCCCAGCAGATCTGCAAACTTGAGGAGATGTTCAAGAAACAGAGATACCTGGGAGCTTCCGAGAGAAAGAAATTATCAAGTTGTCTACAGCTGTCCGAAATTCAGGTAACTGTCTTTGTCTACTTGACCCAACTCAAGTTGTGGTTGTATAAGCACAGTTGAAGAATATCACCTCTATTTCATCTGTCTGGCAAATTTTCGTAGACATGGTAGATAAACATTATAGCCCTTTTCCTTGTGCTGTACTTCTTGCAATGTATATGATGCCCAGAGGGAAATGTTTATGAGCAACGGTATAACAATAGCCATAGCAACTGCCTGAGGGAGGAGGGGGTTCCTATTAGATGAAGTCTTACCGCAGGAAAATAGTCACAGATCCCTCTCTATGCAGTAAGGTTATCCATAGACGGACCATGTAAGGACAGGCTGAATGTACCAAGTTGATCAATCAATCAACTTGGGTACAACCAGCCTGCCGGATTTTGCATGTGGTTATTGCTAACTGCTGATATAGACATTAGCAATAATCACTGTCTTCCCCCATCAGGAGAATACAATGGCTCAACAAGGGGAATTCCCCTGTCAACACTGTCTGTGGTTGCAAGAAAGAAATTTGCTCCGTGTATGACCTGCTTAAAAAGCATTTGCTTATCTGTCTTAAGACGGCAATAGATAAGTTATTTTTCTTTTGTGATCAGTCAGCCGGCTGACAGATCAAAATGGCTTCCCCCATCTAACTCAAATCCCTCCCTGACAGCGGGACTCCTCTGCTGCCAGAATACACTGATCGGCACTGCAGCCGATTGCACAAAAATTTCAACAGTCCCATTTGAGAGGAGTTGATCACTAGGTCGACTCCTCTCAAACATGAATGCATCAAATACCTTTCAAGCAGAAGTTAAGAGGGCAATACATCTACATTGCTAAAGCTGGTCATAGATGGATTGAAATTTGTCTGGTACCTGCTGAACCTGCCAAATTTCAATCAATCTATGGCCAGCTTTAGCAATGTAGATTTATTGTCCTCTTAACTTCTGCTCAAGGCTGAAGTTAGCCCTGTATGCCTAATGCAGTTGCAAATCACAGAGCTTATATTCAGCTAAAACTTTTCTGGACAGCCGAGGTTTGTAGTTCTACAAAAAAAGAAGTTTAAAACCATTTACATTAGGGTTATAGTAAAATTGTGTTCAAAAGTATTAATCATTTTGTCATAATATAAAATATCATTATAGTCATTATTATTATTATTGCTACTACTGTACAACTGTACAGTTTTTCCACAGCACTGGTTCCTAGTAGTGTACTGACAATGCTGACAAGTCTCTTGCTGCCTGTTCTAGATTTAGGCTTACTTTATGTTAAAGCCCAACTCCAAGAAACTTAACAATGATCTCTTGCAGTGGGCTGCATCCACGCTGCAAGGGTTAATTGCTTATTTAGGTTTAGGGGGCATAGAAAAGAAGGTCAACTTACCTGATCCTCTGCTTTCCCATGCTGCAGTGGTCAAGGTCCTGATGTCATCAAGACCAGAGCAGGGCCCATAGCCAAGGGACAGTCCACTGCTGGAGCGTGGGGAAGCACCATCTGCTGGAGAAGTGGAGAATCAGGTATGTTAAAGTGCTTTTACTCTTCCCTAGACTAAACAAACAGTTAACCCCTGCAGTGCAGGTACACCCACATTGCAAGGGAGGATTTTCAAATTTTTCAGAGTTGAGCTTTAAGATCGACACATACTATATTGTCATAGTTTACACTGCCAGCTGCTACGAAGAGAGGCCTTCATGAGGCCTCATTTTACTATGGATCCCCCATGACTTGTAGTTCCGCCCCTGTTTACAAGACTTTTTAGATTTTTAGATTCAATTAACAATGCACTCAGTGGGATGCTGTGCGTATAGGAGCATTTCAAAATAAACCAGAAATGACTAGACCACTGTAGACATCACTATCTTAGTAAAAAGAATCCTAAAGTGGACCTTTCCCCTCTTTCATCACATTTCTGCATGCTGATGTGAAGATATCCAACACTGGTTTCTTTAATGAAAAGTTGCTTTTACTTACTCTTTCTTTTGTTTGTCCACTTGTGTTCTCCCTGAAGGCAGTGGTGACATAAACTAGACATGTGCACTGCCCAAAAATGTGTTCATTTTCGTTTCATTTGTTTTTAATTTTTTGGGTCATTCGTTATGATCGCAATTAGTAAATTCGTACATTCGTAAATTCGTACATTCACACATTCGTACATTCATAAATGCGTACATTTGTAAATTTGTTCATTCTTACATTCGTAAATTAGAAAATTTGTATATTCGTAAATGAGAAGATTCGTAAATTTGGAAATTTGAACAATCGAAAACCCAAAAATTACAAAATCTGAAATAGTAACTAACTATTAAATTATAGGTATTGTAATTTCCTTTCAAATTTGGCTGTTAGTGAACACGAATTTATCTGAAATTACTAATTATATGAAATAACGAATGCCGCATCTAAACAAAATGGAACGTAACAAATTAATAATAAATAATAATAATAAAAAGTTTTTATTATTATTATTATTGTCATTTATTATTATTAATTCATTATGTTCCATTTGTTTGCATACGGCATTCGTTTTTTCGGATAATTTGGAACTTAAGATAAATTTGCTTTTATTACGTTCACTAACAGCCCAATTTAAAAAGGAAATTACAATACCTATAATTTAATAGTTAGTAATAGTTAAGTTATTATTAGTTAATTATAAATTCAGATTTCCGAACTTATGAATGTACTAATTTGCGAATATATACGAATTTACGAATGTACGAATATATGCGAATGTGCAAATGTATGAATTTACGAATGTATGAATTTACTAATTTTCGAATATTCTAATTTACGAATATTCGGAAAAGTTTGTTAAACAGATTTTCGTTAATTTGAATATTTCCGAATGAACGAATTTGGCGAAAATCGTTAAAAAAAACAAATTTGAAACAAATTTCACATATCTAACATAAACCCCTGCCACACAGATGCCCCTCGAATAGCAAGGTAACTAGTGCCTTCAGGAAAATCTTGAGATCTTGCAGTGTTTCCTACTGCACATGTGCTAGCTAAACTGCGTGATCTCATGTGCCCCATCTTACGCATGTGCCCTGAGACATTGCACTAATTTGTTGGTAAAAAGGCTATTTTTCCACCAACAGATGATTGTATTGTCAAACAGTGCATGCTCAAGATGAGGTGCATGGCTTCATGCACTTCAGTTGGCTGTAGACCGAAGGGGCAAACATTCATTTTGAATGGCACCCCAATTTGTGAATGCAGCTACACCACAATGTACAATATGAGGAATTTACTAAGGCTTGAGCAGCTGTGTAAGGCAACCCAGGTTTTAGCTTTTATTTTCAAAGCTTAACTGAATAAGTTGAAGCTAGAAGCTGATTGGTTACTAAGCGCAGCTGTCCGAGATTCTGGCTGCTCCAGTTTTAGTAAGTTCTCTCCAATGTGTGTTAGGACAGTGGTCCCCAACCTTTTTGGCACCAGGGACCGGCTGCAGGGAAGAAAATTGTGTCAAGGCCTGGAGGTTGGGGGGGGGGGGTGGGGTGGGGGGCGCACATTGGCAATTTGTCGGGGCAATGGCTGGTGTTGGCGCTTCAATCATCCCAGCACCATGGTTAATATGGTGCCAGGATGATTGCAGCACGTTGTTTCTATTATTACATTGTAATATAAAATGAAATAGTTCAACTCACCATAATGCCGTATCAGTGGGAGCTCTGAGAGTGTCACTTGCCACCAGATGAGGATTGTCGCCTGCCCCCAGATGCAGATTGTCACTTGCCACACTGCCTGCCATCAACTGAGGAATGTCACCTGCCATGCTGCCTGACACCAAATGAGGAATGTCACCAGATGAGGAATGTCCCTTCCCATGCTGCCTGCCACCAGATGAGGAATCTCACCTGCCATGCTGCCTGCCACCAGATGAGGAATGTCACCTGCCATGCTGCCTCCCACCAGATGAGGAATGTCACTTGCCACGCTATCGGCCACCAGATGCAGACTGAAAATTGCCATGCTGCCTGTCACCAGATGCGGATTGTCACTTGCAACGCTGCCTGCCACCAGATGTAGAATGTCACTTGCTACGTCGCCTGCCACCAGATGAGGAATGTCACCTGCAACGTTGCCTGCCACCAGATGTGGAATGTCACTTGCCATGCTGCCTGCCACCAGATGCGGATTATCACTTGCCAAGTTGCCTGCCACCAGATGCGGAATGTCACTTGCCACGTCGCCTGCCATCAGATAAGGAATGTTACATGCCATGCTGCCTGCCACCACATGATGAATATCACCTTCCAGGCTGCCTGTCACCAAATTAGGAATCTCACCTGCCACGCTGCCTGCTTCCAGATGAGGAATGTCACTTGCCATACTGCCTGCCACTAGATGAGGAATGTCGTTTGCCATGCTGTCTGCCACCAGATGAGGAATGTCACCTGCCACCAGATGAGGAATGTAACCTGTCATGCTGCCTGCCACCAGATGAGGAATGTCACCTGCCATGCTGCCTGCCACCAGATGAGGAATGTCACTTGCCACGCTATCGGCCACCAGATGCAGATTGACAATTGCCATGCCGCCTGCCACCAGATGCGGATTATCACTTGCAACGCTGCCTGCCACCAGATGTAGAATGTCACTTGCTACGTCGCCTGCCACCAGATGCGGAATGTCAATTGCCACGTCGCCTGCCGTCAGATAAGGAATGTTACATGCCATGCTGCCTGCCACCAGATAATGAATATCACCTTCCAGGCTGCCTGCCACCAAATTAGGAATCTCACCTGCCACGCTGCCTGCCACCAGATGAGGAATGTTACTTGCCACGCTGCCTGCCACCAGATGAGGAATGTCACTTGCCATACTGCCTGCTACTAGATGAGGAATGTTGCTTGCCATGCTGTCTGCCACCAGATGAGGAATGTCACCTGCCACCAGATGAGGAATGTAACCTGCCTGCCACCAGATGAGGAATGTCACCTGCCTGCCACCAGATAAGGAATGTTACCTTCCACCAGATGAGGAATGCTGCCTGCCACCAGATAAAAAATGTCACCTGCCTGCCACCAGATGAGGAATGTCACCTGCCACCAGATGAGTAATGCTGCCTGCCACCAGATGAGGAATGTCACCTGCCTGCCACCAGATGAGGAATGTCACATGCCTGCAACCAGAGTGCTGTCTGCCACAGTGAGCGTGAGATGCAGTGCTCTGATCCACCCAGCTCTCTCATCCGGCCGCCCACCTGCCTTGCTCTCCCATGCCGCCCGCTGCACACATGGCCCAGCTGCAGAGAGGCCGTGGCCCTGTGGTTGGAGACCCCTGTTTTAGGGTATGCTACAAAAAATTGTAGCCATACCTAATTTTGGTGGGTTAAGGTGAGCTAACAGTTTATTCATTTTGAATGGACTGTATAATGCAGCATGCTACATTTATTTATTACAGGTACTTATATAGCGCCATTAATTTACTCAGCGCTCTACATAAGATTTGTACATTCACATTAGTACCTGCTCTCAAGGAGCTTACAATCTAGGGTCCCTAACTCACATTCACAAGTACACTTACTATGACCAATTTACCTACCAGTATGTGTTTGAAGTGTAGGAGGAAAACCACACAGGCACAGGGAGAACATGCAAACTTCAGGCAGGTTATGCCATGGTTGGGATTCGAACCAACAAACCTAGTGCCTTATAGGCGGATGTGCTAATCATGTAGCTAATCACTGTACTGCCCACATTACACCTCAATGCACAAAAACACATGTACTGCATTGTGACTAGATCAGTGTCCACTGGAAAACAGTCTAGTACCTCATTCAACTGAAATTCTTTATTTGGTTAACAACCTCAAGACCATTTTCAGCTAAAAAAAAAAAATCACATTCAAAGCAGCCTGATCCACTGCAGTGGCAAATGAAAGCACTTTTTTTTTGCAGGTTAAAATCCATTGCGTTTAGGGAGCCAATTTTTTTAATGGGCTGCCCAAAGCACCACAAAAATCTTACATGGAGTATTTTTGACAGGGCACCAGATGTTAGTGCATTGCCACATGTTGCACTTTCCTCTTCAATATTGTGGTGCTCGGTGGTGCAGGCAATTGGACAGGTAAGCACTTAATGTTTTCATTGCAAGGATTCCTTTATATCAGTTTTTCCAAAATGATTAATTAATTGCTATGAAAGCATGTACCTAACTGAGTATAATATTTCTGAGGGCTGTTATTTATTAGCCTTGTCTTTTTTTGGTAATATATGCCAGAAACAGGTTGATAGACTTCACAAGAAACTTATGTAAATATATTGTTTATATACAGGTGAAAACGTGGTTTCAGAACCGGAGGATGAAACTGAAAAGGCAGATGCAAGACCACCAACATCGTATGACCGCCTCTTCTGTCTACTATCCCCACTCAATACCTTTTTATCACAGAACTCCAGTAAATAATTTACATTTTTACCAAAATCCGGCTTACCAAACTCCAGAATCATCGTACACCTATGATCCAAGATTTTTACCCACACCAATGCATCCCCAACCTGTCATGAACAATGGCAATTTTGAACAATATAATCCATATTACAACAATCGTTATATTTGATATATTGATCAAATGTCCTACAAAAGCCTTATGAACAAAATCATTGATATCATGGAATATACGTGTAAAGATGATGTAAATTGTACAGTAATAATCTATTTTTTGATGTTCTGTTTTCAATGTGTCAAATCTGATTGCATATGTTAATATATGATTATGTTGTGTGTCCTTTTTCAGTCTACGTTACAAATAGTGTTATCTACCGTATTTATATGTTCCAATTTTTAAATGTTATCTTCTTATGCCCTGTACACACGATAGGATTTTCCATAGGAATTTCCGTCACACAAAATTTGAGATCTGGTTCTCAAATTTTCCAACAACAAAATCCGTTGTCGGAAATTCCGATCGTGTGTACACAATTCCGATGCACAAAGTGCCACACATGCTTGGAATCAACCAGAAGAGCAGCACTGGCTATTGAACTTAATTTTTCTCGGCTCGTCGTACGTGTTGAACGTCACCGCTTTCTTGACGTTCGGAATTTCCGACCAACTTTGTGTGACAGTGTGTGTGCAAGACAAGTTTGAGCCAACATCCGTCAGAAAAAATCCAATGGATTTTGTTGTCGGAAAATTCTGTTGTGTGTACAGGGCATTATAAACTGTGTTGTAGTGTTGTTGTTGCTATACTGAACTAATTAACAGTTAAGTAGAGCCTTAAAGTTGACTATTCATCCCAAATTGGATAAATCTTGTTTGTCTGTCATCCTAATCTGTGTTTCTGAAAAGCTATGTAAAAGTATTTAAAAAGGCAATATTTATTTAATAAAGTGCTAAATTTGATCAGCTCCTCACTTACCAGGCTATTACTATAGGCACTGGTGTCATAAGTCAGTGTCTTCCCTCAGCCATCTGGGAAGGCTATGGCACAAGAGCCTGCAGGCAGATCATGGAAATGTAATAGTGAAATCTAATGAGAATTGCCAATCTAATGAGATTTTGATTGTAGATGCATTAAAATATATGTATGAATGTACAGTTAAAATAATATGAGACTGTACATGCATGAAGATGCACCTCTATGCATGTACAGTCTATTTTCAAATTGTCAAAATTGTCAAAATCTCTCTGCAGCCTTTAGAGACATATGCTTCCCAGTTGGCTCTGGGAAGACAGTGCCTTCATCATAAGGTTTCCACCTGTTCTTCAAGCCAACCCGAACAGAACACTTTAGTGGCACATGGCAATTTTTTTGTAGTATACACTATAGGATTGTAAAAGACCTGGGACAACTTTGGTGCTCAAAGGTGAGCAGTAATGCGGCACGCATGAGCTATCTCAGTTACTTGGGGAGCCACAGTCCTGTCTGAATAACGTGTCAGGGTTTCAGGTGGACTGAAACCCAGACAAATTACTTAAAAACCAGACTGTCTGAGTGAATCCCAGACAGGCGGCAACCCTACGTGTCTCCCCCTCTTAATACAGGGGTCGGTGTCATCTCCTTCATAATACAGGGGACCCTCGTTAGATCAGAGTCCCCTTATATTAGTGCTCCCCTTAGAGACCAAAAACATTTTTTTTTAAATGCAGCGCAGCCTTCCCCTATAATTATATTATTTCACATTTGAAAAAAATTATTGTGAATAATGGTGGAAACCCCCAAGGGTAATCCAAGTATTAATACAATCTACTTGTGGTGTTTGCTTTCCAAAATGGGATAATTTTTTGGGCGTTTCCATTGTCCTGGTGCTCCAGGGCCTTCTAAAGTGTAATAGGTAGTCAACAAGTTAGACATGTAATTTATGCTCCTCGAACACCTAAAGGAGCTACTTCAATGTTGGGCCCCTGTATGTGGCCAGACTGTGTAAAAGTTGGAAATTGGCCTGGGCAGAAGGGGTGTTTAGGTGCCCAGTAGGCAAGTGGTTAATATTTGAATTACCCTTGGAGGTTTCCACCATCATTCACAATTATTTTACATATGAATTAATCTAATTATATTTTTCGTTGTTTTTTTGAGGTGTGGGAACACATATCAGTGCTACCCAGATAGCAAGGATAACGTGCCACAAATATGTGTCAGTGTTGAATTGAGCCTGGTAACTTGTTGTACACTTGCAGAGCACTTGAAGCACAAGTTCTAGTTGACACTTTTTCAATTTGTAGCAAATTTGCGTGGCAAGTCTCCAGCAAGAGCTCTGTAAGTCTACTGCATGAGCCCGGCAAGTCTCAGCAAGAGCACCGAAAGTCTATAGTAAAACCCCCGGAAGTCTATAGCAAGAGCCCTGCAAGTCTATGGGAAGAGCCTAGCAAGTCTATGGCAAAAGCTCTGCAAGTCTACAGCAAGAGTTATGAAAGTCTCAGTTTTATAGGGTCTATTAACCACTCGCCCACTGGGCACTCAAAGCGGACTTCCACCCAAAAGTGGAACTTCCGCTTTAAGCACTCCTCACCCCCTGACATGCCACATTTGGCATGTCATTTTTTTGGGGGGGAGTGGGTACTTAGTTTAAAGTGGGACTTCCTGTCCCACTTCCTTCTTCCTGCTCTTGGCTGCCTAGGCAACTCCTTCTTTGCCCCTAGGCGGCCCCTCCCTGCCAGCAATCTTCTGGGACACGTGACAGGTCCCAGAAGATTGCCTGGCCACTAGCAGAGCGCAGTGTGACTCGCGCATGCACAGTGCGTGCCCGACCATGATAACGAATGCTGTCACGGCCGGGTGCCCACAGTGGCTATGATGGCGCCGGTGGAGAGAAGGGGAGACGAGCGACACTCTGGGCGGCCGCATCGATGGACTGTGGGACAGGTGAGTGTCTGTTTATTAAAAGTCTTTTAATAAAAAATGTGTGGAACTCCGTGTTAAACCCCCTTGCTAACCAGACCAATTTTCCGCTTTTGGTGCTCTCACAATTTGAATGACAATTACTCAGTCATGCAGCACTGTACCCATATGAAATGTTTGTCCTCTTTTTCACACAAATAGAGCTTTCTTTTGGTGGTATTTGATCACCTCTGTGTGTTTTTTTTTTGTGCTATAAATGAAAAAAATACCAAAAATTTTGTAAAGAAAGGCAATTTTTCTTAGTTTATGTTAAATTTTTGGAGAATTAGTAATTTTTCTTCATCAATTTTGGCCAAAATTTATACTGCTACATATCTTTGGTAAAAATAACCCAAATCAGTGTAAATTATTTGGTAACTGTGAAAGTGAAAGAGTCTACAAGCCATGGTGCCAATCATTGAAAATTCATCACACCTGATGTTGTGACGGCCTCTCATTTATTGAGACTTTAACAAGCCAGGACAGTACAAATACCCCCCAAATTACAACTTTTTAGAAAGTAGATAGTCTAAGGTATTTATTATAAGGCATGGTGAGTTTTTGAAGTTTTCCCCCACAATTCTTTGCAAAATTAAGTTTTTTTTTCACAAAATTTTCATATTAAAGGGGTAATTCCTCTCACACAGCATATCATACCCCAAATTACACCCCAAAATACATTTTGCTACTCCTCCTGAGTATGACAATACCACATGTGAGTCTTTTACACAGCCTGGTCACATACAGAGGCTCAACATGCAGGGAGCACCATCAGGCGTTCTAGGAGCATATATTACACATATAATTTCTAGACTACCTCTTACACTTTTTTAATTGCCCTGGAGCACCTGGACAATGGAAACGCCCAAAAAATTACTCCATTGTGGAAAGTAAACACCCCAACGTATAATCTATGAGGCACAATGAGTCTTTTGAACATGTGATTTTTTTCCACAAGTTTTTGAAAAATGTGGAAGTTGTCCATTTATAGGATATTTCCAACACATAGCATGTATATATAAAAAATTACAGCCCTTCTGCTACTCCTCCTGAGTATAGCGATACCACATGTGTGAGACTTTTTCGCAGCCTGGCCACAAACAGAGGCCCAACATGCCGGCGTTCTAAAGGCATACATTTCAAATCTAATTTGACTACCTATTACACTTTTGAGAGGCACTGATGGGCACTGTAGTGGCATGGATGAGCACGGATGTGTCATGGATTTGGCATGGATGAGAACTGATGTGGCATGATGTGGCACAGATGAATACTGATGTGGCATGGATTTGGCATGGATGAGAACTGATGTGGCATGGATATGGCACAAATGAGTATTGATGTGGCATGAATGAGCACTAATGTGGCATGGATGTGGCACAAATGAGCACTGATGTGGTATGGATGACCAGTGATGTGGCACGGATGATCACTGATGTGGCATGGATAACCAGTGATGTGGCACGGATGATCACTGATGTGGCACGGATGATCTGGCATGGATGACCACTGATGCGACATGGATGTGGCACGAATGACCACTGATGTGGCACAGATGACCACTGATGTAGCATGGATGTGGCATGAATGATCACTGATGTGACATGGATGACCACTGATGTGGCATGGATGACCACTGATGTGGCACAGAGGATCACTGATGTGGCATGGATGTGGCACGGATGACCACCAATAGATGACCACTGGTTGGCATGGATGTGGCTCGGATGACTACTGATGTGGCATGGATGAGCATGAATGAGTAACGGATGGGGATGGGTGAGCATGAATGAGCCATGGATGGAGATGGATAAGTCATAGATGGGGATGGATGAACCATGAATGGGGATGGATGAGCCATGGATGAAGTACGGATGGGGCATGGATGGGTGAGCCATGGATGGATGGATGAGCCATGAATGAAGCACGCATGGATGGATGGATGAGCCATGGAAGGAGCATGCATCGAACATGGATGGAGCATAGGTGGATGGATGAGCCATGGATGGAGCACAGATGGAGCATGGATGGATGGAGCATGCATGGAGCAGGGATGGATGAGCCATGAATGTAGATGGATGATCCAGGGATGAGCCATGGATGGAGCAGGGATGGATGGATGAGCATGAATGAGCCATGGATGGGGATGGATGAGCCATGGAAGGGAATGGATGAGCCATGAATGGGGATGGATGAGCCATGGATGGAGCATGGATGGAGCAGGGATGGATGAATGAGCCATGGATGGGGATGGATGAGCCATGGAAGGGAATGGATGAGCCATGAATGTAGATGGATGAGCCATGGATAGATAGATAAGCCATGGCTGGGCATAGATAAGTGCTGTGGGAACTTCAGATCCAGCCCACAGCTCTGCTGGCCCGGCTCCCCCCTCTCCTCACACGCTGTAGCGATCAGTGTGAGAAGAGGGGAGGAGCCGAACCAGACAAGCTCTGGTTTGTTTACAAGTGATCAGGCCGTCATTGGATGACGTGATCAAGTGGTAAAGGGCCTGTAATATTGGCCCTTTATCCCGATCCGTGACACCCCAGGGGTCTGGGAGACATGACAGTCACAGAGATTCCCCGTCCCATGGTACGCCCTCCCGGAGTTATCCATCCACGCTGTAGCTTTCAATCGGCTATGGCCCGGTCGGCAAGTGATTAAGTAAAAATTGAAGTGAGGTGAATTGTCAGGAGAATTGCAAAATCTAAGCCAAAGTGTCTGAAGTAGAAAAAAATTCTCCTATTGAAATATTTCTGGTTCAGCTTTTTTGGCCTATATTTTATAATTTCCCTGAAAATTTACCTCAATTAACGGAATAGTGCATTAAGACAAAACTGATCTAAATAGAAACAATTATTAAAATTGTAGCACCCTCTAGTGTCCTAGAAGAGTAAATAGCAGTGTAGGTAAATTCAGGCTTGGCTGGCAGGCAGCCAAAACTGTGCTTTGAATCTGGGTCAGGGTGAATGATTTAGGGAGGCTGGGATGACTCAGCAGGCAGCATCTCTGATACCTCCCCCTCCTTCTGGAACTTTTGAGAAACTTCCAGAAGAATGGGAGGAAGGTTAGGAGGAGCTGCTTAGAGTTTTCATGGGGGCCCTGACCAATCTCCAACAGAATGGGTTGGCGGGGGCAGGCCACCTCATAAATACTCAGAGTGAGCACTGCAGGGGCAGCAGAGTTTGGGTGGAAGATGGAGTGCTAAGGAGGTTGTCAGAGACCCTTGAGGGTAGCCCTCTAGTCTGGGGGGGTGTTGACTTCAGGTTTGGGGCTCGCATGTTGGAGGGACCCTCTACAACGCACAGAGGAGTCATTGCTGGATGCATGGGAGCAAGTGTGAGGACAGCAGGAGCCAGTGAGCACTTTGTCTACACACCAAAGGGGCCCGTGGTCCTTGCCTGTAATGGAATTTTGCTAGATCTGACAGCGTGCCCTGTCAGATCCCATCCAAACAATGTTCCAGCTGGATCTGTTATTTTTGTTCTGCAAGCAAGATTATGCAAAAGTTATTCAAGTTAATTGGACATCCCATAATACCCTTATCTCCATCCAAGTTTATTCCCCAATAAAACAAAAAAAAAAATCTAAGCACTGGACTGTTTCCTGATTTAAGTGTGCTGTGAAAAATGTGGTGTGCCTGGCTGTGCAGGGTGGGGGATCCGTTTCTATTTGTGGCTCCTTAGGGGGTGTGCTACAAAATATTTTAATAAAATCAATACATAACACTGTATTAAAAATCTTCCAAGAAGTTATTTTTTTATTAGGTTGAACATTTAACAAAACATGAAAAAGAACATTTATGAAAATATTAACAAAGAACCATTGCATGGACTGAGGGTACCATACAAAAATTTAAATGGTAATGGTAAAACGGAATAGGCTGTCAACTACAATGCCCATCATCTATCGCTCACCTAAATGGAGATCTTTCGTCTGCGCCTTAGAGTCAAATAACGAGAAAACCGTCCATGGGTAGTGCACATGGGAAAAACGCCATTTAAGGCTCACAAGGAGATTTAGGGCTGAAATCTAGCCAAAAGGGTAGTGCAAAAATGAATACAGATAAGAAAAAGTGGATGGAAAAGTATAATCTGTAAATGAAAGGGGAAAAGGGTGAAGAACTGGGGAATGGGGGAGTGACCGAGATGGGAGAGATGAAGAGGGAATGGGGGAGGGAGAACGGGAAAGAAAAGAGGGGGAGGGAAAAGGGGGGAGAAGGAAAGGGTAGCAGGGTAAAAATTGGGTAGGATTAAAGGGAGGGGAATGAGAGGAAGGAAAAAGTGGGGGGAGAAATAAGTGGAGGGGGAAAAGGGGGGAGAGGGGGATGGGGAAAAAAGGGGGGACGGGAAAAAAGGGGGGGGAGGGGAAGGGGCAGGATATGGAAAATGGGAAGGAAAAGGGTGTGGGAGTGAACGGTGATGGGGGTGCAAATAGTGATGAATGAGATGGTTAACAACTAAAAACCATAGAAAGTGTGTTAACTAAAAGTGAACTCGTGTGAAGTGATGGTGCATTCCTGGGAATGAGAGTCACTTACTTGCATCAATAAAAACAATGATGGAAAAAGAGGGGGATGCCTAAACTGCAGACAGAGAAAATGGAATCGCTGCAAAATGTAATGAATGGATTTATAGTTTGGTGTACCCAATGTAAATCAATATAAAAAGAGAAACATAGTTCAAGTTGATACTCAGTATAATAAGAAACAGGTCATCTAATATATGAAGATGACCAAATGCCTGCTGCAGATCACCTGCTCTCCACACATGGGGGAGGTAAAGTTTCCAACACAGGCGGCAGCAAGTAAAAATAATTTAGAAAAGTGAACTATGATTTAAAGCATAATAAAGGAATTATAGTGCTACACCATACTGTCACAAAGAGGCAGATACTATACGCAATTTTATACACCTTATAATTAGCAGTATCGTAGCATGGCTACCCTTAAGATGTCTGGCGGTATACTATGGTAAGGAGAAGCTATATATATATGGACCCATAGACGCTTGGTTGAACATTTAAAAAACATGAAAAAGAACATTTATGAAAATATTAATAAAGAACCATTGCATGGACTGAGGGTACAATACAAAAATTAAAATGTAATGGTAAAATGGAATAAGCTGTCAACTACAATGCCCATCATCTATCCCTCACCCAAATGGAGATCTTTCGTCTGCGCCTCAGGGTCAAATCACAAGAAAACCGTACATGGGTGGTGCACATGGGAAAAATGCCATTTAAGGCTCACAAGGAGCTTTAGGGCTGAAGTCTAGCCAACATTTTTATTTTGGTATTGTACCCTCAGTCTATGCAATGGTTTTAATTTGTTTTGTTTTGGTTCTATGCAGTGTTACATCTAATGGTCTTTAAAATATCCCCTGATAAGCCCAGAGTGGCGAAACATGTCAGGACAATCACTCTTATGCCCCGACCACACGGTCGGAAATTCCGACCACAAAATCTGTCGGATTTTGTCCGACACTGGTGTTGCATACACACGGTCGGACAAAGTTGTCGGAAAATCCGATCATTCTGAACGTGGTGACGTTCGTTGCGTAAGATGGGACTACGTAGAGGCTAGTAGCCAATAGCTTTGGCTTTCCAATGTGATCTGAGCATGCATGGCACTTTGTCCGTCGGAATTCTCTACACACGATCGGAAAACCTCCTATAGGACTTTGTTGTCGGAAAAATTGAGAGCAGGATCTCAAACTTTTTCTGTCGGAAATTCCACACACGGTCGGAATTTCCGATAACATGGTCCGATAGGACATTTTCCGTCGGAAAATCCGACCGTGTGTACGGGGCATTACTGTTTTCTTCGAGTGATTACATTTTGTCATCTGCTTTAAATTTTAGATGTATCCTTGTACATGTGCACATAACGCTTACCAAACTTTTTATTATTATGTCTTATATGTAATAATAAAAATCTTGGAATCTTTTATACCCATTATGGATTGAAATTATTTATTTTTTCTCTCTGGCACCCATAAAGTCCCGCCCAAATTTCCCTTCTTTTACATTTACGTACAGGGATGTTGGTGCCTTTCTTTTGTCATTTTCACCTACCCATATTACCATTTTCCATTAATAAAGAACATTTACAAAATACGATAATGGTACAATAAAAATATATAATCTTTATCTATCCTATGGGCTTGGATATGGAACTGGCCTGTCGAGTAAATACAAAATCATTTTTTTACATACAGTAGCACAAAAATAAAGTATTTTATTCTGTAGACACATTAACTCTCAGCTGCAGCTGCTTAACCACTTTCAGACCGCACCATTTTGCTGGCTTAAGACCAGACCACTTTTTGTGATTTGGCACGCTTTAACTGACAATTGCGCGGTCGTGCGACGTGGCTCCCAAACAAAATTGAAGTCCTTTTTTTCCCACAAATAGAACTTTCTTTTGGTGGTATTCGATCACTTCTGCGGTTTTTATTTTTTGCGCTATATACAAAAAAAGAGCGACAATTTTGAAAAAAACGCATTACTTTTTTCTTTTTGCTATAATAAATATCCCCCAAAAATATATAGGCCGATACGTATTCTTCTACATATTTTCGGTAAAAAAAATCGCAATAAGTGATTATTGATTGGTTTGCGCAAAAGTTATAGCGTTTTAGGGGATAGTTTTATAGCATTTTTATTATTCAATTTTTTTTTACTGGTAATGGCGGCGATCAGCAATTTTTATTGTGACTGCGACAATATGGCGGACACATCGAACATTTTTGACACATTTTTGCTATGCACTATGCACTGATTCCTGTGTAAATTACACTGGCAGTGAGGGGGTTAACCAGGAGGTGGCAGTGTAGGGGTTAAGTGTGTCCTAGGGGTGTGTTGCTAACTGTGGGGGGCGTGGCACATTGGCTCCAATCACAGGAAGCATAGATCAGTGTCACTGTTGCTAGGCAGAGCGGGGAGATGCTTGTTTACTTCAGCATCTCCCCGTTCTTCCTCCTTGTGAAATGATCGCGGGTATCCCTGTGGCGATCGAGTCCGCGGGACCCGCAATCGGACTCACGGAAGTCTGTGTGGCGTGCACGTGATGGCACAGCGGTAAATTCAAAGGGACGTACCTGTACGCCCTTATGCCTGTCCATGCCATTCTGCCAACGTACATCGTCGTGCGCCGGTCGGGAAGCAGTTACCTTGTTCAGATCCGCTCTATAGCCGAATGATGGCTACAGCGTGGATCTGCTTTGCCAGGAGTATGTCTATTAACGTCCTCCCTTTTCAAAGCTGGCCACGCCCCCCTCAAGGGGGCGCGTGGCGCTCGCTGCGATCACCTGAGTCAATGAGATCCCACCCCTTACCACATGATCAGCTGTCAGCCAATGACAGCTGATCACATGATGTAAACAGAGGATCGGTAATCTTTTTTGTTTTCTTTTCATTCTGACAGCGTGAGAAGAAAAAAAGCCGATCGCCAGCTTCTGTTTGAAGGGACATCGGTCCCGATGAGGAAGAGGTGAAGCTGCCTCATATGTGCCCACAAGTACCGCCTGCCAGTGCCACCTGTCAGTGTCACAAATCAGTGCCCGCAGTAGTAAGTGCCAGCAATCAGTGCCACCTATCAATTCCCACCAGTGGTGCCAATCAGTGCCACCTAGCAGTGCTACCTATCAGTGTCACCTACCAGTGCCGATCAGTACCCCTCACTGCCACCCATCAGTGGCAGCTATCAGTGCCACCTATTAATGCCCTTCAGTGCCACCCATCAGTGCCCACCAGTGCTGCCTATTAGTGCCCACCAGTGCAGCCTCATCAGCGTACATAAATGAAGGAGAAAAATTACCTGTTTGCAGAATTTATTAACAAATTTATTAACAAAATATAAAATGGTTTTGTATTTTTTTATTTTTTTATTCGGTCTTTTTAAAAAACAAATTTAACAAAAAATAAAAAACCCAGAGGTGATCAAATACCACCAAAAGAAAGCTCTATTTGTGGGAAAAAAATGATAAAACTGTCATGTGGGTACAGTGTTGTATGACCACGCAATTGTTAAAGAGTAACAGGCTGAAAATTGGTCTGGGCAGGAGTAGGGTTTAGGTGCCCAGTGAGCAAGTGGTTAAAGTCCTGTAAGTTGTGAGGTGGCCATGGCTTTGCGTTATTTTTTCAGCACATTCCATAGATTGATTGGATTGAGATCTGGAAAATTTGGAGGCCATGTTAACACCTCAAACTCATTGTCGTGTTCCTCAAACCATTCTTGCAGTGTGGCAGGGTACATTATCCTGCTGAAAGAGGCCACTGCCAACAGGAAATACTGTTTTCATGAAGGGGTGTACTAGGTCAGCAACAATGTTAAGGTGGCACAAGTCAATTAACATCTGCCTGACTGGCAGGACGAGGTTACCAGCAGAACATTTTGAAAGCATCACACTGCCTCTGCCGGATTGCCTTCTTACTATACTGCAGCCTGGTGCCATCACTTCTCTGGGTAATTGGTGCACATGCACCCAGTCACCCACATGATGAAGAAAATGTAATTTAATGAACCAGGCCACCTTCTTCCTTTGCTCCAAGTTTGAATTCTGATGATCCCATGCTCATTTTAGGCACTTTTGGCTGTGGGACCATGGGCACCCTAACTGGCCTGCAGCTATGCAGCCCCATACACAACAAAATGCAATGCCCATTTTTCTTCATGTAGAGCTCTGTACCGAGGCCGTAAAAAAAATAGAAGTACAAACGAGTAGGCTTTCATAAACCAAAAAAATGTATACAAAAAAAATAATCTTAAAGGAGAAGTACAGCCAAAGCTAGTTTGGCTGTACTTCTCTATGAATCACAGGAGTGCAGTTCGTTCGTTCCGCACTCCTGTGACCGTTCTGAATTCCGGTCTCTGCTGACATCACAGAGTCGGTCCAGGCTCGGGCGTCATCATGACCATGGAGTCAGGGCTCGCCCACATGCCTGGACTGGCACCTCCAGAGCCCAGTGCTCCAGTGAGCGAGGAGGGGGCAGAGCTGCTGACTGACAGTGGTGTTCGATCGCTCGGTTCACAGTGTTAGAGGTGCCGGGGGACAGGTGGAGCATCCCAGATAGCAAGGATAACTTGCCACAAATTTGTGTCAGTGTTTAATTTAAGTCTGTTAACTTGCTGCACATTTTCACTGGCAATTTGTTCACTTGAAGCACAAGTTCTAGTTGACATTTTTTCCAATTTGTAGCAATTTTGCGTGGCGAGTCTCTAGCAAGAGAAAAGTTGCAGTGTGAGTCTACAGCAAGACCTCTGCAAGTCTACAGCATGAAAATTCAGCCACAGTGACCCCTGTGGTGGGATGACTATTGCACAACATAACTGAACAAGAACTTGCAGCAGCCTTGAAGAATGTTTGCAAAGAAAAGTTGATCCGGAGTCATGCAATGTGGACTTGCAGTAATTGTTCAACAAACTTGTGGAGCCTGTCAAGTCTAGCAATAGCTTAGCAAGACATTTACAAACTTGCAGCACAATTGCTTGCTATCTTGGTATAGGAAATGTCTTCAATGTTATCCTGGCCATACTTGGATTGAAATTTGATCGGTTTAGCAGGGAGCCACTGAATATCAATTGCAGGCTGATTGTACCCAAGTCGATCCATCAATCGACCTGGGACCAACCAGCCTGTCTGATTTTTATACATATTGCCAGTGGTAGTTGCAGTAACCGTTGTATTCTGCCAGTCGGGAAGGCACCCTACGCCCCCTGCTGGCAGAATACAATACAGCTGTGGTAGGCATTCCCCCATCAACTTGATAGGGGAATCCAGCAATTTTCTTTTCTTCCATACGTAGTGGTAATGGCCTACCTTAGTGGAATTCCCCTCTTAGGGTACATTCAGACCTGAAAATGCAACCTGCCTCTGATTAGATGTGAGAACCCCAACAGGAGGCTGCTGGCTCCCACAGCTAACCATGGACAATTACATAAAATCACTCAAGCAGCAATCACATGCGAGCTGCAGGAGTGATTACAGGCAAGTGGCCTTGATTGGTTGAGAGAGCTGGCAGACTCCCATTACTTTCAATGGAGCTGCCTCCCGCAGCTAATTGCGGGAACCCCCACTGGGGTTTGTCACATCTAATAGTAGTATTAGTACGTGTGAGTTAGGGGTGAGTGGCGCTGCCTGTAAGTTAAAAAGTGATCTTAGTGAATCACTCTTCTCATGGAGAGTGCATTCAAGTGAATTAACACCAGGTGTGAGAATTGGGTGAGCGCGAATACTCCACCTTCTAAGGATAATAGAGCAAAAAATGTGCATTCATCAAAATCCCATTATATATATTGACAACTGTAAGGTCAAAATATCTCAGAGCTTATATAGGGTTTACACAATTATACAGGACATAGAGTGCTAAGGTTATAAAATGTAAAACGTAAAGCAGTTAAAGCATCACTCAAACCCATGTATGTATACATGAGCCCCATTCCTTAAAAACCCCTCCATTAATCAAAGAGAGAACGACATTCTCTGTTTGACCACCCTCTGGCCACTATTGGTCATTACCTGATTTATCCTTCGCTCAGCTAGTTTGACCTTTTTGAACTTACTTACTAGATATTGACTGAATGTGGTACCCTATTATTGACTGTGCCTGTGTTTTAGACATTTGCCCTATCACCTGTGTACAACTAGGTAGTATGTAGCCTGTGTCTATAAATGTTGCTCTCTTCTGCACATGAGTACTCTCGTTACCTGTGTGGTTTCTCAAAGCAGTCTGGAAAAAGCAGTTTGAGGTCATCCAGCAGCTAAAGGTGATCCAATATAATACCTTACATGTTATGAGAAAAGAAAAAACAATAATAATCTGGGGGGTACATTTCTGCTTGGTAGGTCTCTTGGGCGGAGAGGGGGGCTAGTTCAGGGACTAGTTGAAAGTCATCAGGTCCGAGGCTTCTAATGCCTCTATGCCCTCTGGGCAGGGTGTGCAGGGTGTGGAGTGAGGTGGTTGGCTTTCTCTGAGGGGTCCGAGTCCATTCTTTTGATGGGTGAATCAGGACTTCCATCTGGCCGGGTCCTTCTTTTATCCTTGAGGCGTGTACCCATTGTGGTCCTTGTTCGGTGAGGATCGCTGTCCTGGAGGCTTTCAATACTTCAAATGGGCCTTGGTAGATGGGTCCCGGTTGTTTCCTTGCAGCGAGTTGTTTCACCAGAACCTTATCTCCAGGGATGAACGGATGTGTTGGTTCTGTGGAAAGAGGAGGAAAAGTGACAGCAACCTTGTCATAGGTTTCAGTTAAGCTACTTACCAGGTGTTTCACGTGCTCTTCCTGTAAAGAATATAAATTAGATTCTTCTCCTTCTGGTGGCCTTTTCTGAGCTGGTCTTCCCATTAGTATCTCATAAGGGGAGATCCCTGTCCTACTGTGGGGAGTTGTTCTTATTTGAAAAAGTACTCCTGGTAGGAAATGGAGCCCTGGGTGGCTTCTTTTTTTTTTTTTATTTGTCTTTAATATTCCTGTTCATTCTCTCTACTACTCCTGCACTCTGGGGGTGATAGGGGATATGTAACTTCCACTGTATTCCTAAAACCCTAGCAAGCTCCTTGGTGAGCTTGGCTGTGAAGGCTGGACCCCGATCTGAGTAGATGGTGGTGGGCAACCCGAATCTACAGATCCAATGCGGCCGCCTGTTTTGCTGCGATGTCTGCTAAATTGTTTCCCCTAGCTGTGTGAGTTTTGCCATGAGCATGTCCCCGGACTTTTATGACATTAATTGTAGCCGGTAAGTGAATAGCTTGGAGTAAAGCTGTCACATAATGTATACATTGATCTTTTGGCCTTTAAAAAGCTGACATGCTCTTATTAGAGCATAGAGTTCTGCTCTATATGTAGTAGATAGAGGTTTTGCTTCTATGATTCTATCAGGAAGTGTAACCACAGGGTGCTGTGACAGTCAGAAGTTCCTGTGTACAGTCATTGTTATGCCTGCGTTTATCTATTAAGTTCTTGTGGTAAAACCAAGGAAACCTAGACTTCTGAAGTGTATTAATGCTTTACTAAACAGGGAAAAATCTGCACATACAAAATGTAGGATGAACAATACAATACATCACAACTTATAGCTTCACATATAAGCACGTATAATATGTACACATTAGGTAAACTAAACAATTACTCAACTTAGGGGTTAAGATGTCCTTCATAGTTCCTTGTTCAAAGTCCAACTCACAAACGCGTCTCCAACGTTATCCAGTTCCTCAAAGCCATCTTGTCCTTTTTCCTTCCAAAACACCACTGTCCCTCTCCCAAAACACATGTCTCTTTCAAACCCTCTCCATGCCCCTCCCACCCACTTCCTGTAAACACCAACCTCCTCTGCTCATCTTCTATCTGGTTTATTTACATATCAATGGAGGGGGAAGAGGCCTTCTGTGGACATGCTGTTACTAAAGCTAAAACTCTATATTATTGCAATAAAGTCACTATACAAATGCCCATAGCAACACATACCACCTCTTGACTTTATAGGATAATATAGGAAACTTCTTAAAGCCTTTTGTCCAGGAAAGGGCAAAATAAACCCCCCGTATAAATGGGAGGAACAAATTCCCTTTCGACCCCCATCTTGTGGGCGGTCAGACGATTGGTTTGTCCCTGGAAGGCTGACTTTTGAGCAGGGTTAACAATGTCTTTTGGCAGTTTGTAAGAAAGTCCCAGATGAAAAAGTCTTTTTTCTTCTTGGTCATAAGGAAAATGCTCAGATGGAAGTCCACTCCAATTCAGCCACCTTTTCTCAGGCTCTCTTCTGGTCTGTCTCCTCCCATCCAGTATGGTCATCTGCTCTGCCTGCTCCACCTCTCGATGCTCAATACCTGAAAAGAGTAAGAGACAAAGCAGATTATATGTTCCTTCCAACTGCGCCAAAAAACATAGCTCACTGCTCACATTTCTCTATCTGCCCATTTCTAACTGCAAAACTATTGTAGGGTGCCCACTGTTGCCTTGAAACACTTTCACGGAAAGGCATTGACTTCCAACGTAACGAATAAACTTGCATGTCTCTCCGTGCTGTCCTGGGAAGCACACAGGCCTGCTGTTGTTCAGCCTTCACAGCATGGCACATTTTTGCAAAATGCCCCATTTTATGGCAACAGAAACACTAAATGTGACTGAATCTACCATTCCCAACCATTTGCTTCCACTTCTGGACACACACAATCTCCTGGACCCTCTGCAATCAGGCTTCCGCCCGGGCCATGGCACAGAAACAGCTCTCCTCAAAATATGGGATGATGCCTTGGAAGCAGCAGATGATGGAGAATCATGTCTCCTGGTACTCCTGGACCTTAGTGCAGCATTTGACACACTGGATCACAACACTTTACTCACCCGCCTCAAAGAAGTAGCAGGAGTCACAGTTTCAGATTTACCATGGTTCACTTCCTTCTTAGGAAATCGGTCACAGACAGTGAAACTTGGAGCCTTCACATCTGAATCCCGTGCAGTCTCCTATGGAGTCCCTCAAGGATCACCTTTGTCACCCGTGCTCTTCAACATTTACATCCGTCCACTCCTAAAAATCATCAGCAAATCTGATCTATGCTTCCACTCATACGCAGATGATACTCAACTCTACCTTCGGATCCCCGGACAAAAAGACCAATATCAGGAATTAGAAAAATGCCTCGCATCAATAGACGACTGGATGTCCACAAACTCCCTCAAACTTAACGGAACCAAAACAGAACTCCTTCTCCTAAATGCAAACCGGAAAACTAAATCTACGACACCATGGACTCCGCCCACCATCCTTGGACAGACCATCCCCCTAAGCATAAAAGCCAAAAGTCTCGGTGTCATCTTCGATTCAGAAATGTCAATGAATGCACAAATAGGATCAGTAGTCAGCGGATCCTACCACCTTCTACGCCTGCTACGTAGACTCATCCCCTTCATTCCAGAAAAGGACAAAGCCGTAGTGGTAGGAACAATCATCAACTCTCGACTCGACTACGCAAACTCCCTCTACATAGGACTACCTAAATTCCAGATTGCACGACTACAAGTCGTTCAAAACAAGGCAGCAAGACTAGTCACAGGAAAAAAACCATGGGAATCCATCTCCCCATCCCTGAGGACCCTCCATTGGCTAACCGTAAAGAATCGGATCACATTCAAGACCCTCTGCTTGACCCACAAATGCACACAAGGAGATGCTCCTCAATACTTATGCGAAAAAATACAACACTACACCCCCAATCGCAACCTCCGATCTAACGACCAAAACCTCCTCCTTGTCCCCAAATCCCGGTACAAGTCAAGGGGAGAACGAAGATTTGCAGTCCAAGGACCACGGCTATGGAACGCTCTACCTACGAACATCCGCTTGGAAAAAGACCATCGGGCCTTCAGGAAAAAACTCAAGACCTACCTCTTCTAAGAAGGAATCAACGCAGGTCGGATCAAGCGCCTCGAGGCGATTCAGTTCGCAGTTGCAGCGCTATACAAATCATTCATTCATTCATTCATTCATTCATTAAACAATGCTGGTGTAGGAATCCCATCTATTTCCTCTCTAGGGACCCCCACCTTAAGTAAATCAATCCACATGTGTCTCCTGGAGATCATAGGCCTTGCCTTCCTTGTATCTGACTCAACTCGGTCATTTGAGCTGATCAAATCCTCTGCTTCCCGGTTATGAGAAGTAACAGTGGCACATGTCCTACTTCTGCTTACAGGCTTTGGGCCTTTGTCCTTTGTTAGGGCATCATTAGACTTGGTCATGAGGGCTGCACACCGCTCATTCAAATCTTCAGCTCGGCCTACAGGGGTTTGAACACACTTCAAAGCCACTGCAGGTTTAACTTTGATTACCCTCCTTTCTAAATCTTTTTCCTTGCTTGCAGTTTCTTCCAAACACTTGGATGCCACTGCAAGCTGCTCCTTCAGTAAATCTCTTTCTAATTCCGCCTTTTCCCTCTTTTCAGATTCAATATGAGAGCATGCAGGAAGTGCAAACCAAACACAGCAACTGCCCGCATCTCTCCCTTACCGAACCCAAAACGTTTGAGACTAAAATCTGAGGAAAGATCACAGACTCCATCCCCCCAAGCTCTGTTCAAAGGAGACGCATATCTAGCTAGCTCCTTTGCAACAGGCATCCACTGACTATTTCTGGCCCAGATAGGAAGGGTGCACGCCTTCAAGTCCTCCTGGACACCAGAAATCTTTGCAGCCTTACTCCTCCTAAACAGTGTACACAGCATTTTTTCCCCCAGCACAAGCAACAAAACACACAATATAAAACAGGTCTGCTTCAGTTGAAATTTTAGCACAAATAACGGCCGAGCCCCCAAATGTTATGCCTGCGTTTATCTATTAAGTTCTTGTGGTAAAACCAAGGAAACCTAGACTTCTGAAGTGTATTAATGCTTTACTAAACAGGGAAAAATCTGCACATACAAACTGTAGGATGAACAATACAATACATCACAACTTATAGCTTCACATATAAGCATGTATAATATGTACACATTAGGTAAACTAAACAATTACTCAACTTAGGGGTTAAGATGTCCTTCATAGTTCCTTGTTCAAAGTCCAACTCACAAACGCGTCTCCAACGTTATCCAGTTCCTCAAAGCCATCTTGTCCTTTTTCCTTCCAAAACACCACTGTCCCTCTCCCAAAACACATGTCTCTTTCAAACCCCCTCCATGCCCCTCCCACCCACTTCCTGTAAACACCAACCTCCTCTGCTCATCTTCTATCTGGTTTATTTACATATCAATGGAGGGGGAAGAGGCCTTCTGTGGACATGCTGTTACTAAATCTAAAACTCTATATTATTGCAAGTCACTATACAAATGCCCATAGCAACACAGTCATGTACGGTTTGTTCAATGACTGGGAGTTTCAATAGAGCGTGTAACAGTCTCATCGCTGGTGTGGCGTCCGCACAAGATTTTACTGTCAAATTGTGAGTATTCATCAGAATAATTTCATATCCACTTGATCTTTGGACAGTCATATGTTGGGCAGACATATTTTGCAACAGATGCAGGACACTGTGTGATGTATACAGAGTAGTGGGTGAGCCTAGAGTAATTTTAGAGGCTTCTTTTACTGTCATTGCGCAGGCTGCCAGTGCCTGCAAACAGGCAGGCATACCTTGAACTGGCACTGGTAATTTTTTGGAAATATAGGCAACGGGGCGGTAGTGAGTGCCATGCATTTGCGCAAGGATTGCAGCAAATGCAGGACCTCTGACCACACAGTAGAGTGCAAAAGGTTTGTCATAATTTGGTAACCCTAATGCAGGGACAAGACCATTGCCCGCTTGTTAGGCTCTGAGGAAAGGGGTACTCCCCCGAAACGCGTCAGCCATTCACTTGAGGAACCATCAGATCCTCCCGGTAACCAAGAATCGAGGTTGGGAGTTCATAGCAGTGGACGTGTTCATCTATCCATGTTTTTGCCTGTACCGTGTACTCGTTTGTGAGTAGTCACTTTGCTGTTTTTATCTATTTTAAATAAAACTTTTAGTGGTAATGCACAAAGGTCGGTGCGCCCTTCTGTTTTTTTTTTTTGTTTTTTTTTGTTTCCTTAGTGTTATGAACACCCATTGTTCAGAGGAGGGCTGCAAGATTTTGGACATTGCCTTGAGGAATTATACATATATACTTGTTCATGAACCAAGAGACTAGACACCAGAGCGCAGGAGAATTTGTTGTGTGTTAACCCTAATGCAGGGGCATTGGCCAAAGCTTGCAAAAGGGATTTAAAAGTCATTGTCATTTCACTGGTATATGTGACAGTCTTTGGTGCCTGGAGGCGGGTAGCCGGGGCGTAGGATTGAGTCATAGAAGGAACAGTCAGGAATCCATTGTCTGCAGTACACTATTGATCCGAGGAAGGACAGGAGGGCTGCTTTGTCCTTTGGGGGGCCTAGGCAAGTGAGGGTCTTGACTCTCTTTGGGGATACCATTCTGGTCCTGCCTGAGATAATACATCCTAGGTATTCCACCTTTCTCTGACACCACTGGATCTTTTTGCGAGACGCCAAGTGGCCCTTAAGAGCTAAGTGAGTCATCAGGCTCTCGGAGTCTACCGCACACTGCGCCCCATCCACACTGCACAACAGCAGGTCATCCACATACTGCAGTAGGACTGAACCTTTTGGTGGGACCCAATCATCTAGAGTGGCTTTCAGAGCCATAGAGAAGGCAGCTGGACTGTCTACATATCCCTGTGGAAGACGGGTCCATGTTAGTTGACCCTTAGGTTGACCCCCCCATCCCATGAAAAAACAAATATGGGTTGAAAATCCTCGTGCACATCTATGCTAAAGAAAGCATTTGACAGACCCAGTACCGTATTCCCTGAATTTTCTGTAGTGGCAAGGGATATTGTTTTTGAAAGGAAGGAGAGGTGTCTATTTTGAAAGTGGGGACATAAGGAGTACACTTAATGTGTCCCACATCTGTTTTTGATTTTGCCCAAATAGGATGTCCCTCCAAGTGGACGGGTATGGACATGAAGTAAAATAAAAAGTCACGTCTTTTTGGCATTGTAAGGTTACAATGGGGGGATTTGGCCGGCATACCCCCATCCCTGTCAAATTTGAGGTGTAGTCCCAGTTTTGACATTAAGTCTCGTCCCATTAGACATAATGGACAGTCTACTAGTACGGCAAACTGTAATGTGGTGAGTAATTTGTCATCCAAGTCAGAGACCTCCATAGAGCATAGAGTCATCAGTTACAAAACGGGCGTCATTTAAACAAGAATTTAAACAACATTTAAACAACAAAAAATGCATCATCAAGGTGGGAACATGCTCTGGGCAACCCTATTGTTGATTGTGGAAAGGATTATTTTGTGACATGTAATTGTCATTTGTGTGTCCTGGCCAATTCATTTGAATGTTTGCCCGTGTTTCCCTCTGATGACCTAGGGGAGGACCAGGAGTTTCAGGTGTTCTGTATTGGGGAGACCCGTTCTGTCTTTGTGTGAAACGGCTGTTCCCTCTATATCCCCTATTAGGACCTCCCCTCCATTGCATTCCTCGTCTTGGGCGATAGCCCCTTCGTTGAGGACAATCTGATTTCCAGTGGTTGGGGTCCCC
The DNA here is from genome assembly GCA_028564925.1 of Lithobates sylvaticus. Classification (NCBI taxonomy): domain Eukaryota; kingdom Metazoa; phylum Chordata; class Amphibia; order Anura; family Ranidae; genus Lithobates; species Lithobates sylvaticus. The sequence continues at coordinate 73,135,286 of CM053036.1, read as the reverse complement.
ACAATTAAAGCAACCCTGTTCATTTTGTGTGTAAGTGTTGTCATACCGATGTGCGTAGCTAGATACAGGGATGGATGGGCACATGGTTGTCTGTTCAACTGCTGATACTGCTGGTACTAAATCGTCACTAGTTTGTGTGAATATACCTCCCTTTGTGTTGTACCTAGTGACTGCTCATATTCTTGTATTGCTTGTCTATTTATTTCTTGTTGTTCTAGCCAGTAATTGCCCTTGTCCTTAGCAATGGCCATTAGGGCGCCTATGGTTAATTCGTCTGAGGGGTATAATTTCTTTTTTGGTTTAGGGTCTGGTTGTTTTGGGGTCATCACAGGAGCTGTGAGAGTCACATCAATTTTGGCCATGACATAGGGAGGTGGCTCGGGATAAGGGACTAGTGGTGGGGGCAGTGTGGGAGATGTTGGAGGAGCACTAGGTGGTGGTCTGAAAATAGGATTTTTATAAATAGTCTGGGGGAATTTCTTTTTATATTCCTTCAAAGCTTTTGACCAAATCTTGTAACAATTCAACATATATTCTTTATCATATGGAAATGATGGGTAATTGTACTGTCTGTGTGGACCGCATAATTTAGTAACCTCTTCCCAGTTCTCTTGACTACAAGGACCATGTATAGTCAATCTAGATATTTGCAAAGTGTGTGCACGGGACAGAATATTAGTCCAAAAGGGATCAGTACAATTTTTCCCATAATTTCCCAACACGAAATCAATTGGGGTCGGCTGTTCTGACTCACCAACAGCATCCAGCTTCTCCAATTGATTCCCCATAATTATTTATAAACGTCTTCAACAGAACATACAATCAAAGATTTTGAGCATACAACAAATAAGTCACCAGTTCTAAATTCAATAGTACTTCTAACACCTTTAACACTTGGAAGACAAAGTTATTGTGGATATTAAATCGCAAAGTCCACACCCGGGGTGGACCTTCTCTGAATAGAGGCCCTTTTCCGACTTTGTGATAATATCCACCAGAAACAGAAGAAACAAGATATGTATGCTGACCACGATACACAAACAATAATCCAGTTTTACAATCTGGACAGCGTCCTGTTCTTAATTCTCTAAAATGCCCTGGGCCATTCATTTAAAAAATTGAAATCTCTTGGTTGTCTTGTCCAATGTGATAATCGGAAATTATTTCCAATTATCTCTTTTTCCCCAGTCTTGGCCAACCTAGCAGAGACTGTTATCATTACACAATACAATACAATCATCAATCATCAACTTTAGCGAGCTACTTGCCTATAATTCTCAACTTTAAGGTTCGAATTTTGAATCCTATCAAAGCAAGGTTTTCACAGAATAAAATAATTGTGTGATAGTAAACCTTACCTTGACCGGAAGTCAAAATCCCACTTCTGACACCATTCTGTAAGGTCAGTGGTCAAGTGGTCAAGTGCGCCCCTCTATGCTCGAGCTGGACTTTAGCAGACACCAAGAGATTCCCTTGATCGATCGGGTAAGTCAGACACCATAAAGCACATGGATGGTCATGAAATACAATGTATTGAAAATATCTCAGAGCTTATATAGGGTTTACACAATTATACAGGACATAGAGTGCTAAGGTTAAACAATCATACAGTAAATGTCATATATACGTAATACATATATTTGCATAATTTGGGCGGACTGTCTGGAAATATTAGACATTAATCATTGGGGTTTTTTATAAACTATTTTTATATTTTTATTAAAAGATATTATATTAACCTTTTAAAAGATGGTCTGACATATTGAAATAACAATAGCCCAATGCCTACGATGTGTCTGGTTCTGCACGATATTATTCCGGAATATGTCTCAACCACAAGTAACTTCCTGTTATGCAAGCCTAGTTCCACAGTTTCTGTTAATTAAGCATTTTAGCAGTGTGCATTCTATAAGTTCAATATAAAATGTAAAGCAGTTAAAGCATCACTCCAACCCATGTATGTATACATGAGCCCCATTCCTTAACAACAACAAAACTGAGTATTCCTAGAGTCTCCTATTAGAAATAAACTGTAAACTGATAAAAAAAACAGCACATGCAAGTGTTTTTAACTACACACAAAGTGGTAAGTGTGACCTTTATAAAAAACTTCAACTAAACACAGTGAAAAAACAAAACCAAAAAAGAAGAAAGTCAATGGCTGTTTGAACGCACAGGGCGTGGTCTGAGCATGGCCGAGTGAGGACGTGAGTAACACAAGCTCCCGGCTTCCACGCTAGCTCCGGAAGAGACACGAGGCGGTACGAGGTGTACGAGGCAGCACGAGACTGACGAGTCAGACACTGGCAGGCGCAAGTGGGGAGACAGCTCCAGGCAGTCCCAGGCAATTACCAGGCATTTCAGGCATTTCAGGCATCCCGGGCGGACCCAGTGGACGGGGCAGAGCTAGGCAGTCCCAGCTGTTTCAGTCGACCCGGGGGGGTCAAACCGGGATAGAGCGAGGCGCAAGCTGTGCGCCGGGGCGGCATGCACTCGGGGAGACAGCGGGAGACCAAGACCTCCCGCAAGGCGGCCAAAGCAGCTAAAAACATAGACGCAGAGCAAACGAGGATTGGGCAGTATTTCCCCACACCACAAGTGCAGAGTATACAAGGAACGGGTCTGGACCCCAGGGAAGATTCTACAGAGGAAAGAACACCTGTGTTGGAGCGTCCTGGAGAAAACCCGTCAATGTTATTAGCACAGACACAGAGGACGGTAAGGAGGAGTATGGAAGCTTTGCAGATTGCCCCACAGACCCCCCAGACGACCCCCCAGACGACGGTAGTGGTCAGAAGAACCTCTCTTCAGAGTGGGGATATGGAGCCAGGGAGCCTTAAAGGAGAGGTAGATGATTTAAAAGCACTTATACAGGCTCTTCCTACCAGAGCAGATATAGAGGCTTTAATTATAAGAATAGAGGAAGCGCATTCCAAAGAGTCGCAGAAGGTGCGGCTTGAGTTGCATGGGCTAACGGAGCGGGTAACGGAAGGTGAAAAAACTTCACAAACTCTGGAGAAGCGAGTAAATGTCCTGGAAAAGATAGACTTGCTCAGTTGGACATTTCGGTAGCATTACAGTTACAGTTGGAGGATCTTGAAGACAGAAGCCGCCGTAACAACGTGCGACTCCAGGAAGTTCCAGAACCAGTTGGTCCAGAAAATCTCCAGGATACAGTAATATCTATTTTTCAAACAATGTTAAAGGATGGGATACCCCCGAATCTGGAACTTGATAGAGTTCATAGAGCCCCAGGCCCCATGTTTAGAGATCCGAAACGTCCGAATCGCCCTAGTGATGTGATATGCCGTTTACATTATTTCTCACATAGAGAGGTGATATTGAGGAAAGCATGGGAGATGGGAGTAATAGACTTTAAAGGTGAACAGTTGAAAATTTTACCGGACTTATCTAGAGCCACTCTGCAGCGTAGAGCATTACTGCGTCCAGTATTAGATCGGATACGAGATGGGGGAGGCACTTATCGATGGAGATTCCCAGTATCAGTTCTTATACGGAAGGGGGGCTCTTCATTCTGGCTTCGCTCTAAATTGGATCTTCCAGACTTGTTTCTATTTTTGGATGTGGAACCATTCCTGGTACCGGACTGGTTGCAGATACTACCACAAAGGCCTAACCGTAAAGGGACTAGATCAGTATAAATTTGGTTCCAAGTTTATCTACCCTTAGAGGGAACTTATGAAAGGTGTTTATTTTTTGGAATGAAGTGTTTTGCTATAAAAATTTGCTGTTCTTTTTTTTTTTTTCCCTTTTTTTAGATGAGGGGATATAAATACATGCAGGAATAATTATTTAGGTGTATATGTAGAAAATATGTTTGGTTATATGGATGCATGAAATATTTATGCAAAGGTATATGAATATGGAATACATATGAATATATATATATATACAGTGGTGTGAAAAAGTGTTTGCCCCTTCCTCATTTCCTGTTCCTTTGCATGTTTGTCACACTTAAGTGTTTCGGAACATCAAACCAATTTAAACAATAGTCAAGGACAACACAAGTAAACACAAAATGCAATTTGTAAATTAAGGTGTTTATTATTAAAGGTGAAAAAAAATCCAAACCATCATGGCCCTGTGTGAAAAAGTGATTGCCCCCCTTGTTAAAACATACTATAACTGTGGTTGTCCACACCTGAGTTCAATTTCTCTAGCCACACCCAGGCCTGATTATTGCCACACCTGTTCACAATCAAGGCATCACTTAAATAGGAGCTGCTTGACACAGTAAGGTCCACCAGAAGATCCTTAAAAGCTACACATCATGCCGAGACCCAAAGAAATTCAGGAACAATTGAGAAAGAAAGTAATTGAGATCTATCAGTCTGGAAAGGGTTATAAAGCCATTTCCAAAGCTTTGGGAATCCAGCGAACCACAGTGAGAGCCATTATCCACAAATGGCGAAGACATGGAACAGTGGTGAACCTTCCCAGGAGTGGCCGGCCGCCCAAAATTACCCCAAGAGCGCAGCGACGACTCATCCAAGAGGTCACAAAAGACCCCACAACAACGTCCAAGGAACTGCAGGCCTCACTTGCCTCAGTTAAGGTCAGCGTTCATGCCTCCACCATAAGGAAAAGACTGGGCAAAAATGGCCTGCATGGCAGAGTTCCAAGCAGAAAACCACTGCTAAGCAAAAAGAACAACAAAGCTCGTCTCAATTTCTCCACAACACATCTTGATGATCCCCAAGACTTTTGGGACAACATTCTGTGGACCGATGAGACAAAAGTGGAACTCTTTGGAAGGTGTGTGTCCAAGTATATCTGGCGTAGAAGGAACACTGCATTTCAGAAAAAGAACATTATACCAACAGTAAAATATGGTGGTGGTAGTGTGATGGTCTGGGGCTGTTTTGCTGCTTCAGGACCTGGAAGACTTGCCGTGATAAAAGGAACTAGGAATTCTGCTGTCTACCAAGAGATCCTGAAGGAGAATGTCCGACCATCTGTTCGTGTACTCAAGCTGAAACGAACTTGGGTTCTGCAGCAGGACAATGATCCTAAACACACCAGCAAGTCCACCACCGAATGGCTGAAGAAAAACAAAATGAAGACTTTGGAGTGGCCTAGCCAAAGTCCTGACCTGAATCCTATTGAGATGTTGTGGTATGACCTTAAAAAGGCCGTTCATGCTCGAAAACCCTCTAATGTAACTGAATTAGGACAATTCTGCAAAGATGAGTGGGCCAAAATTCCTCCAGGACGCTGTAAAAGCCTCAGTGCACGTTATCGCAAACGCTTGGTTGCAGTTGTTGCTGCTAAGGGTGGCCCAACCAGTTATTAGGTTTAGGGGGCAATCACTTTTTCACACAGGGCCATGATGGTTTGGATTTTTTTTCACCTTTAATAATAAACACCTTCATTTACAAATTGCATTTTGTGTTTACTTGTGTTGTCCTTGACTATTGTTTAAATTGGTTTGATGTTCCGAAACACTTAAGTGTGACAAACATGCAAAGGAACAGGAAATGAGGAAGGGGGCAAACACTTTTTCACACCACTGTATATATATATATATATATATATATATAGAGAAAATGCATGTAACGGCTAAAGTAGGTTGAAGTGTCCCCCCCCCCTTCTTTTTTTTTTGCACTAAATGTACTAGAAATAGAGGAGGGGATGGAGGGTAGGAAGAGATAGAGGAGATAAGTATACTAATGAAATAAGATGGGGAGATAGTCCTGTTGTTTGCGGGTGCGTGGTCCGCTCCCCTGCCCCTCCCCATGGGGTCTAAGTGGAGAGAACACTGGGGATAGGAACAGGATAGATTAAACTCTTCCTTTTTTTTTTTTCACATTAACACATTAGTACACTATTTACACTAATTTTTCACTATTTAGAAAGCTCCTGAGAAGGGAGAGAGGGGGGGGAAGGGTGGGGGCGAATGTGGAATTTTTTTTTTTTTAGGGTGGAATTTTTATTTTATTTTATTTTTTTACATTTTTTTTTTAGTAAAGTAAATTTTTTTTTTTATTTTTTTATTTTTTTTTAGGAGATAAGAGGATACTATAAGGTATGCAGCACATTGTAGTAGGAATAAAGGAGATAATTAAATATTACACTTAACACATTTTTAAGGCAAGAGATCATTACAATACACAAACACAGAGATCTGGGTTAGAATGTAAGACACATTAATATATAATGAGTGGTTTATTTGGGCAATAGGGGTGGGGAGTACGGGGGTGGGGAGTACCGGGGGGGGGGGGGCGGTGGGTGTACCCGTAGCGATGGGTCCTAGAAACAAAGGGTAATATCTGTGATATGGAATATGTATATATATATATATATATTTGTATGTGATGCGATATGTGATATGAGTACGGTGTATAGATGCATAATATATATATGTGGGTTTTTTTTTTTTCTCTTTATCCTTTATCCTTTTTCTTTTTCTTTTCCTCTCCTTGTTTTTTTTTTTCTCCCCCTTTTTTTTCTTTTTTTTGTTTGGATGAAAAAATGTTTGGATATCCTGACGGGTCTTTGAGTCAGACCCTTCATATATGTGAAAGACTTTAATTATAGGATGTTTAATGGAGGTCCCCGTCCCCTTTCCTTCCCTCTCCCTCCCCCTTTTTGGAGATGGATATAAACCTTTTTTTTTTCTTACGCGGTCTCCCAGGGGAGGAGAGGGGAGGGGGAAGGGAGAGGGAAGAGAACTGTAATTACTTATTTATTTATTTTTATTTTTTTCCTTTCTCCTCAGGGTTTAAGGAAGGGAGAGAGGAAAAAGGGAAAAAAGGGGAAAAGGGGGAGGATTTTGTTTTCCTTTTTTTTTTTCTTTCCTCTCGGGGGATAGTGCTCCCACTGAATAAAGCAACATGAGTAAATATGATTAAATTTGTCTCGATACGTTGCTAGTGGAAAGTACTAAGAAAATTAATATTATAAGGATGTAACCTGGAGCACAAATAGATACGGTAACATAATGTGACTAACAGGAGCTGGTGGAGGTAACCGGGGACTCCCCTCACGGGGTCATGCTCAACCACATTCCCCCATTAGGTAAACACTCATATAGGAGAAGGGTTGTAGGAGGTCTGAGTGTATAAAGCTAATAAGCTTTGAACCCCCTGGAGAGGGCGCAGGAGTGCGTCCTCTGTTGGGGGTGTTAGTTGGGGGGGGGTGTAGGGAAGGGGGTTTCTGTTTTTTGCCCTTTTTTTTTTGTTTTTTTTTTGTTTGTTTTTTTTTTTTTCTCCCCTCTCGGGAGCCTTTCTTTTTCATCTTTCTCTTTTCTTTGAAGAGAAGGATGGATTCTCTCTCAATAGCATCAATTAATGCTAAGGGATTGAACATCCCCGAAAAGCGGCGTATTCTTTTACAGGAGCTAAAACAGTTAAATATTGATATAGCATTTATCCAGGAAACTCATTTCAGGGAGAACAGTCTCCCTTTACTTAGAAATAGAGTCTTCCCAATAGGTTACCATGCTACTAAGCCTCTGATCAAGACAAAGGGGGTGTCTATTTTGATTGCTAGCAAAGTTCCATGGTCATGTACAGAATCCTTGATAGACGCCGGGGGGCGATACTTGATCCTAAGGGGGAAGATTGGGGAGGTAGGGGTGACCCTCGCCTCTTTCTATGCCCCAAATCTACAACAGGATACCTTCTTTAAGAAATTTTTGGATAAGACTATGGGCCTCTTAGAGGGCCAGTTGATCATGGGCGGAGATTTGAATATCCCTTTAGTTCCAGGAGAGGATACCTCTACAGGGGTTTCGGCCGTACCCCTGGGGGTCCGGAAACACATCTCTAAATTGTTATATGGAACAAGATTAGTAGATACCTGGCGTCTCTTTCACTCTGGAGAAAGAGACTATTCATTTTACTCAATCCTGCATAAAACATATTCCCGGATAGACTACTTTTTTACTTTACATAATCAAGTGCACGCAATAGAGGAAGTTAATATTGGGAAGATTACTTGGTCTGATCATGCACCAATCTTTATGAAATATACGTTATCAGATACTCAACGCCCCGGTCCTGCAATGTGGAAACTTAATGAAAGCCTTTTACAAGACCCCTTGGTTATAGAAGAGGTTCGTAAAGAGGCGCTATGGTATTTTCATACCAATGATATACCAGAATGTAACCTTGGTGTTATATGGGAAGCCCACAAAGCTGTGATCCGGGGAGTCCTGATTAAACATGGGGCTAGGATTAAAAGGGAGAGAGAAGCAAAACTAACATCATTAATGGCAGATATTCATCGTTTAGAATTGATGCATAAGCGAGCCCCTAATATAGAGGTGGAACGGGACTTATTGACGGTGCGTAGACAAACCACAGATTTACTTATGTATAAAGCTAAAAGAGCAATTCAAGCAGGACGAAAGCAGAGCTATGAATTCGGGGATAAATGCGGTAAACAACTTGCTAACTCTTTGAGAGAACAGCAAGCAAGGACATATGTTCCATCGATTATGGGAACTGAAGGTGGAAAATATGTACTGCCTAGAGATATAGCACAGAGATTTGGGAAATTCTACTCATCTCTGTATAATTTACATCAGAACCCCCAAAATCAGAAGGCGGTGGAAGAATATCTAGCTTCCTCTGGAATGCCTGAATTGACATCTACTGCACAACAAGAATTGGAAAGACCAATTACACTGGAGGAAGTCCAAGATGCAGTGAATTTAGCAAAAATAGGCAAAGCTCCCGGCCCAGATGGATTTACTGCCCAGTATTACAAACTACTCTTCCCTATTCTGGGACCTTATCTGGTTAGATTGTATAATGGACTGGGAGATACAAGTTCGTTTCACGTGGAAACACTGAAAGCCCTAATTACAATTTTGCTTAAGGAAGGTAAAGACCCAATGCAATGTGGGAGTTATAGACCAATATCCCTTTTAAATATTGATCTGAAGCTCTTTTCAAAAATTCTAGAGATTTGGCTCCAGCAGCACTTACCCCTCCTGATTAATCAAGATCAGGTAGGGTTCGTTCAGATGCGGGAAGCACGAGACAATACGATCAGATCTCTGAACTTAATCCATGTAGCTAATACTTCTAAAATTCCATGTTTATTTTTGGGGACAGATGCAGAGAAAGCTTTTGACCGTATTAATTGGCAATTTATGTTCACAGTACTAAGACAGATGGGATTGGGAAATAATATGATCCGATGGATTTCGAGCATTTACACCCAACCAACTGCTCAGGTAAAAGTGAACGGAGTTTTATCTCAGTTATTTGGTGTTAAGAACGGGACTAGACAGGGATGTCCTCTGTCCCCAATTTTATTTGTTTTATCTTTGGAGCCCTTACTGTGCAAAATTCGTTCGAACCCAGATATAGGGGGCCTATCAATAGGAGGAATGCAGTATAAGACTTTGGCTTACGCGGATGATATGTTATTTTCTTTGACTAACCCGATAGTCTCATTACCTAATCTTCTCCAAGAAATAGAGACATATGGTGCTCTTTCAGATTTCAAGATCAATTTATCAAAATCAGAGGCTATGGGAGTAATGATCCCTAAACATACACTGCAAACATTGAAGTCTAGTTATAAAACTAAATGGTCAGATCAAGCTTTGAAAAATCTGGGAACTCTTATCCCGTCAGATCTTTCAAATACGTATAATCTTAACTTTATCCCACTGTTACAGAATGTGCGAAGCCTTCTGTGAAAATGGCAGAGAGGGTTCTATACATGGTTTGGGAGGTGTAATATCATTAAAGTGAGCATCCTACCGAAGTTTCTTTATTTATTTCAGACACTACCTATTGCTATACCTAAAAACTATTTTAAGCAAATACACTCTCTACTGATTGGATTTATATGGGCAAATAAACGCCCAAGAATCAGAAGATCTCTGCTGACCTTACCTAAACAATATGGTGGTCTAGCTGTACCAGACTTGTATAAATATTACCAAACGGCCCTTTTGAGCCGACTGATTGACTGGAGCAGACATGGAGACTGGAAGATATGGCCGGGTTTAGAACAGGCGCAAAGTAGTGCGATACTGCAAAGAGCCGCGTGGTGTTATAGAGAGCTCCCGATTTCAGTAAGGGCACATCCTTTGATAGGTCCCACGTTAAGGATGAGTCATAGATTATTTTTAGAGGGTAAGCTGTCGGCAACAGTTTCACCCCTGTTTCCAATACTGGGAAACCCACAATTTGAACCTGGGTTAATGGACGGAAATTTTAGAGTATTGCGGGAACAGGGGATATTTCAAGCCTCCCACTTTATGACAAATGGAATATGGCCTACGATACAGTCGATGACAACAGGATTTACAACATTTCAATTGGACTTTTGGCGGGCGATACAGTTGAGGAATTTTTTAAATACATTAAAGCCACTAAGTGGCTATGATCGCACGCTAACACCATATGAGGGGTATTGCAGTGCGAGCGGGGTAATGCAACAAACCCTCTCTAGAATGTATGCGCTATTAGTTGCGCCCCCGGAAGATTTTAGTCTGCCCTTCCTCAGGGAGTGGGAAAGGGACTTGGATCAAGTATTCTCGGAGGAGCAGCATAATAAAATAATAGGTAATACATTCGAATCTTCAATCTGTATAAGAATGCAGGAGACCAATTTTAAGATTCTGTCTCGGTGGTATCGTACTCCAGTCCTCTTGCATAAATGTTATCCGGAGGTACCAGATAGGTGCTGGCGATGTGGAGAGGAAGAAGGGACGCTAGAGCATATTTTCTGGTCCTGTTCTAGAATAAGGGACTTCTGGAAAGAAGTACGGAGAATTTCCCAAATATTTAGTGACCAAGAGCTACCGGAAGAACCGTCCTTTTTCCTATTACAGGACACGAGAATGTCTACTAAAACATATAAGAAAACCGTCCTATGCCATCTTCTGAACGCAGCTAAATCTTGTATTCCACTTATGTGGAAGCACACAAAACCACCAACAGTAGGAATGTGGCTCAAAAGGGTAGAACAATTAAATTATATGGAGGATCTGGTATGGTCATCCCAACAAAAACGAGGGAGATATCTGGAAACATGGTCTTTATGGAACCTTTATATTAATACAGAGGAGGGGAGAAATCTTATAGATGTAAATCTGGATAATTGAAAACAGTTAAGAGAATCTATTGAGAGAGAGAGACTCTCGGGCGGGGAGGTTTTTTTTATTTATATATATTTGCCTTTTATTTATTTATTTATTTATTTATTTTTTTTGTTTTTTGTTTTTTTTGATGTCTGTTTGTTTTTGTTTGGTTTATAAAATATAGGGGTAAGAGAGGGTTGTAACACTCTACAAATATATTAGGAGGTAATCTCAGGGCAGAGCAGGTGATAAGCTCGAGTCCTGGGTAAGGGGTACCAGATATTACATCTTATGTTTATTTATTAAACTAGAAAGAGACAGTTGAGTCTGAGGTATTCACTGTATGGGGTTATATGTTTTGGTAATAGATTTAATTAGGTACCAGACATGTGTTAATAGATGTAGATATTATGTGAGATGTGATGATTGTAGTGTGTATTCCCTCTTCCCTTAAAATGAATAAAGATTTAAAATATGAAAAAAAAAAAAGAAGAAAGTCAACGTATATGTCAAGTATTAAAAGGCAGTCCAATCTTATATGATCGCTGATAACACAATTTTCAAGTGACTTGTGCAATATTCATAGTGACTTGTGCTTTAATTCATTTCCAATCCTTAAGCAGAGTGATGGTTGACTATTGTGCTCATCTTTTGAATCCCTACTCACCAGATCCTAGCACCCCTGTAGGGGTAAACCGTATGTAGTGAGTATTTGGTGGTATGAGTGTAGCAGCCTCCTTCTCTATATCCCCAATATTGTATCCTTATACAGAAAAGAGATGGTCTCTCGTAGCCCCATCTTACGCATTTTGTCAGTGGACGTCATCTGAGGAGCGTTTCGTCAGTGGACGCCTCAGATGACGTCCACTGACGAAACGCGTAAGCCGGGCCAAGCACACATGTCATTTTTTGGTTTAGCAATTTTTCAGTCTGTTGAACGTATGCTAACCTAGAGCACTTGTTGTTGCTTTTTAAGCTGTATTGGGTTGGAGACTACCACTCATTTTTGTAGGGGATTCTTGCTTTAAAATCTATTTTTAATAAAAACGACTTTTTGGATTTACACTATGAGAGCTCATCTCTTTTCTGTATGAGGATACAATATCGGGGTATAGAGAAGGAGATTGCTACACTCTGACCCAGGGTTAAAAGAACATTCCAATGATCCTTTGAAAGGCTGGAGCCTTGGACTTCCCAGAACGTGAGGAAGGAGGGAGTGATTGGTCCAGCAACGACCACATACTCACTACATGCGGTTTACCCCTGCAGGGGTGCTAGAATCTTATGAGTAGGGATTCAAAAGGGCAGCACAAAAGTCACCCATCACTCTGCTCAAGGATTGGAAACAAATTCCAGCACAAGTCACTATGAATATTGCACAAGTCACTTGAAAATTGTGTTATCAGCGATCATATAAGATTGGACTGACTTTTAATACTTGATATACACATTGACATTCTTCTTTTTTGGTTTTGTTTTTGCACTGTGTTTAGTTGAAGTTTTTTAAAAATGTCACACTTACCACTTTGTGTGTAGTTAAAAACACTTGCATGTGCTGTTTTTTTTATCAGTTTACCATTTATGTCTAAGAGGAGACTCTAGGAATACTCAATTTTGTTGTCAATATATATATAATGGGATTTTGATGAATGCACATTTTTTACACAAGTCTCTATTATCCTTAGAAGGTGTATTTGAGCACACCCAATTCTCACACCTGGTGTTAATTCACTTAAATACAATCTCTAGGAGAAGAGTGATTCACTAAGACCACTTTTTAACTTACAGGCAGCGCCACTCACCCCTAACTCACATGTACTAATATTGCAATTGTAGCTCCTTAATTGGGGCCCCCAAGGGGAGGCTGCAGCCTAACTTACACCTAAGAGTGGAACTATTAAAATATATGCACATCTAATAGTAGTGTGGGTGCATTCGCAGGTGTGAATCCCCACTTGAGATGGCCATAGATATAAAAAAAAATGTGGCCAGTAGGGATGAGCCAAACACCCCCGGGTTTGGTTCACACCAGAACCCACGAACGGACCTAAAGTCCGTGTAAATTTAAGAACCCTATTAGTTACAATGGACGCGAACGTTCGAAATCAAAAGTGCTAATTTTAAAGGCTAATATGCATGTTATTGTCATAAAAAGTGTTTGGGGACCTGGGTCCTGCCCCAGGGGACATGTATCGATGCAATTTTTTTTTAAAGCGGTCGTTTTTTCAGGAGCAGTGATTTTAATAATGCTTAAAGTGAAACAATAAAAGTGTAATATTCCTTTAAATTTTGTACCTGGGGGGTGTCTATAGTATGCCTGTGAAGGGGCGCATGTTTCCCGTGCATAGAACTGTCCCTGCACAAAGTGTAATTTTTGCAGGAAAAAAAGCTATTTAAAATCACTCGCGGCTAATTAATTGTCGCCTCCTGTAATACAGAGAACAGTCATTGATTGAAAGTCATTGATAAAAAAAAGTAATTGATAAAAAATAAAAAAAACAAAAAATAAAAAGCGTGGGGGTCCCCCCAAATTCAATTACCAGGCCCTTCAGGTCTGCTATGGATATTAAGGGGAACCCCGGCCAAAAAAAAAAAAAAAAATGGCGTGGGGTCCCCCTCAAAATCCATACCAGACCCTTGAGGTCTGGGGTGGATTTTAAGGGGAACCCCGGCCCCAAAAAAATGGCGTGGGGTCCCCCTCAAAATCCATACCAGACCCTTATCCGAGCACGCAACCTGGCAGCCCTCCTGAACCGTACCAGGCCACATGCCCTCAACGTTGGGAGGGTGCTTTGGGGTCCCCCCAAAGCACCTTGTCCCCATGTTGATGAGGACAAGGGCCTCATCCCCACAACCCTGGCCATTGGTTGTGGGGGTCTGTGGGCGGGGGGCTTATCAGAATCTGAATGTCATGGGGAAAGCCATAGGGAATTACCCATGACGTCCCCGTGTGCCAGAGGGGGCGGGGTTACCAGGTGACCCCGCCCTCCATTATAAAAGACCTGTCAGACGCAGCGAAGCCTCACACAGCGGGAGCCTCCCATTGCGCAGAGCGGCCCAGAAGAGACACCGACGCTGTGGAAGAAGATGCCGGACGAGAAGACCAGAGCAAGAAGAAGCGGATCGGAGGAAGAAGATGATGGAAGAAGAAGATGGAAGAAGATGCCGGAAGGAGAAGATGAAGAAACCGAAGGATGAAGAAAGGAAGAAGGAAGACCAGAAGAAAGAAGATTTTAAGAAAGGAAGAAGGAAGACCAGAAGAAAGAAGATTTTAAGAAAGGAATTGTCAAAGACCGTCTCCTGTCATTTTTACAATTTTTGACACTTTTTTGGTGAAATGGTAGGGGTACAAAAGTACCCCCTTACCATTTCACATGGGGGGGCGGGATCTGGGGGTCCCCTTGTTAAAGGGGGCTTCCAGATTCCGATAAACCCCCCGCCCGCAGACCCCCACAACCAATGGCCAGGGTTGTGGTGAAGACGCCCTTGTCCTTATCAACATGGGGACAACGTGCTTTGGGGGGGACCCCAAAGCACCCTCCCAATGTTGAGGGCATGTGGCCTGGTACAGTTCAGGAGAGAGGGGGGGGGTGCTCTTGTCCCCCCCTATTTTCCTGCGGCCTGCCAGGTTACATGCTCGGATAAGGGTCTGGTATGGATTTTAAGGGGGACCCCACGCCATTTTTTTTTTTTGGCCGGGGTTCCCCTTAAAATCCATCCCAGACCTCAAGGGTCTGGTATGGATTTTAAGGGGGACCCCACACCTTTTTTTTTTTGGCCGGGGTTCCCCTAATGTCCATAGCAGACCTGAAGGGCCTGGTAATTGAATTTGGGGGGACCCCCACACTTTTTTTTTATCAACTTTCAATGAATGACTGTTCTCTGTGTAACGGGAGCCGTCAATTCATAGCTTTTTTTTCCTGCAAAAATTACACTTTGTGCAGGGACAGTTCTAAGCACAGGAAACATGCGCCCCTTCACAGGCATACTATAGACACCCCCCAGATGTGATACTGCAATGCTGTACTAACAGCGCACACACACTAATCCCCAGAATCACAGCAGATAATGTCAGCAGTCAGCAGCATATAATAACACTGACACTGGAACACAATATACGAAGCCGCCGGCGCGGCAGCCTTTTATAATGTGGGGCATGTACTAAACCCCCTGAGCATCCTGCCTGTGGCCAATTATTGCTCTCCTCGCCGCTGGCTCTATGATTGGCCAAGCATGCGGGTCACAGTGCATGCTTGGCCAATCATCAGCCAGCAATGCACTGCGACTGGCGCAGTGCATTGCGGGCCGCTCGCATCACACGAATTTGATGTGAGCGGCCCAAATAGTTCTGGGCTGGCTGAACATGGGTTCGAATCGAACACCGGGCCTATCCCTAGTGGCCAGTACAGCAGGGACTGGACAAATTTCAATCAATTTGTGACCATCTCTGTTTTACAGAAGTGGAATGTTAGATCGACTTCTGTCAAATGAACGAGTTGGAAAACCTTTGTCGAACAGTGGCTGTAGCCAATCAGTTGCAGCCACTGATCAGTGTGTTCTAACAGTGTCAAGTCCCACTGCCAGAATACAATGTCCCAGCGGAAGGACATTTTGGGGTTGATTTTTTATTCCTGGCACGTGATTGGGCATTTTTTGAAAAGTTAAATTTCACCACATTCACTAAGTTCTGGGGCAAGTGAGCAGCCTTGTGTTTAGTAAATCAACCTCTTTAATTCTTCATGCAGGGTAGGTACATTAGAATTACATGTTAGTCTAAACACCACACTAACTATATCATACTTATATATTACAGTAATGCCTTCATCACATACAGTCTTAGACAGCCCATACATTATGATTTTTTTTTTGTTAAACAAGCAGGTTGAACAAAACAAAAGGCCTCAATTCCCTCATCCACACATTGTGGATGTAGGAATCCCTCCTGCTGTGGTATTGTAGATTGTAAGCTCTAACGAGCAGGGCCCTCTGATCCCTCCTGTATTGATTTGTATTGTAAATGTACTGTCTGCCCTCATGTTGTAAAGCGCTGTGCAAACTGTTGGCGCTATATAAATACTGTATAATAATAATAATAATATTGTATTCTGATGGCAGGGAGCCTTCCCCACCAGTGGAACACAATGTTCAGTGTTGCTGGTTTTAGCCGGCGGCACTGATCGTTTGGGAAAAAAAAACAAGTATCTGGCTGTCCATACACGAATTAGAAATTAATCTAGTCCCTGGTGAACCGGGTGAATTTTGATCAATGTACAGGGGGTCCCCGACTTACGAACACCCGACCTACGAACAACCCCTACTTACGAACGGGGTGCTGCGGGGACCCTCCGCCATTTTTCTGTGGTTTTCGGCGTCTTTCGGCCGTTCTACGCATGCGCGGCCATACGGAGCGTCGAAAAATGCCGGAAATGTCCGTAATTTGCCGCGCATGCGCAGAACGGCAACAGACGGAACATTGGAAATGTCCGGAAATCTCCGTATTTGTCGGTCTGCGCATGCGCGCCGACTTACGAACATTTCCGACTTCCGTACACGGGGCCAGTCCCTAACGAGTTCGTAACTCGGGGACCCCCTGTATGGCCAACTTTAGCTGATACAATAAACCACTTTGTGTACTTGGGAAATGAGCAGTAATGAGTCAGGCTGAGACAGTTCTTTGGTGAGACATAAAAAAACAAAAAAAAAAATCAACCTATCTACCCAAAAGTAATAATTCAGTTATTTGTGGAGTTTATTGGGCTCTTCCCCTCCATTGTTTAGCTCTATCTCTTGGGGGTTCCAGTGACAAGATCTACCTCTGCAACTCCATACCTTGTTGGTTGGCTACTTACTCTTCCCTTTCAATGTTCCATTCTCCAGTAAATAAAATAAATTACAATTCTATCTGGGAAAGTGGGACCATGTCATAACAGGTTGTTGAAGTTGTTCAGGCCTAGGAACTTAAATGCACCAATCCCCCTAAGGAGGTTCCAAAGTATATAAGATACTATGGTTTTATCAGCCATGTCCTCCAGAAAGTGAAATGATCCATTAGCATAGATGTTTCGGTTTGGTACTGTGTGAGAATATCCCAGTATTGTGTGAAGTGTCATTTCACATTTTGGGAATAGGGTGTGTTTATTAGTAGTACCCTTTTATATGGTAAGGTACCAATACTCCACATTGCTGAGGTGTCAAACTGTTTGTGTATTGCTTGGTCAAAGGTGTGAAATGTAATATTGGCTCTGTAAAATAATGTGTGAAGGCTTAATGCACAATGCATAGGAGTGTATGATTTTGAAGCAGAACCAAACAAAAGCCATTCATCTGATTCACAGTTATATGTATAAATTTATAGGAGCTCATCGGATATATAAACAAATATGCAATTATGAGAAGGGTGGGGGGAATTTTGCTAAAGCTAGTATTTCCATCTCAAAGACAGTTGGAGATTTTGAAATAAAGCCAGATGTAGATGGATTGAATCTCATCTGGTTCAGCAGGGACCAGCCAAGATCCATCTATGGGCAGGCTGATTGTACCCAAGTTAGTCCACCAATTGATTTTGGTACAAACAGCATGTCAGATTTTTAGCACATGATTATAGTCACTAGCAATAATCCTTGTGCTTAAGGGGCCTTTCTTCACCGACTGCTAGTGTATGAGTGCACAACAAGTTTTCTCTGTCTGAGTTTCTTTTCTGATTATAATTTTTTTTGATTGATTGTTATGGAAAATAATTCTGCTGTATAGAGAAGGGGGGTGTTAGAAAATGATCAACCCAGAATATAAAATACTCTAGGTATGTCATATTTTATTATTCTTTTATTTAAAACCTTCTACAACGTAATAGTCATGCACATGCAAAAGGGTTAAGGAAGGCTGCCCTAGAATGATAAATGATCCATGTACAGCCCAAAAATGTATAAACTATAATAATTTTATTTGGTTCACATAACTATAAAGTGCCAGTATCATATTACTCCCCAATACAAAGAGCTATAATTCAAAGAAAAATGCCTCAAAAATAACATAATTTTAAATAAATATTGCAACAATTTCAAAGTGTCCATTCATAAAAACATGAAAGTGTCCCAAACACATCCAAGTTAATATGGGGAATATCTTAGCCCATATGAGTCCTTAAATGATGGATGCACAAGTGCTGAAGGGCATGGGTAAGAACCAAAGTTTGCCGGTGGCATCATGGATGATGGATAATTTCTCGGTGTAATCATTGCAGTAGAAAGTGATGCAGGATGTTGGGTGGATACTGGGGGGGCAAGGGGCATGGCCAGTTCAGGGCGGACAGGCCAGGCTTGGGTTTGAAAGTCTGAGTAGCCATAGTAAGGCACGTGGAATCCAGAAAAGAAAGCTTCTACTTGTGCATCTTGACTTTGACGCTTGAACTTCATCCTTCTGTTTTGAAACCATGTTTTAATCTAGAAATAGATATGGACAACATGTTAGAATATTTTTCTGACACCAAATTTTATTTCTCTTTGGGGATACTAGCAAAAGTCAATCTTTAAAACTAATTTATGAATATGTCAGGTGAGCAGTTTAGATCCATGGTCCTCTCAGGTATAGATGAATAGAGACTTTTCTGACCAATAAAATCTCACTGCAGAAATGGATTTCTTTCTCTTTGGATTCTTTGCTATACATCTGTACATGTGTAACCCATCACCAAATATTGCTATACATCTATGTGTAACCCATCACCCATATTTCAAAAACCAAAAATGTACTTCATACAAACTTTTATATTACTTTATTATGAGAAGACATTACATTGTAACAAATTTAACAGTGCAGTATTTTAACAAAATTCTTCTATTCAAGTCAGCTGAAGCAGAAAAAAGTTAATTATTACAACCTAAAATATATATTGACTAAATCAACCATAATTTAGTGTATCAGTTCCTTCAACAAAAGCCAATTGAAAAATCAACATTCATCAAGGCGGGTGGGGCCGTCAGGGCCACTTACAGCAACAATTTTGGCTGGTTCAACAGGAATTGACCAAAATTGGGGCTGTGATGGCAGAATTAAGAACTATCACTTTCATTAGTAAAATACAGATAGGAATAAAGCAAAACAGCTGCACTGCTCATAGTGCACACTTAATTAATTGTTAATTACTAATGTCTAAAAAACTTTTATCTTGATTTTATGCTTCCTTTTTACTCCTACATTTTGAAAAAGTTAAATTCCTATGTCAATTTTCCACCCAGCTCCTTCGACAAAAATCAATTGTTTAATCAACTTTTTTTGAGCTGAGGGGCACCCATGGCTAGAAATTGCTCGATACAGTATGAAATTTGAGCCATAGTTGGCAGCCTTTATTCTTGTAGGATGTTTTTTATACTCTCTGGTAATAAACAGATAGCTTAGATCAGGAAAGTTTGCTGTTTATGCCTACCTGGGTCTCAGATAACTTCATCACCTTGGACAACCGCTTCTTCTCGTTGGATCCTATGTATCTGTGTTCCTCAAAGCTCTTTTCCAACTCCTGAAGCTGTCCTTTGGTGAATTTAGTACGTGGTCTGGACGTGGCCTCCTCTTCAGAAAGAGATCCGGGGCTTTTACCACTGTCTGTGTCCAAATCCTGACATTTCTCTGAGGTAGGACTTGGCCTATAAAGGGAAACTTCCTTTAATGTCTTTCTAGATGTGGTCCCATCTGTCAAATAGAAAGAAAATACAAGTTTTAATCATACTTTATTTTGCCCATGTTTAATGTACAAGCTAATGAGAGTCTGAAAGAGTAACTGCACCCCCATGGTAATAGTTCTTATATTACAATATAACATCTTTTTATAACAGCTCAGAAGTTAATAGATTACAGAGCTTATAGATTGTTATATGTAATTGTGTGATGTCATTAGATGTTTACACATGAATCAGCCAACCCCAGAACCTGTCCCATTTCACGTTCAAAGTTAAATTGATAAACTTTTCACTATGTTATGCATTTGTGGTAGTAAAGATTAATGGTGAGCACCCAAATATTCATTGGTATCAATTCCCATAACCACTAACCAACAGCTCAGCTACTATACAGAAATAGACTATAATAGGAAATACTTAATTCTAGGGTAAGGCAATAATAATAATCTTTTTTTCCCCAACCTATACCACCCCCAAAAAAGTCTTTGGTAAATTAATTTAAACAAATATGATCAAATTAATGAAGATAACCTTATAAATGTATGTTTCTATTTCTACATTGTTTGCAATTGTATTTGAACACAGTACAGTCATATTTGCTCACTGCATATGTATTATGTAGTTCTTGCAACCTAGTGATTTTTTTACTGTTTCTCTCTATTAGCGCACGTCTATAAACCTGCTTTAAAGGCAGTGAAGGATTTGGTGTTTTTTTTTTTGCTATACATTATTTCAGTATTTGATGTTTTATCTTAACAATCATTCAGAAAGGCTGATACATTTGACAAAAAGCCATTAGAGGGAAAGCCTGTAAAACCTGCATATGAACTATAACCATGAAAACACTGAACATGTCAGTAAGCAAATGTAAAAAAAAATCAAAAATGTTTTTTTTCTTAGGTAAACTTAAAATGTGTACTACCTGAAGAGACTTTAGCTACTCTTTAGCATAAACTTGTAGCATAGAATAGATCTTACCGTGTGTCTGAGTTCTTCGGATGTGGTAAAGTGCTGCTGTGTGGTCAGAGTTATTTCCCTTCTCATTGCCACCAGTGGCTGTGCTGGACCTCTCCATTCCCAGAGGACTGAACTCCTTGTGATACTGAATGGTGGATGTACCAGCTCTGCATGTCAATAAATCCACACTGGGGTAAGTGGTATTCCTGTGACTGCTCTCTGACAACCATTCCACTGAGTAAGCCTTCTTCTCCATTACTAGTCAGAGCTGCTGGTGTCCTCTTTCTCCAGAAAGGTACAAACTAACTTTCCCATTGTGACCCACACATATATAAAGTCCTGGGCCAAGGTGGGGTGTAAATAACCCAACACTTGTAATGATGCCTATAACAATAGTCTTATTGGGTGTTACTGTAATTTGCATTGTGGTCTGATTGTCACATCTTCTTAATCCCTCAATACAGTAATTAGAGGGACAGTTTACTGGCTCCAAGTTCATTTCTAGAAGGCTGGCTGTCAATGATACCAGGGGCTGCTAATTGAATCAATATTTTTTAGGATTAGATAGTCTTATATTATTGCTTTTACCCCATTTAGAGATTCATTGTCCTGGTAGATAATAACAGGTCTACTGGAGCCATCTCAATCACTCAGACTGATTTAAAACTTAATCAGAATGGTTAAACATTTTCACAATGCTTTTCTAGGAGTAATGAGTGATTGGATATTATTAAATATGTTTTTTCATTAAATTAATCAAACTGAACAATGGTTTAAGACGAGAGATGAGCCAAAGAGCAATGTGTCGTGGTAAACTCATAGGAACCAACCACAATCACAACTTTATTTATTACAGGTACATATATAGTGCTGTAATTTTTTTGCAGTGCTTTAAATATATATTGTACATTCACATCAGTCCCTGCCCTCAAGAGGCTTACAATCTACGGTCCTTAAAGCAGACCATGGATGGTTTGATTTTCTTTCCTGCAACCACAGGTTGCAGAAAAGCAAATTGCTCAATTTCCCCATCAACACATTGTTGATGGGGGAATCTCTTCCATGGAGCCATCCCTGCTGGCAGAACACACAGTGATTACTGCGGCAATAATCGCATACAAAATCTGACAGGCTGGTTGTACCCAATTTGATTGATAGACCAACTTGAGTGCAATCAGCCTGTTCCTGCTGAACTGCCTGAGATTCAAACCATCTATGGCCAGCTTAACTCACATTCATACACACTAGGGCCAATTTAGAGACAGTTAACCTACCAGCATGTTTTTTGGAGTGCGGGAGGAAATTGGATTACCTGGAGGAAACCCACACAGTTACAGGGAGAACATGCAAGCTCCAGGCAGGGTGTGTCATGGCTTGGAATCAAACCGAAACACTAGAACTCCCAGGTGGAAGTGCTAACCACTTAGGGCTCTTTCACACTTGCGTTAAGTTTTAAAGCAGCCCAAAAGTGCATTAATATTATATTATAACATTATAGCGTTAATGAGCATTTGGGATTTGTTGTACAGGCGTTCATGTTGCATCAGGCAACACTTCTCAAATATAGCTATATTTTTTTTTAATAATAAAGGGTTGCAAAGGTAATGGGCTAGGTTGGTGCACCTCTATTCCTTATCTTTTGTTGTTTTTTTTTTTTTTTTTTACAAGACTAAAATGGTGAATGATCACTTTTGCAGCTTTCCAACTGCACCGTAAACACACTGTAAACGGGCCCATGGCGTTTGTTGTTGTGGTGCGTTTCAATAGAATTGAATGGAGGCCATTGCAAAGCATCAACACTTGCTAAACTCTGCAGGCAATGTTAGTTTTGCTTTGGCACAATGCTAACACCTCCACCCGCTTCCCATTGTATCAATTTTGAGTAGCATTCATAGGCGTTTGGGAAACGTTAAAAACATGACCTAACTGCCTACTTTAAATGCTTGTGTGAAAGAGCCCTTAGCCACTGTGCTGCCTTGTAGCTGTTTGACCACTGTAGACTTAGGTGAGCTGTGACTGGTTATGGCCATTTCATTATTTATTGCGCTATGCTGTTATTTTTGAGTATGTTATGTACTTTGCTTTGAAATGTGACCGATACTATGTAGAGCAGCCCAAGTAAGCACTAATAAAGTTAGATAAAAAAAAGGTATAATTATTTACTTCTTCAAACAGGAAAGGAACTAGTATGGAGGAAGTCCTGTCAGATGTTTGGTACCAGGTCGTATTTGTGGGCAATCATTTTAATTTGTTTTAGTAAGGAAAAAGCAGCATAGGAAATGAGGCAATGACAGCAAATGTTGAGTGCTTTTCAAAGTCAATAGCTTGATGTCTTCATGATGTAGATCAAATGCTAAGTGTATATTCTGTAGAAGAGATAAGACCATCCACTCTCTTTCTCTCTCTCTCAGGTGATTCTAGATAAGAATGAGTTCCACACCTCCCCTTTAACCCTCTTTTTAATAGGGGACTTCAGATTGTTTTAATTGACAGTAGATGTTTGGCCTTTTCTGGAGGGGAAGGGGTTAAAGGATACTAGACTGTCTCCTCTCCTGCCAGCAGCTCATTTAGCACAATAACTGCTTGTCTGGATAAACTGGCACCGGTTTTACAACATATACAGGCCAATGATAAAGGACAAATGGACAGTGCAGGTCATTTATGTAAATTGGTTGAAGGAAGAAAGTCAGGAACTGATAGCCATTGTCTTCAAAGGGGTTTAGTTGTCTGTGTTTAGATTCTTCTCCAATGCATGGCTGTAAACTGTGACCTTGGACACATTGACTATTTAATACTCTTTTCCAACATGTCTGTAAATAACAGTGGCAACCATAGAGATGAGTTAGCACTCACACTGCGTGAACGGAACGTGTGCTGTACCACAATGATGTGTATGTGCATTGGGGTTCATTTTGAAAGGCATAATCAATGCACATACACAACATACCTGTGCTACAATAAATCACAACCCATGATTTGCAATACTAGAAAGTTAACAAACAGGAGATTGCAATGCAGCAAATGTGTTATCATGTGAAGGGGCTCTCAAGCTTCCAGTGAATTCCTAAACAAAAATTGACCATTTTTGTTGAAGTTTATGCTGAAAGGCGATGGAGGTTTGTTACGGACAACTCTGGTACAAGATTACTGAAGGGAAACAAAAGCAGTCAGGCAAGGTTCTTTAATCAGACAGAAATAAGATATTCCTAGATATCAGTCTCCCTATTATCTCACTATGACAGCCAAGGACTGTTGTCTTCAAGCTGGCTCCTCAAGACTTTTGCAACAG
This sequence comes from Lithobates sylvaticus, assembly GCA_028564925.1. Lineage (NCBI taxonomy): Eukaryota > Metazoa > Chordata > Amphibia > Anura > Ranidae > Lithobates > Lithobates sylvaticus. The sequence goes on along the minus strand of CM053036.1, from coordinate 73,111,303 downwards.
GAGCAACTGACAAACTTGAAGTGGCAGTAAACTCTAAAAGCTTTATTATAAGCTTACCTGTAGGTCAAATGAATATCTCCTAAATGTGCACCATAGGGAGCAGATGCAGGAGACGTCACCGCCGTATGCGCCCTGAAGAACAGCGTACCCATGCCGTTCCTTCAAAGCCCTGTGCTGTAAACAGTGAATTCTGCAAGCATGCACGGGAGTTACAACATCAGGGCTCAGCCATTCAAGCAGCCACAACCCACAAATGCAGAAGGAAGACCGGGTGAAAATAGAAGCCTTTGCAGCAGTGTGCCATTGGAGGGCTTCAGTTCAAGATACTGTATTTATCGGCGTATAACACGCACTTTTTCCCCCTTAAAATCGGGGGAAAGTCGTGGGTGCGTGTTATACGACGATCCCCCCCAAAAAAGTGCCAAAAAAAAATCAAACGGCGCCGAAAAAACAGCGACCGCCGCCGAAAAAAAAGCGAGCGCCGCCGAAAAAGACCGATCTGTCTGTTCGGCTCCGCTCGCATTCCCGCCTCCCTGCTGTTTCGGAAGCGAGCGGAGCCGAACAGACGGCTCGGGCTTTTCCGGCTCCACTTGCAGTCCCACCTCCCTGCGCTCGCTTCCGAAACAGCAGGGAGGCGGGACTGCGAGCGGAGCCGAACAGACGGCTCGGGCTTTTCCGCCGGCGCTCGGTTTTTTCCAGCGGCACGGTCTTTCTAGGCGGCAAATTCAAATGTGGGCAAGGCTGCAAATGACACTGACAAGCTGCAAATCACACTGGGCAAGCTGCAAATGACGCTGGGCAGCTGCAAATGACGCTGGGCAAGCTGCAAATGACGCTGGGCAAGCTGCAAATGATGCTTAAATGTAAGTGTTTTTTTTCCCTAAATTTGCCTCCTAAAACTTTTTTTCCTTAAGATGCCCCCCTAAACTTGGGGTGCGTGTTATACGCCGCTGCGTGTTATACGCCGATAAATACGGTAAGTCTTTCATAATGTGCAGTGCATACTAGCACATTATGCCTTTACCTTGCAGGTTTTTTATTTATTTTTTATTTTACTACAGCTTTAAAGCTCATGAGGTGCCAAACCTATTGCTTGCACATATGTGAAGCTGGTATAGGAACCCTAGTTCCATCGCCCTAGAAATGTCAGATGGGTGGATTAAGTATTGTGGTCACAGTACTAAAATTAACCCTCTGTTTTTGTGCATTAGTCCTCTGACCCGAACAACGATTGAAAACTTTTAGTAGCTAAAAACAAAATCAATCATTTATTTTAACTGTATATTTAGGACTGATACACATGGGCCTTCAAATCGTCTGGTTCAACAGAAACTGGCCGACATTCGGCCCGTGTGTGCTGATCCAGAAGCCGGACTATCCTTTCGAACGGAAGCTCCTGTCAAATGAGCATGCCGGAAAACCAGATCAACGCTCGCAGCCAATGCCTTTCTAAGTTTATTATTATTACAGTTTATTCTGTATAACCTGTAATGTAAACTATCGAGGGAATCCTTGTTACTTTACTATTTCACCTGTCATAGAGATGTATATATACTTCTTACATTCTTTGGTAAACTAATAAACATTTTGTAAAAGAATGTTAAGGACCGTTCTGGTCACTCCATTGTTAATACAGTGCTCTAGTCAGGATACAGAAGACACTTGTCAGGACACTCAATCACTGACCAATAGGTATAGACTGTGATCACCTTATACACAAACATGTATGCTCATATCTATTGCACATCCATGTTCTTGTCCTGGGGCAAGCATAATCAAATTAACTTGAGGGAACAAGCTGGTGATTTTCTAAGGAATCCATCTCTTGGCCTATTGAACCCTGTCCCAGAAGTGCCTGGACAGGTTTGAAGTAGTCCATAGAAAGACACTTATTTCCCACGGGGGTTAATGGCAAGATCCGGTAGATCCAATAGATATCACGCTGCCCTAGGTTAAGTAAATTCTGCCTTTTTCAACAGGAACCACTTCTTCAATTGTGATTATTTTTGCAAAACCTAACAAGTTATGTTCTGTTAAGGATAGCTTGCAGTAGTTAAGTTCTGCTTAAAGCATGAACATTTTTCATCTCTGCAGTGCACTTTGTAAGAACCTACAAGGTCATCCAAGGTACCTAAGCAGTGATAACCCCATGATGTCTGTGCATTACAAGCTCTGTTCATACAAATACATGGAGGCCATTGCTGTTCTTCTGCACCAGTTTCTTTTTCTCTGGATTTTGTAATCTAATAACAGCATCCATCTGAGTCTCTTCTTGCAGGTATTTTGTTTTGTGACAAATGCCCTAAAAGTCATGCAAGCACCCTAGTGTTTGAGCTCAGCTATTTGCTACAAATTCATTTTGCATACATTTGTTTATCCGGAACGGCTGTCAGTGAACTCATGGAATGACTGCTAGTCATATGCATTCATTTTTCTCAATATTACCATTTTGAGACTTTGGTTGGATATGCGTACACACAGTTCAAATAATTGCAACAGACAACCTTGAGACTTCATATCCAGATAAAATATTATCTGGCTGATTCTCAGTTGTGAATGCTGGCAGAAGAAAATTGCCAAGCTTTCACCCGGCTGATAATAAATGAGCAAAACAGTTTGTGATGTTTCAATGTCAATGAGTACTTTAAACTAGTCTGCAAGTTTGAGCATTTTGGAAATGGCAATCCATTTTTTAAAGTTAATGCTGAATGGCCGGTATGGTAGATATATATATATATATATATATATATATATATATATATATAGAAAGAGAGAGGGAGAGGGAGAGAGAGAGAGAGCGAAAGAGAGTGGAGAGAGATATTGGGGGAATTTTTATTAGGACAAGGCAAAGGGCAATTAATGGCAACCAGATTTAGGAATTTAACTGTTTAGACTTGCTACACATTAAGATTTACCTATTTTTTTGCATATTGTGAGATCCTCTATTATCTTGGAGGCAGTATTATATGGTGTAAGTTTATTTTTGCCCTATCTGAGGAGAAGAAAGGTGGGTTAATCTTTAGTGTCATCATACATGTGTGGCCTTATACATGTGCAGGTAGATATTGATAATAGCTCTAGTCATATGTATACCTAGCCATGAATAGACAGATCTTCAAGTCAAAGGTATCAATAGTCAAGGATTTAATGGCACAATTAGTTACTAAACTGGGGTTTTAAAACCTTGTGTCAATCTCTTATCTTTTGACTTCAAGCTTCTTCTCCAAGGGCCCAGTGGATGACCATGGAACCCACCATTACCAGTGACCATTCATCTACCACTGTTTTTCCTTGAGAAGAGAACACTGGCCAGGTCATATAGAGCAGTGGTCATCAAGCCTGTCCTCAGGGCCCACTAACAGGCCGGGTTTTATGTATTACCTTGGGGAGATGCAGACTAGAATACTGCAATTACTGAGCAGAAAATGATATCACCTGTAATGTATTTCAGTTATCTTGCAAACCTGGCCTGCTAGTGGGCCCTGAGGACAGGGTTGATGACCACTGATATAGAGATTTTGTCTTGTTATCACCTCCTAAGTGTACCCCTAAATGGTGCGGGCCTTTTCAGATAAATTACATCAGACTGTAGTTGTTCTACTAAGATGCTGTATCGCCAGATCCAAACTGCACTTTGGATGAAAATCTGAATTACAGATGATTCCTGATTTCTGGTTTATTTTGTTTGTCCCACATGGCAATTTGTTCTTACACAAATATGCATATTAATTAGAGTGCTTTCAGTCACATCAAATCATTTCGCATGTTTTCAGGAAGGAAAACAAAACAACTAAAAGAAAAATGCATGTAAAATATGTAAATAATATACCTTGCTTTGCATTCAAAATCTATTGAACTGCAATAAAAACACTTTATGCAGTTAACTTACTAAAGATAAATTAGCGAAGTGAAAGTTTCCACTTTGCAAGGGAATTTTCCTTTAGCTTAGCAAATGAGTTAAAGCTCTGTTGACTTCTATCTTTAAGTCTCATGCAAGCAAAAACACATTGGGGGTTATTTACTAAAGGCAACTCCACTTTGCACTGCAAGTGCACTTGCTGTAGATCCGAGAGGGACATGCAAGGAAAATAAAAACAGCATTATAGCTTGAACATGATTGGATGGTAAAATCAGCAGAGCTTCCCCTCATTTCAGAGCTACCCTTCAGATTTACAGCGACTGCACTTCCATTCCAAGTGCACTTGTAGTGCAAAGTGGATTTGCCTTTCGTAAATAACCCCCATTGGGTCTGATTTACTGAAACTGGAGAGTGCAAAATATGGTGCAGGCGTGCATGGTAGCCAATTACTGTCCAACTTCAGCTTGTTCAGTTCAGCTTACAAAAAGCTGCCATGCACAGCTGCACCAGATTTAGCATTTTAGTAAATCAACCCCATTGCTTTCAAATTGACCTTGCATGTGATTGGATATTCTTTGCAAAGCAATCTTTTTTTACCTCATTTACTAAACTAGGTGAACATGCTCTATTTCTTTAGTAAATCAACCCCTGTGTATTTACCAAAATGTATATACGTTTTCCAACATGATGGTGTGAAAGTACATATATTTATTATATTCTTGAACGTTCCCTTCATTATGATGGTGTCAAGTCCAGTTTATTATGTTTAACCTTCAATAGTCTACAATGATGGTTCCTGATAGTCTACACAGCTTTGCAACCCTCCTAATCTCATCTTTAAGTGTTATGTTCATGTGATATACTCAAATGATTATAAAGTGACTCCAGCTATTGCCAGCTTATCGCAACCTTTTCACAATTTAATTGTCACTTCTATTTAACACCTTCCAAGGTGGAGGGTCTGCCTGGCTCCAGACTAGCCCTTTGTAGCTGTACTCCAGACTAGACCGCTCTTCTCATTGCTTCTTCTGTATGTGTGTACTGCAAAGGCAAAGTCCACATGAACATCAAAGTCCACATGAAAACTGAAGTTCCAGAGACAGTGCTAAACAACACACTACACAGAAAGTGTTACTATATCATGCACAATGGATATAGAATGTGAATTCACCAATGTGGTATACCAGTACCCTATATAAATAACACTTTTTCAGCAGAATAAGAAAGTAGTATTTATGTAATTGTGCAATAAAAGCAATATACACCAATCATTGTCATGTACAGCAGACATGCCCGGCTTACCACTGTGGCCATGCATACCATGAATGTAGTCATTTTTGGTCGATCGATGCACAAGTGATAGCAAGCAAGCAATTTGTGATCGAGCGATGCAACACATATTATGTCAGTTGAAAATACCATCTATCAAAGATAATATATTTAAAATGATCATTTAATTGATCTCTATTATGAATGATTGTTCAACATACACACACAGATATTCATTGAATCGATCACTAAAATTCTGCTTCAGCTGATTGACTTGCCAGCATAGAAATTGATTGAAAGTCACCAAGCTGATCTAATGGAGGATTTGTGGTTTAATATTCTTATTAGTTTCAGTCATTTTAGTTGCATTGAATGATCACTTGAATGATCATATTAATACATATGTAGCTAGCATTGGAGATTTTCTCACTCTATTTATTGCATGTAATGCTGTTGTATTCCCTAAAGCTCATGGCTCAGATGTCTGCACAGTCTCCCACACTGCAAAAATATGCATGATTTGCCAATAGGGTTATGCATTATACTGCAACCGTGTCCTACTGCTACGAAATTTTGCAGTGCTGTACGCCTGGAGACTGTGCACAGTGTACCAACTGTGAGATGGAGGAGTAGCTATAGATGTGAATTATTTTTCCTATATGGGGTGTTTGGGGGCGACAAGGCTGCGTGCAGTCAACCTAATTGCTATTGCCACAAAGGACACTTCAGGTTGTCATGATAGACAGTGGAGGTCTGCACTCTGATTGGGCAAGATCACCAACATTCATCTAGAGTAGTGGTTCCCAAACTATGGCCTATGGGCCACATGCGGTTCACTTTAAGATTTAACCAGCCCACAGTTAATGTGCACAATCTCCGCTCTGATGGGGACACCAATTTAAAGGGGACTCTGATGGGAACCCTGATGTGAGGTATAACTCTGATATGAACTGTGATAAAAGTAGAACCCTAATGTAAGGAGGGGGGGGCTCTGCTGTGGACTCTGATGTAATGGGGCATTCCAATGGGGACTCCCATGTGTAAGGGTGATATTGATGGGGACCCTGATGTAAGGAGGAACTCTAATGTGGACTCTAATGTAAGGGGGGAATCTGACTTGGAGTCTGATTTTAAGGGGATTCTGATGAGAAGGATTCAGACTAAATGTATTTTTGTTCAACCTTTATTATTTGAGGCACGTTAATTTGGAATTTCTTTGTTTAAATTTACTGCAGCTTTTTCTTTGGTTTTCTGAATCATATCATGCTGATTTAAAAAAAAAAAAAAAACATACTCATTCATTTACATTTTATTCTTTATTTTTTGCCCATGAATAGTTGCAAAATATATGAAGTATATATGAAGTAGACCCCATATTTAAAAGTATGAGGCCTAACAGGGACAAACAATGCACAAGACAAGCATGAAAGTGGCAACAACCAGATGAAAAACAGGCATGAAGATGAAGCTAACCAGGAGCATGACTAGAAGAGAGGGCAACTAAAGGAGAGTCAGTACCCAGAGGGATTGGGTTTTCCAACTCTCCATTTATAGGACGCTTGTACAGAGAGAAATATTGGCATGCCCTTGCACACCTTCTTCTGTTAATGCAAATTACATAATGACTGGGAAAACTGGGGGTTGGATCATTCTTCTACATCTAACTGTCATTTCATATCTTTGGCTAGCTTTAGCCAAACATCAAGCCAAAAATCTTGGGTGTGGGTAGGGTTTATTTTTATTTTTTTATTCCAGTCCTTTTTAGGATAAATACTGCCAAGCCTACTGGTTCCCTTGCAGCATTTCATAGCACCAACCCTATAGTAAATTCTTCAAATGAATACAAGAAGGATTTTCTTCTGTATCGGGCATTAGAACAGAACAGAAAATGACCACTGCTTCATATTGTAGAGTAGTAATTGGGATAGTAAAGATGACTTCAGCTGAGGCAAAAGAATGATTGACTGTTTGATTGTAATACATACCAGATCCATATTTTGGCAGATACATGCACTGGTCGATGACACTTGCCAATACCAGACAGATACCATTTCAAGATGTAACACAATAAATAATGTACATGGGCCATAACAATTACTCCACAATCATACATCAACTTCAAACAAATAAAAAAAAAGGACTTAAACCAGGTAATTCATAAAGGGTGTCATATACACTCTTTAGAGTTCCCTTGGGGCATAGCACCAAGAGTGATGGTGCTTGTGCCCAATTAATGTACATGAATCTGTTGATGCTGCACTAAGAAGGAGAACCTCTACTGGACCCGGCCTCTGTGCCCTCAGATTGACAAGCACATGGTGTAGAGTTTTAAACTAGAGGTGGACTGAACCTAATGGAGAACTAATAGGCTAGTTTCCCATCAGATCTGCTTTACTTCTGATTGACAGCAGATGGCAGTGGGTGGATCGAAAGCCACTACCCAATAATGATTTTGGAATCCACCCACTACCTTGTGCTGTTAATAACAGGCAAGGTGGACCCGATGAGAAACTCGTTTCTCAGAATTCTCAATCAGGCTTTGCCCACTGTCAGTTTAGAGTGACTTTCCTCATTGGTTTCTAGGTCACGGAAGGCCTTCATCCTAGCAACCAATGAATTAAATGTAAAACACATATTAATAAAGTGATGATCACACAACACCCCCTCCCTCCTGTACATCAACTTTGAGTGGGTCTTCATTATGACCAGTTTGCTTACCTGTTCTTTTTTTTTCTTTTTTAATAAAGTAATTTTTATCAGGTATTGTTAGACGCATTACAAATCTTTCAAAAGAAAAGGACAAAAATAAAAAATACCACATTCTGTTCTATATACCAATTCAGAAACATTCAGTACCATCTAAAAAATGTCTGGACAGCACAATATAGAGTACTATGCTTCAGCAAGGTGCAAATCATATATCCTAAGAAGTAGAGTAAAATGGTACATGAAAATGGACACAAACTTCTCACACTGATTGTACAAAAGACCTCCTCAGGTGGAATATAACAAAGAAAAGCTTGAGCATTAAGGCTGGTTGATATAAGTAAAAGTGGAAGTTGCTAATGGGAGAGAGGACAACCAGGGTGACCAAATTTTTTGATTTTTTTGGGGGAAACCCTTGTGCTGGTAAGTAGGCCTTTCCCTATACAAGATGGCATTAACAGAGTCACACCATTGCTAGAAAGTAGGAGAACCGGGAGACAGCCCGCGTTGTGCAATGAACTTTTGGGCAGGAAAGAGTAAATGTATCATCAATAATTTGGATGATGGTGGCATCACATCCGCAGGGATATGCTCAGTAGGGCAATTTTGGAATCTAATGCCACGTACACACGATCGGACAATCCAACTGACTTTGCAGCTGAGGTTCCGCCGGACTTTCAATCGAGCGGTCTTAGCCACACACGATCACTCCAAAAGTCTGACGGTTTTGAACGTGGTGACGTAGAATAAGGAAGTTCATAGCCAGTAGCCATTAGCTGCCCTAGCGTTGGTTTTAGGCCATCGGACTAGCACACAGACGACTGGATTTTTCGACCAGGACTCGAGTCCAGTGAACAAATTTGAAGCCAGTCTTATTTCTAGGTCCGCCGGACTTTTGGGAAGAAAAAGTCCGCTGGAGCCCACACACGATCGAATTAGTCCGCCGGAAAGTCTGATCGTGTGTACGCGGCATAACAGTAACTGGATGATAGAGCTTGATTCAATATATCTTGAATAGTTGAAAAATGACTGACCAGTATTTAAATAATTTTGGACATCTCCCAACATGTGTATTAATGTGCCATTATCTCTGGAACACTTGGGGCAGCAGGAAAAGAAGCTTTACCACAAGAGTATTATTTTTGAGGAGTATAATACACCCAGTATAGAATAAATAACTGAGTTCCTTTTTGAGATGAGGAAATAGAAACTTCATGCGACACTTCCAATGCCGCAGCCCACTGGTCCTTATCTATATCACTAATTTCCCATCTCTACATCTCTCAACAGCGTAATTGTATCTTGGAGCTCAGAGCCACCCAAAGAGCAGAATAAATGTCACCATTTAAACCTCTAACCTCTATTAGTGGAGCAAGAAGGGACTGCCAATTTCAAAACCAGGGAAGGACTATATACTGGGGGTGTGGACTGTAACTGCTTTTGCTGAGCATGGCGAAGTTGCAAATATTGAAAAAAGGATTTATGAGAGATCTGATAATGTTCAACAATGAATTGAAAAGATAGCAACACATTGTACGTTTCATATAACTGATGGATAAATAAAATACCCGTGTTTTTCCACTGATCGAAGCTGTACAATTTGTTTAATTCTAGAAACCTAAAGTTATCTCATATTGACATATATTGGAAATACCCTGAATGGTTGTTTACTGCATGTATGGCCTTCCAAGTATTGTGTATCAAAAAAAGGTGGGATAGCGTAAGAATGCTCAGAATTCAGTAGGAAAACTAGGGAATTGTGAGACAACTGAGAGGTGAATATCCTATGAATTAGATCCTGCAAATTTAAAGTCTTCCATCCATTAGGCTGTTTGAGCTGTGAGATTAGGAACTGCTAACCTACCTTTGCGAATTATAGGCCTCAACCTTTTCCATATAAGATCTCTAAAATTGAATTAATTTACCTAAATATCCACTGGGGTAGTCAAATCAGAAAATTATGTAGCACATACAGTAACTTCAATATCATTTTATTAAATTAACCTTACCCACAATGGAGAGGGGTAATTTACACCAAGCTGTGGCAGATTTCTTCCATTTACTCCAAATCAGATAGCATGAGAAAAATGTAAACACCTATTTACTTAAAGGAGGTGACTAAAACTATCTAAATGGCTACAGAGGGTAGATCATTAGAGATAGGGTCCAACTGCATAAGGACAGATTTGTCCCAATTAATGGTAAGTTCAGAGAAAGTCGCATAGGTTGAAATGAGGGACATGTGCCACAGGGGTTTTAGAGGTATCACCTAAAAATAGTAAAGTATTGTTTGCATATAAAGCAATCTTGTCTTCCCCAGTAGACCTACGAAAGCCAACAACATCTGGGGATTGCCTAATGGCAGTGCCACTATTTTTTTTAGAATCTGTCCAAGCCATAGTGATAGATTCTCAAAGTGGTAGTAGTAAGAACTACCTGAACATGGCGCAGGTGTCAGTACTTGTACTGGAAGTGGCTCAAGGCTTTCATAAATTAGGCACAGACCATGTTAAAGGGGTCATATAGCAATACTAGGTCCTGGGTAGGTTGGACATAGTCATCTCACCTTCAGGTCATCCATTTTGAAATATACAGTCCAATGAGAGTGCCAAACTAATGTCCAAGAGCCCAAAGTTTTTATTAATAAAATTGGTTTGTAGCAAAAATAGACCAACACATTTCAGAGGCCAAACAGAACCCACCCTTCCTTCATCAGGACTGAGATATTTTGACTGTGCTTAAAGGGGCACAGATAAGCAGATATCAGACAAATCTATGGTTTTCTGCTTAGGACAGTTTCAATATAAAATATCAAATAGCAACCATCGCAAAAGGTAATATACACATAACAAAACCAAAAAAACAATTAAACTGTGGAGGGATGTAGGGGAAATAATAATAATAATAATTAAAAAATCCTATATAAATACAATTATTTTGACAAATTCAAAATGTAACTTCTCTTTTGGTCTATAAATTATGAAACTATATAACTAAATGCTTCATGTCAGTGCAATATGTGCAAAAATTCCTAGACTGCAGTATATTAAATTTTTATTTTTTGAGTTTAGACAAACATCAATATATTAAACAAGTCTCGTTAATAAATCAGTCAGAGTGGAGCCAGTTATTCAATACCAGTCATTATGGGTTCCAGAAGTGTAAACAGTAGGTGTGAAATGACTATTTGGTGTAAATACTTCCTATTGTGCGACACTGTATTGTGTGGCGCTGTGTATTGGAGTGGAGTCAGTAATTGTTTTTGAGTCATTACGTATCAATACTCCATTTTGGGAAAGTGTCATGCCATTGTGTACTGCTTGGTAAGGTGTCAAGTGAAATATTATTGGTGTTTTCTGAGAAAGTGGCAAAACACAAAAGCCTTGTTGAAACAAAAAGCAAGGTGCAGGGAAAACTGCCCACCAGTGGATAACCCCTGAGGGATTATTTATAAAGCCCACTGCAAAGCAAGTATTGTATAAAATGTGAAGATGTTAAAACGGGCTACACAACATCTCAATCCCTGTCAACTGCCCTCTGAAAAGTGATCCACTGCAGAGTGCTTTTCAGAGGGCAAAGGCTATATAAAATGTGTCAAGCGTGGCAGCGATGACCTTATTAATATGAATGAAAGGGTCTCAATGAAACGTACGTGTGGCAATGTAACAAACCATAAAGATAATTGCAGAAGTTACAAAGTGAAACGTGAAAGACAAAATATAAACAATGAGGCGGGTAGCCCAATAGACTATAAACATTGTTACTGATTACTAGCTAGAAGGTGCAGATTGAAGCAGCCATGTGTGACTGCTGGGACTGTGAAAACAAAAGTGAAAAGACAAGCGTAACCGCCATTGTATAGTAAACAAAGTGACCAATATTTATTAACCACTTCAGCCCCGGAAGGTTTTACCCCCTTAATGACCAGGCCATTTTTGCGATATGGCACTGCGTTACTTTGACTGACAATTGCGTGGCCGTGCAACGCTGTACCCAAATAAAATTGATGTCCTTTTTTTCCCCCCAAGCAGAGCTTTCTTTTGGTGGTATTTGATCATATTTTCAAAAAATACAAACAATATATTTTACTTTCTGCTATAAAACATATCCAATAACATTTTTTTTTAAATCTAATTTGTTCATCAATTTACACCAATATGTATTCAGTTACATATTATTGGTAAAAAATCCAAGCGTATATTGATTGGTTTGCACAAAAGTTATAGCGTCTTCAAACAATGGTATATTTTTATGGAATTTATTTTTTTTTTTTTACTAGTAATGGCGGAGATCAGCGATTTTTAGCAGGACTGGGATATTGCGGCAGACAATTCGGACACCTGGCACTTTTGACACTTTTTTGGGGACCAGGGACTAATACAGTGATCAGTGCTAAAAATATGTTACTGTTACTGTACTAATGACACTGGCAGGGAATGGGTTAACGTCAGTGGCGATCAAAGGGTTAAGTGTGCTCCTAGGGAATACTTTCTAAGGCTGGATTCACACCTAAGCAGTTTTAGTGCTTTTTGCATTTTGCAGATTTGCACTACAGTCCATTTAACATGGTTTCCTATGGAACATGTTCTGTAGTGCAAATCTGAAAAATGCAAAAAGCACTAAAACTGCATAGGTGTGAATCAAGCCTAACTGTGTGGGGGATGCTCTGACTGGATGAAGACTGAGATCCGTGTTCCTGCTTTGCAGGAACTCTAGATCTCCATCTTCTTCCCTGTCAGAACAGCGATCTGTCTTGTTTACATACGCAAATCGCCGCTCTCCCTCTCTGGGGAATGATTGCAGGTGGCCTGCGGACATCGGGTCTGCTGGACGCACTGATTGGCATCCCCTGTGTTCAATCAGCGTGCAATCGTGTCTCGGGCGGTGAAAGTGCCACCCAGTGGTAATTACATACAGGTACGTGATTTTGTGAAATAGAGCTGACCTGCCACAGTAAATATGCAGTAGGTAGTCGGCAAGCGGCTAATGATTTAAAAACACAGTCTCAAAAGAAGAGCTTGTGCAAAGTCGTAAAAGTCAAAGCTGCTGCCCGGAGCCGCTGTGAAATTCCTCTGCTTCAGCTGGGAGCAGGGGGAAAAGAGCGCAGGCTGGAGGGAGCTGCTGCTGCAGGGAGACAACCCGACCAGAGATGGAACCTGGAGCCGGGTGGAGAGGATGCCAGCTTTGACTCGTTCCACTGTGCACAAGCTCTCTTTTGTGAGTGTGTTTTTAATCATTAATAAATATTGTTCACCTTGTTTACTACACTATGAAGGTTTATCTTGTCTTTTCCCTTTTGTTTTCATAAAAACCTATATTTTATTCATTAAAGCAAAAACTTTTTTCAACAAAACATCGATCTCCAGTGATCTTTCAGGGTGTAAAAAGCATTGGCATCATGTATACTAGGGGTCCCCAACCCCTGGACCGGTGCCAGTCCGTAGCTTCTTGCTGAACGGGCCATGCAGCAAGAGATGAGCGGCGACAGCGGTCCGCACAGGGCTATCACAGATCACGGTCACCTCTCGCTGTGTGGCCGTGTCCATGTGTCCTCTGATGGCTCCCCCGCCCACTTGGCCGACGATGTCATTCTGTCAGCAGGGTTGGGGGGGGGGGGCTGCGGATGGGAATGGAGAGCTCCTCCTGCTGATAGGATGAAATTGTCGGCTGGGCTGGCGGGCGGAGGAGCTGAGAGAGGACATACGGACTGTTAACAGCCTCTGCCCTGCAGGTAGGAGTCCTGGGCAGGGGGATGCAGAGATTGACAATAGAAAGGAAAGGAGGGGAGGGGGCAGACTGCAGGGGCACTGTAATGTTAAGGGAACTATACTGTAAAGGGCACTGTTACAGTGCAGTCACCTTTATAGCCCAGTGCCCCCTTTACAATACAGTCCCCTTTAAGTCACAGCCCCCCTTTTCAATGCAGTCCCCTTTACATTACAGTGCCTCCTTTACAATGCTGTCCCCTTTAAGTCACAGCCCCCCTTTTCAGTGCAGTCCCCTTTATATCACAATGCCCCCTTTATATCACAATGCAGTCTCCTTTACATTACAGTGCCCCCTTTTCAGAGCAGTCCCTGTTACATGAATGTAAAGGGGCGCTGTGATGTAAGGGGGAACTGAGGACACTGTGGGATTGCTTTAAAGGGGGAACTGTGATGTAAAGGGGGGCTGTGCACACTGATATAAAGGGGCTGAGGAAAAACTTTGTGAATATTCCATCTCCCAATCTGTCAACCACATCCACAATATACCCCCAGTCCACCTCTAGGAAAATTGGCTGCCATGAAACCGATTCCTAGAGCCAAAAAGTTGGGGACTGCTGGTGTATAGGACAGTCTGCACACCTTTGTGATTGTGCGTTTTTTAATTTACTGTCCAGTATTCAGTGCCTTATAGTGGCCAAACGTGCGCAGATTTTATTATCTATTCAATGTTCACATTGCCCTGCCAGTTGTGCTTGGGCACACCCTAATCACCCAGTGTGAGGCATATCCCTCTCGTTATTTCACCAAATAAAAAAAAAGATTCTGCAAAAAAAAACGTAAAAAAAAAAACATTGTAAAAAATACCCTACTGACACTGTCAGTATATACACATACAGTATGTCTTTGAGCTTTGGGGTGCACACCCTTAGGCCCCTTTCACACTGGGGTGGGGAGCCGCGGTGACGGTAAAGCAGCGCTATATTTAGCGCTGCTTTACCGCCGTTTTAACCCCCGCGAGCGGCCGAAAAAGGGTTAATCAGCGGCGCCGTAGCAGCGCTTTGCGGCGGTATTGCAGCGGTTTCCCATTCAAATCAATGGGAAGGAGCGGTGAACACACCTCTCCTATACCGCTCCAAAGATGCTGCTAGCAGGACTTTTTTTGCCGTCCTGCTAGCGCACCGCTCCAGTGTGAAAGCCCGCCGGCTTTCACACTGGAGTTAAAGGGGCCGGATTTTTTCAGGCGGTGAACAGGCGCTATTTTAAGCGCTGTACCGCCTGAAAAACGCCCCAGTGTGAAAGGGACCTAATGCAATAGGCAGCGCACACCTATGGATGTGCAGTTCAATCAAAAAATCAAATTGCTACAGCTTTCCTTCTGACCATTTCAGACTTTATTTAGATCAAATTCGATTAAACCGAGTCGACTGACCAGGGAGGAAATTTCTCAGTCATTTTGCATAGATCGGCAGCATTAAGATATTTAATTCATGAATAAGATCATATTATGAGATTACATGATGGAAAGAGATATGCAAGCATTAATTACAATCATAGGTTATGAATGTATCTTAACCACCTAAGGACTAGCCTCGTTTTGAAATTTAGGTGTTTACATGTTTAAAACAGGTTTTTTTGCTAGAAAATTACTTAGAACCCCCAAACATTATATATTTTTTTCCTAACACCCTAGAGAATAAAATAGCGGTCAATGCAATAATTTTTTTTACGCTATATTTGCGCAAGTAAAATAAATAAGAAAAAAAGAAAAAAAAATCTTATTTATTTTACTTGATTTTATGTATTTTTTCACGGTTTAAAAATAAATAAAAATAAATTGGGTCACTTTTATTCCTATTACAAGGAATGTGAAAAAAGCATGACACATCCTCTTAAATATGAGATCTGGGGTCAAAAAGTCCTGCCGTTACCAAGATATCCATCTTGAAACTGCCGAAGTATATCTACAGGAGCCGGTCAGTAAGTGGTTAAGTAACAATTGAAATCCATTTTCCTGTGTGTGGCTGATCAAAATGGGTTGTCAGCTATAGATTGATCTTTCCTATTAGAAAATTGATCAATAATTTATAGAAACTTGTATGGCCACCATAAGTTGGATGTTACAATTTGTGTGTGTGTACACCCTTTCATGCGTGTCTCCCAGAAGTATTAATATTTGGATTTTAAGATTATTTTCCATAAAAAAAACAAGTTTTTAATTTTGCAATTTTTAGCTTTATGAATATGTCAGTAGAGGAAGTTAAAATATGAGCACCATAGAATTGCTGTTATTGACCTCTGCTGTCTTTATGTGGCTATATGCATTTTCATCTTAATTCTCTAAAATATTCATTGTTACTAAATACATTTATGTCTCCAAAGTGCACCTATACACGAGAGGGCTCATTGACATTTATGTTCTTTTGAAAAGCTTTAATTTTCAATGTTTTTAGTCCACTAGTGCCAACTATCTCAGAAGTATTTTTTTTTTTTACTTTGGAGAAATAATTTCCTGTTGGTTTTCAGAACAGGAAGTGAAGTGAACTTAAAAAAAAAACAAAAACACACACCAGATGGGCTTTAGATCTACTCCTATAAGAAATCTTTGAAAAGTGCTGACAGGTAGGTTTTTTTCATGAGAGAGAGACTGCGCATATAAGGCCAAATGTCATGGGTCAAATGTCGGGAGACATCGGCTGGTTAAAAAAAAAAAAAAAAAAAAAAAATCAGTCATTCGGCCCGTTATGCCACCCTATCCAACAGAAGTCGGCCGTTTGGATGGCTTCTGAAGGACGAGCATGCTGGAAAACCAGCATTCGACCGACTCCCCATAAGTGCTCTCCGCCAAGAGCAGAGCGCTGATTGAAGTGTCCTGGCGAGGGGCCGTCCCCCTGTCAGAACACAACAGCTCAGCGGGGGAGATCACTGTACTAACTTTGCATATTTAGTACAGTGGCTTCGACCGGAGCTGACAGTTTTTTTTTCCGTTCAACCCACTGGGTTGAGCAGGGAAAAAATAAAAATAAAAAATAAAAACACACACAACTCCTTGTAGTATGTACCAGGCTTAACTTTTGTCCTAGATGTACCACCCTTGCCTTCCAGCACTTTTTTTCCTCTGAGTGCACACTGGGCTGTGCATGCATGGCTTAGAATATCGACAATTGGTCCCTGTGTACAACAGCCTGGTCAACAAAAGACAGTCTAAGGACCAGCTTCTTTCAAAAGGTCATGCAAGAAAAACAGCATCTGATCAGTGCTGGCAGCCAATGGCTGTGAGCACTGATCACGTGTTCCCTTGTCAGAACACAATAGTTCAGCAGGGGAGATCGTTGTACTAACATCACGTGCGTTAGTACAGCAATCTGTCAGTTTTCATCTGTTCAGTCCGCTGGGTTGAATGAAAAAAAAAAATCCCTGTGTGTACCAGGCATAAATCCTATGTTTATTCATGGTAATAATGACATCCAGGGCTGGGCAATCAAGAGGCTAAAAGACTTCAAACCCAGAAGAAGACCAAGAGAAGGTGGAAGCTGCAGTGATAGAGGGGAGCAATGACATCACAATGGCAAAAAGCTCCTGGGGGGGCCCCAAAATTGTTAATTTGATGTTGCAGTTTAGTTCAGCTCTAAAGTGGGAGTGAACTCCCATGCGTGATTTTTACCTATTAGGTACAGTGTGGCCCCTTTCACACTGGGGCGGTTTTCAGGCGGTACGGCGCTAAAAATAGCGCCTGTATACCGCCTGAAAAAACCGGCCCCATTCACTCCAGTGTGAAAGCCGGCGGGCTTTCACACTGGAGCGGTGCGCTAGCAGGACCGCAACAAAAGTCCTGCTAGCAGCATCTTTGGAGCGGTGAAGGAGCGGTGTGTTCACCGCTCCTATACCGCTCCTTCCCATTGGAATCAATGGGAAACCGCGGGATACCGCCCGCAAACCGCCGCTGCAGCGGCGCTTTGCGGAGGTTTTTAACCCTTTTGCGGCCGCTAGCGGGGGTTAAAACCACCCCGCTAGCGGCCGCATACCGCGGGTAAAACGATGGTAAAGCAGCGCTAAATATAGCGCTGCTTTACCGTCGCCGCCCCGCACCGCCCCAGTGTGAAGCCGGCCTAAATGATCTCCTAAAGGTGCACCGTTTAGGAGATATTTACTTTAGATGCCGCCGGTGACGTCACCAGCGCATGCGCTCTGAAGGAACGGCATACCTGTGCTGTTCCTTCGGAGTCCTGTGCTGTAAGCGGCAGCTCCCGCACGCATACATGGGAGTGACGTTACCACGGCTCTGGCCACTCACACAGCTGGAAGAGACCAGGTGAAGATGGAAGCCCAGTCAGCGGTAAGGTAAGCTTCACATAAGGTTAACTACACATTATGACATTGCCTTGCAGATAAAAAATAAATAAAAAAAAAGCAGCAGTTTACTACCACTTTAAGTGTATTAAATGGCCTACAAAAAATAAATAGCAAATGTGTTTTTTTTTCATAGGTGTATAGTAAATATCTCCTAAGACCCCTCTAAACTTACGAGTCACAATCTCACACTTTAGCTTTACTATTATTTCAATTACGCTTTTTCTGTGTTCTCTTGGATGTAAAATTGCTCATGTTGTAAAGATAAAAAAATATTGCATTACCGCCCTGGGTAGCATACCCACAAATGAAGCCCTGAATACAGTGATGTTCTGGGATAATAAATGATCCATATACAATCCAATAATCAAATTATGAGCTTTTTATTTTTTTCATAATTAAAGTGCCAAACATATTTTGCTCAAAAGTGAGTTAATATTCAAAAGAAGAGTATCAGCAATAATATAACTTAGAAATAAATATTTATAACAATTTTAAAATTTCATTTAACATATCAAAACGCAACCTTTTTAAATATTAAAGTGGGAGTAAACCCCCATGGTTCTTTTTTAACTATAAGTAAGCCTCTAATACAGTAAATAGCTTCTAAATGTGCACCGTTTAGGAGATATTTACTTGCAAAGCTGCCGGAGGGACGGCATACCCGTGCAATTCCTTCAGAGTCCTGTGCAGCGAACAGCTGGCTCCCGTGCGCATGTGCAGGAGCGTCATTGGCTCATCCAATCAAAGGGCCGGAGCCCGCCAATCCAAAAGGAAGACAAGGTGAAAATGGAAGCCCTGTCAGTGGTGACAGCGCACTGCTGGAGGGCTTCATAATAAGGCAAGTTTTACATTAGAATAATGCCTTGCAGGTTAAAAAAACAAAAAAGCCTGTGGATTGCTGCCGCTTTAAAAGTCCCAACACATTAAAGCAGCCCTCAAAAATTACACTCGCACACTCGCATTTTGCGAGTGATTTTTGAGGGCTGGCGAGGAGAAGAGAGCCGCCACTGGTAGATCACAGCAGGGAACATTCAGACTTTTGTTTCATAAGCTGTGAGTGTTCCCCCGCCGTGCGCCGTCACATAAGCCCCTCCCCTTTTCCGGGACTTTGATAGACAGATCACCCGTCCAATCCTAGGACGGGTGACATGTATCAAACTTCCCCGGACAAGGGGAGGGGCTTATGTGGCGGTGCGCCGCGGAGGAACACTCACAGCTTATGAAACAAAAGTCTGAATGTTCCCTGCTGTGATCTACCAGTGGCAGCTCTCCTCTCTTCTCCTCCACAGGTAGGCAGCACATGGGGGACACAGGCTGCAAATGGGGGGGAGACACAGGCTGCAAATGGGGGGGGGCACTGGCTGCACAAGGGGGGGAGGACACTGGCTGCAAATGGGGGGGACACTGGCTGCAAATGGGGGGGACACTGGCTGCAAATGGGGGGGACACTGGCTGCAAATGGGGGGGACACTGGCTGCAAATGGGGGGGACACTGGCTGCAAATGGGGGGGACACTGGCTGCAAATGGGGGGGACACTGGCTGCAAATGGGGGGGACACTGGCTGCAAATGGGGGGGACACTGGCTGCAAATGGGGGGGACACTGGCTGCAAATGGGGGGGACACTGGCTGCAAATGGGGGGGACACTGGCTGCAAATGGGGGGGACACTGGCTGCAAATGGGGGGGACACTGGCTGCAAATGGGGGGGGGGGGACACTGGCTGCAAACACTGGCTGCAAATGGGGGGGGGACACTGGCTGCAAATGGGGGGGACACTGGCTGCAAATGGGGGGGACACTGGCTGCAAATGGGGGGGACACTGGCTGCAAATGGGGGGGACACTGGCTGCAAATGGGGGGGACACTGGCTGCAAATGGGGGGGACACTGGCTGCAAATGGGGGGGACACTGGCTGCAAATGGGGGGGACACTGGCTGCACATGGGGGGGGGGGGGGGACACTGGCTGCACATGGGGGGGGACACTGGCTGCACATGGGGGGGGGACACTGGCTGCACATGGGGGGGGGACACTGGCTGCACATGGGGGGGGACACTGGCTGCACATGGGGGGGGACACTGACTGCACATGGGGGGGGGGGGACACTGGCTGTACATGGGGGGGGGCACAGGCTGCACATAGGGGGGGGGCACAGGCTGCATGGGGGGGGGGCACATAGGGGGGGGACACAGGCTGCATATGGGGGGGGCACAGGCTGCACATATGGGGGGGGCACAGGCTGCATATGGGGGGGGCACAGGCTGCACATGGGGGGGGACACAGGCTGCACATGGGGGGGGACACAGGCTGCACATGGGGGGGGGGACACAGGCTACACATGGGGGGGGGGACACAGGCTACACATGGGGGGGGGGGACACAGGCTGCACATGGGGGGGACACAGGCTGCATTAACATTAAGGTTGTTAATATTTTTATAACTTAATTGCATAAAACATTAAAGGTGTCATTTAATGAGATAATTTATGAGGGCGGGTTTAGGGGCGGGGCAGGGTAGGGGGTGGGCGGGGCAACTGGTGGCGAGTAACCCTTAAGGCCTGGCTAGTAGCTCAGGACTTGAAATTTTGAGCCCTGCATTAAAGTTAATATGGAGAAAATCTGAGCCCCACTGGCTCATTATATGATGGATGCGCAAGCACTGAAGGGTACCGGTAAGAGCCAAGGTTAGCAGGTGGCATGGATGATGGATGATTTCCTGGCCTAATAACTGTAGCAGAAAGAGGTGCAAAGGGGTGAATGGGTGCTGGAGGGGCAAGAGTCATGGCCAGTCCAGGGCGTACAGGGCAGGCTGGGGTCTGGAAGTCCGAGTAGCCATAGTTGGGCACGTAGAGTCCAGAAAAGAAAGCTTCTACTCTTGCATCTTGATTTTGACGCTTGAACTTCATCCTCCGGTTTTGAAACCATGTTTTAATCTGGTAATAGATATGGAAAACATATTAGCATATTCTTCAGACATCAGGTTCTAAGATACAGACATGGCGACTCTTCCTGCCCATGTGGCAGGATTGCAAACATTCATAATAAAACATTTTAGGAGCTGTTTAAAGGCTGTAAAACTGTAGGTACTTTAGTGCCTTTTTGTATAATCCACCATTATTCAAGAAGGCTATCCACAAGGTTTAGGAGTGCGTCTATGGGAATGTTTGATCATTCGTCCAGAAGCGCATTTTGAGGTCAGACACTGATGTTGGACAAGGAGGCCTGGCTTGCAGTCTCCGCTTTAATTCATCCCAAAGGTGTTCTATCGGGTTGAAGTCAGGACTCTGTGGAGGCCAGTCAAGTTCCTCCACCCCAAACTCGCTCATCTATGTCTTTATGGACCTTGCTTTGTACACTGGTCCAAATAATTTGGTGGGGGGGGGGGGGGGGGGTAGGATTATGGTGTGGGGTTGTTTTTCAGGGGTTGGGCTTGGTCCCTTAGTTCCAGTGAAGGGAAATCTTAAGGTGTCAGCATACCAAGACATTTTGGACAATTTCATGCTCCCAACTTTGTGGGAACAGTTTGGGGATGCCCCCTTCCTGTTCCAACATGCCTGTGCTCCAGTGCACAAAGCAAGGTCCATAAAAACATGGATGAGCGAGTTTGACAATTTAGTGTACAGTGGAACCTTGGATTACGAGCATAATCCAATCCAAAGCACTCGCATATCAAAGCGAGTTTGTCTTTCAAAACGCTCGTTAACTGCGTTACTCGTGAACCAAGGTTCCACTGTATGTGTTAATATATACAGTGCAATAAACCAAGTATTTAGCCAACTCTGCCTTCCCAAACTGTACAAGCTGCAATTGGAAAAATATAGTTACAGGAATTTCAGATATTTTTTTAGAACAGTTTCATATGAATTATCATGATAGCAGCTGCAAACATCTCTGGAAGAGGAACAGTTATTAAAGAATCACCTTATAAAATAGGCAGCGATTGATGGGTAATAGTATTTTTACTTTATTTATAAACCTAAAGGGCCTGGAAAAAAAAATCGGCATCCAGCTACTTATGAAATTATAACAAATGCTGCTAAAGATTTGAAAGCGTAGTAATTTTATTGACCTTAAAGTGGTAGAAAAGTCTTTTTTTTTTTTTTTTTTTTTTTTACTTGTACCTGCAGGTAAGCCTATAATAAGGCTTACCTGTAGGTACAATGAATATCTGTTAAATGTGCGCTGTTTAGGAGATATTCACACTGGATGCAGCCAGTGATGTCACCGGAGCATGCGCTCTGAAGGGACGGCATACCCTGCATTGGGACAAGAGCCATTGTCCCTTTAGAGATCTGTGCCACAGCCACACCCGTGCCTGCAACGCACATGCGATCAAAGTGACGTCATCGCGGCCTCTGCCAATCAAACAGCCGGAGCATTCGAACCTGGAAGGAAGACAGGGTGAATACTGAGCATTTGCCTGAGTACTCGTACAAATGCTCCGATACCTAAAACTGATAACCTTTGTGGTGCAATTTGAGCCCACACAAAATAAATAGGCTCAAATAGCACTGCAAAAAAAAAAAAAAAAATCGCATGTAATTTGAACAGGAAAGCTTCCCCCACTTGTCATAGTGACTTCAGCCTGAGTTCACACAGGAGCGATGCGGTAAGCCGCACATGATTCGGACAGGAATTGCATGTGATTCTTTGCAGTGCGATTTGAGCCCATACATTTTGTATGAGCTCAAATCACACTGCAAAAGGCATCTGTACTCGGTATTGGCGAGTACTTGACCGAAAATATCGGTACTCATACTCGCCATTAAAAAACAGTAAGGGTGCAACCCTAGTTTTAAATTCGAGAAGTGGTTATCCAGTGGATAGTGTGAAAAGAGTTTTCCTCATAAAACAAATTTTGCCATTTAGGGACTCTACTGGTAACCTAGCCACTCTCTGATCAGCATTAAAGCAAGGTTAGGCAATTTGTTCCTACCTGGGTCTCAGATAACTTCAGCACCCTGGACAGTCGCTTCTTCTCATTGGATCCTATGTATCTGTGTTCCTTAAAGCTCTTCTCCAACTCCCGAAGCTGCTCGTTGGAGAATTTAGTGCGTGGCCTAGATGAGGCATCATCTTCAGAAAGGGATTCGGGGCTTTTAGCACCATCGGTGTCCGGGCTGTGACATTCCTCTGAGGCAGGACACGGGTTGTGAGTGAAGACTTCTTTGAACACTTTTCTAGGTGTGGTCACATCTGCACACAAAAGATAAATATATAAAAATTATTTGAATCCACTTGACCTCCGGAAGATTCACCGCCCATCATGACTAGACAATTTTTTGCTATACGGCACTGTTTTTTTAACTGACAGTTCCGTGGTCATGCAACAGTTTCCTTTAAATTAAATGTATGTATTTTTTCCCCCCACAAATAGAGCTTTCTTTTGGTGGTATTTGACCAGCACTTTATTTTACGCTATAAGCAAAAAAAGATTGACGACAATTTTGAAAAATAAAAATAAGAATTTTTTACTTTCTGCTATAAAAAATATTCAATACAATTTTTTAATGACTAGATGTTTTCAACAATTTAGGCCAATATGTATTCTGCTACATATTTTTATTATAAAAAAAAAATCCCAATAAGCGTATATTGATTGGTTTGCGCACTGCCCTGTAGCAGTAAAGCTACTATAGGGCGGTAGTTAAGAGGTTAAATAGTATGTTTACGGCATGAGCAAATACACCTCTGAACAAATAACTACACCCTCAGTCAACGATACAAAATGATAAAAGTCCTTATAATAAATCATGAGATTTAATCCAGGCCTACTTATGAGACTCTCATTGGGACTACATGTCCAGCCCTAAAGTGAGAAAACCTGCTGATATCTCTAATGGCACAGACATATTATATTATATATATATATATATTATATTCTATAAATCTATAGACTAGCAATAATAATAAAAAAAAATTTGAATGACAGGTAGGTTGCCGATTGTGATTATATTCAGCTATTTAAAATACTATACAGTCAATGTTCTTGTAAATGAATCAGCTAGTGACATACCTGTGGAGTAAATACACTCAACAGAAACATGATCAGTTTTTTCAGTATCAAATAGTTTGTATTTAAAAGTAAAACTATAGGGTTATAACCGCTGTCAGATTTTAATTTTTTTCCCCCCATCTGTGGCCCATTGAGGAGATTTCCCTTCACTTCCTGTCCCATAGCCAAACAGGAAGTGAGAAAATCCATACAAATTAACGGAATTCCTTGGGCCTCCCAGGTCACCAGAACTCATGTCCCCATTGGAAGAGTTCCCCTCCATTACTTTTCTGGGGACAACCCAAAATTTACGATTTTCTTTACTTTCAATGATAATGGTAAACGGGAAAAATAAGAGTGGGTGAATCTCCCTAATGGGGACACAGACAGCAATAAAAACTGAACGGTGTTCCAATCCCTCTCCCCCCCCATCCAAAACTAAAGTTAGTACTAAATGATATGTACATTGGACTGACATATTTATTAACTGTGCTGCTGCTGTTCTTATATAACTTCTGTGCATTATTGTTTTTAGGTCTTAATAAAATCTGCACTGCAGATGTGGTTTTATTTTAGCAGCCGTTTAGAAAGGGTAACAAACCTCACATGTCCAGCATATATATTTAAATGATGCATAAAGCCATTTATAAAAAAGACAGGTAAAGTATAACTAAAAGCATAACTTTTTTTAGTTTTGGATAGAGTGAAGAGGGATTAGAACCTGTGTCAGTTTTTATTGCGGTCTGTAATTTTGCAAAGGAGATTCACCCTCTCGATTTGCTCTGTTTATTATTATCATTGAAAGTAAAAGAAAATCCCAAATTTTCGGTTGGCCCCAAAAAGGTAATAGAGAAGAAGTCTTCCAATGGGAACACAGATGGCAAAAAATAAATAAAAAAAAACTGACAGGGGTTAAACCACTCCCTTACTTTTATACCATTTTCTAATCTACTATTTCCATTCAATATTTGACATTTATAAAGATATTTTGTGTTTACTTAAAGTAGAACTAAAAGTAAACATTTTTTAACGTTTTGGATAGGGTGGAGGGGTATTGGGACATATTAGGTTTTTAATGTGGTCTTAATTTGCAGGGATTTCCTCTCACTTTCTGTGTTGGCTATGGGGCAGGAAGTAAAAGGGAAATCTCCCTAATGGGCCACAGATGGCAAAAAAAATAAAAAATATATTATATTATATATATATATATAATAAATAATGATAGGGGGTTATAACCCTACCTTGTGCTATTCCAAAAAAAAGTTTTGCTTATATTTCTACTACTATAGAACATTTTGAACTATAATGGCTAAAATATCAATGTCACATACAAAATTACTTTATGGTAAGTTTTATAATTTGTATAATATGCAATAAAGAAAATAGTGCATTATTAAAAAAAAAAAAAAATTCTAATTAGATAGATATGGAAAACAAGATTATACTCAAATATTAAAAATACTATGTAAAGCAAGGGTCTCAAACTGACTGTTGCGAAACTACAATAAGTCCCATGAAGCATTGCAAGTCTGATAGTTACAAGTATGACTCCCTCAGGGAGATGCATGATGGGACTTGTAGTTCGACAACAGCTGGAGGGCCACCAGTTTGAGACCCCTGATGTAAAGAAAATCTTTTCTGGGGGGGGGGGGGTACCCATAAAAAAATGCCCATCAGGACAAGTCCTTCTCTGATACATGTTCTTATGTAATGACTGATGTCTAAACTAATCCAATATATATCCCAGCAATGGTCAAGGAGAGACAAGAAGCCTATATCTTACCATGCGCCTCCGCCTGAGTTCTTTGGACATGGTAAAGTGCTGCTGTGAGGTCAGAGGGATTTTCCTTCTCATTTTTGCTGGTGGCTGTGCTTGGTCTCTCCATTCCCAGAGTACTGAAGTCCTTCTGATACTGAATGGTGGATGTGCCAGACCTGCATGCCAATAAATCCACACTGGAGTAAGTGGTATTCCTGTGACTGCTCTCTGACAACCATTGCACTGAGTAAGCCTTCTTCTCCATTCCCAGTCAGAGCTTCTGGTGTCTTCTTCCTCCAGAAAGGTACAAACTAACTTTCCCATTGTGACCCACACATATATAAAGTCCTGGGCGAAGGTGGGGTGTAATGAGCCAACACTTGTAATGATGCCTATAACAATAGTGTTATTGGGTGTTACTGTCATTTCCATTGTGGTGTGACTGTCACATCCTCTTAATCCCTCAATACAGTAGTTAACGGAGCAGTTGACCGGCTCCAAGTTCATTTATAGAAGGCTGGCCTTCAATGATACCAGGGGCTGCTAATTGAATCAATACCTTTAAGGATTAGATAGTCTTATATTATTGCTTTTAACCCTTTTAAAGATTCATTGTCTCACTAGAAGATAACAAGTCTACTGAAGCTATCTCAATCACTCAAACTGATATAAAACCTAATCAGAATTGTTTAAAGTTTTCACTTGATACTCTTCCAGGAGCCATGAATGATTAGATGTTATTGAATATGTTCTCCATTTAAATGAATTACTTTAAACAAATTTTAGTTTAAAAAAACAAAAGTAAGCCAAAAGAGACAACAATGCATACCAACCAAAACCTTTTATCCAGGCTGAATACTCAAAGCTGATGGCTGGTTGAGCGTTGGTTACTATGGGTTGAAGCCTTTTAGTTTCTCTTGATCAAATGTGTATTTATCCAGTTTTAAGATCTGTATTTATTTTTAAAAAGGGTAAGCATGCACAATTTAAATTATATGCCTACAGGGTATAACTAGTTATTACTATAGGTTCCTCAAACAGGAAATGGACTGGGAAGGTAGACCATTTTATCAGAGCTCTGGTGCCAGGTTCTATTTGTGAGGAATTATGTTAATGTATTTTATTAAAGGAAGAAGCAGCTTAGGAAATGAGGCAACAAGCATAGAGGAATGGACAGCAACAAATGTGTGCAGAGTGCATTTCAAAGTCAATAGCTTGATGTTTTTATGAAGTAGATCAAACGTCTAATTGTAGGATTTGTGAAAGAGACAGGACTCTCTCTCTCTCAGGTGCTTCTAGATAAGAATGGGTTGCACACCTCCCCCTTAACTCATTACTCAATTAGTGACCACAACTTGCTTTGCTCAACTTTGGATGTTTGGCTCCCTCTGGGCTGAAAAGGGTTAAGGAAGACCAGCAAGAGTCCTTCCTGCAAACAGTCCATTTAGCACAATAACTGCTTGTCTGGAGAAAATGGCACCATTTTAACATTATATAGGGGCAATGATAAAGAACAAACTGCCTATGTAGTTTACTTATGTAAACATATTTGAGGAAGAAAGTCAAGTACTGATAGCCATTGTCTTCAAAGGGGACTTCTCAAATGAATGCCTACAGACTGTCACCTCAAACACATTAACATTTTTTTTTTACTTTTAATGTGTATACAGAGCTCCCAACTACCTCTCTTTGGATGAAATTCCCCTTTTTGACAAATTACTTATATTTTATTTTTTTAAGTATGATGTAGAGACCTCCTGCCCTTAATAAGACCTACCAAAACTGTTTATATTGTTACTATGAGTTTTGGGGGATTCTCATTCAATTCCAATAAGCCCCCAATACATCATCATGGTAAACAATACACTTGATCCTTCAAAGCACCACATTGCATGGATATGAATTCGTAAATGTTATCAGTGGCAGCCGGTCTATAAAGGGCGCCAAGCCCCCAAGTTAGTTTGCCAAAGAAGAAAGCTACATGTTAAAAATTGTTAGTCATGTTATTATTTATTAAAAAATAAATCGTTCATATTGTGTGTGCACTGTGCGGGGCATCGGACTAAATCGGTGTCTATTAGGTTCATAAATTTTTTAATAGCACGCGATCTGAGGCTTTAAGTAGTTTGTTTCATGCTGTCCTCGGGGTGCAGAGCACTGCACCCCAAATCCTCCCACTTTTGATTTTAGCAAATCAATATTAGTCATTGTGTCATTTCCGGCTTATTGTCCCGTGGAATACAAGGTGTCCACTGGTGAGTGCGGACCTGGAATTTTTTTTAGCACCAGCCGCCACTAGATGTTGTGGTGTGTTCCATCAGAAAAAAATAAATGTTGCGCTAAAAGGGACAAGTATGGTTACACTTACCTTTATTGACTACTTACCAATTGCGTATAGATTTATATATAACAACGAGATGCACCTATATTTTGTAGATGGAGACACGTCATATCTACCCCTGTGGTTCCCACCAGAGAAGGATTTTTTTTTTTTTAAGCTATGGGCTTGCAATATAATTGCACATCCAGCTTTAACTTATATAATATAAATGTAATTGAATCCAATTCCTCTGTCTATGTGGACAGTTATATATTTAATAAGTATGCTGTTATTTGTGCATCTACACTAAATATGAATTAGTGATGTTATATTACAGATTATCTCTATATACTTGGAGAAGCTCACTGGGAACCCTGTGAGAACTGCAACACACCCATTCCATGCATTGGAGAGGTTTTATGCAGTAACTTTTATATTATAGCGGTATTATATAACAGGAGTGCTATGCCCTGTGTCATTTAATCCAAGCGAAGATTTTTTTTTTTTTTTTATAAATATATCCATATAGAAAGTGGTGTTGATTCAGAGGTATATTTCAATTGTGCAATACAGAACAGGGTCCGTTTTCTAAAACTGGAGCGTACAAAATCAGGTCCAGCTCTGCATATAAATCAATCAGCTTCCAGGATTTTTAAGTCAAAGCTTAATTGAACAAGCTGAAGTTAGAAGCTGATTGGCTACCATGCACAGCTGCTCCAGATTTTTTACTCTCCGGTTTTAGTAAGGCTGGCCATACATTATACAATTTTCTTGTCCAACTTTCCTTTAGATTTACCAAAACCATATAGTAGGAGGTTAAACCAACCAGGCAGGCCCTTGCACTACATAGTTAAAGGTAAATCTAAAGAAAATTGAACAAGAAAATTGTAAGGCTGGATTCACACCTATGTATTTTTAATGCTTTTTGCATTTTGCAGATTTGCACTACAGAACGTGTTCCATAGAAAACCATGTTAAATGAATTGTAGTGCAAAAAGCACTAAAACTGCATAGGTGTGAATCCAGCCTAAATCAGCCCCAGTGTATGCCCTCGTTCACACTGAACACGGGTTTGAACTCGCACGATTTCAAACCCGCATTTCAGTGCGAGCTCTGGGGAGATTTGAAAGATGTCTGTGCGGGTTCTATTGAAATCGCTCCCAAAGTCGCAAAAAGTAGTGCAGGAACTACTTTTGGATAGCGGTATTGGAACTGCAAAGTCGGCGTCGCACCGATTGGGACAGTGTCGTTGCCAGCAATAGGCTGTAATTTTACATGTGAACATTCTTTGCATTAAGAATTTATATGTATCTAAATCAATTCAGAAACTGCGCTAATGCTGTGTTCAACAACAAAAGTAGTGTGTGCAAAACTACGACTTAACCATGTGACATTGCACTAGTAAGTATAAATGCAGAAAAAACAAAGCCGCGCAAATGCAAAAAAACATTAAAACAATATAAAAAACAAACAAAGTCCACGTGAATAAGTGAGTGAAGAAATCTTCTTATAGTGTCATCAAGGGATCCAACACCATCAGTAAGGCTGGGTTCACACTGCTTTGCTGTGCAGATCACATGCGATGTCTGTGCGATGCAAATTCAGCCATACATGGTGTAGAACCCTTTTTTTGGTCTGCACTGGAATCGGATCGCATGGGTGTTCACACCTATGTGATCTGATTCCTGCACCATTTCACAGTTCGCACTTCGATCTGGAAACCGATCTGGGTGTGTCATTAACTTTACATTCAAAAACATATTTGGGAAACACTCACCAATGCGTTTAAATTCAAGATGGTGCTGCTATAAGACCAACAAACAATAGCGAACATATTACAGCGCACACATTCAAGAATGACATTTCCTGCAGGAAATGTCATTCTTGAATGTGTGCGCTGTAATATGTTCGCTATTAACTTTACATTGACACTCGCAGCGGTTCGCAGATGTCAGTGTTAACCGCCGGCAAGTGACATGGGATGCGGGAACCTGCACTGGAATCGCGCTGGTTCCTGCATTGCATATGTGTGAACTGGGACTGAATGAGCTCCTCCAGTGAAAACCTCCACCTCTGAGAGTAGGGGCACTTACCAGATGATATTGACCCTCCATCTCTAGAGAGGTCAAACAAGCAATAGTCATGGCCATCTATGGGAGATTTCAGACACAGGTACACTCATATGGAGAATGGTTGCCACTATTCATCTCCTGACCAGCCACGTCAGGTACCATGGATAGTGTAAAAGGGAAAGGCAGCTCCAATAGTGTAAAATGGTCAAATGGTTAATTAAAAATGAATAAAATTGCACTTACATAGATCAATGTAAAACACGCCAAACTGTACATTGATTTATGTAAGTGCAATTTTATTCATTTTTAATAAATCATTTGACGATTTTACACTATTGGAGCTGCATTTCCCTTTTACACTATCCATGGTATCTGACGTGGCTGGTCGGGAGATGAACAGTGGCAACCATTCTCCATATGAGTGTACCTGTGTCTGCAATCTCCCATAGATGTCCCAATGAGGTGGAGGTTTTCACTGGAGGAGCTCATTCAGTCCCGGTTCACACATATGCGATACGGGAACCAGAGCGATTCCAGTGCAGGTTCCCGCATCTCATGTCACTTGCAGGTCAACACCTGCGAACCGCTGCGGGTGTCAATGTAAAGGTAATGACACCCCCAGATCGGTTTGCAGATCGCAGTGCTAACTGTGAGATTGTGCAGGAATCAGATTGCATAGTTGTGCACACCCATGCGATCTGATTCCAGTACGGACCAAAAAAAGGGCCCTACACCTTTTTGGTGCGAATGCACCATACAGTTTGTATGCTTGAGTTCACGTATGCCAAAAATGTTATAGTCTGCACATCCAGCTTTTGTCAGAAGAAAAAACGGAATCGGCTGTCAAAAGCACCGTACTAACGATCCGAAAATCGACAGATCGTTCATCGGACAAATTTTTTCGTCCCATTTTCGTATCGTGTGTATGGGCCTTTACTGATTGGTGTTGGATCCCCTGAAGACACTATAAGGAGATTTCTTCACGTGGACTTTATTTGTTATTTTATATTTATTTGAATTTTTTCTTTCGCAAAAGCGTGACTTTGTTTTCTTATACATTTATATGTACGTGAAATATGTTTTTATTCTTTATTGAAAAAAGTATCATTGTATTTTGTTCAATGTTGTTTTTTGCCACTTATTAAGTCCTATCTATATAACTATTTTTGATTTAGCAAAAGATCGGGTATGGTTTTTTGGTCTATGAACCCGTGTTGAGGCCCCATATAAAATAAATGGGCCATTGCAATGCAACATACATAGGTACACCCATAAACACAGGTCAAACACATACAGAACAGTGTGAGCCTGCCCATACCAATGAATTGATATATTTGGGGTGTCCAGTGTTTCAAGTATTATATTTGGTCCAAGTTCTACAATAATCAAACATAACTGAAACTTTTCCCAATAATAGTACCTACATAACAGTCTATGAGGCTTTGTTGAACCCTTGGTCTCTCCTACAAGTGTTACTGTATATATTATGTCTTGTTATGTATATGTGCCACAATTGTCATGCTAAATAATTACAAAGTGAGACAGCTACTGCAGGCTTATAGCAACATATTAGCAATTTCCTTTCCATTTACAAAGACCTTAATTCCTTCATTTTACACCTTCCAGGGTGGAGGAGTCTTTCTGGCTCCAGACTAATTTTATTTCAAAAATTGCCATCAATAGCCACAGTATTGAAACTCCAAGAACAATAAACGTACACATGGCTTTTCTCCTGTGAAATCACCTTTTGCAATGTAAACATAAATGGTTTTCATAGCACTGGTTTTCTTCTGGTTCGTTCTTTCATTTGCACTCACTCGCTGTCTTGTGCACTCAAATTTTTGCTTCCAAACACCATACTAATCAGTGCAGGAAAAATGCAGCATGTTCTACTTTGATGCAGTCAGTTCCAGAAAAATAGTGTGAACTATGCCATTGGAAACCACATGACCTACTTTTCATAAGCTTTTGATGCAGAACAAAAACGCACTGAACTGCATGTGGTGTGAAATGGCCCTCATACTATGATCGTACGTTGTTCTCTGATGAGAACAATTTTGCCCCTTTGGATAATTTTGGATGAACTGTCGTGATCGGCTGACAAAAGCTGTGTACTATCGATCAGATTATCGTATGATCGCTTCGAAAGGTGTTTTTCGTACGACTTTCTGATCGTGTGTACTAGGCTTTAGCCCCCATGTAGCTGTGCTCCAGACTCCCGGTGGCAGTCCGTCCATTAGTGGCGCCTGGGTGCCGCCCCCTCTATCCACGTCACCCCCTATATGTATAATAGATTGATTCCACGGCCGCTGCGGCCACCCCCTATGCATGTATCCAGCCCATTTCAGGACGCCAGGAGCCTGAATTACAGCAATGGTGTTTTTTTTTTTGAAGCACCTGTTTAGAACCAAAGGGTCAAATAGGCGTCAAAACAGGATGGGTTTGTGGCACAGAGCATTGTGTCATGAGCCCACCCAGGTGTTACAACAGCGAATGAATATTGAAACACTGATCCTCAATCCGGCCGATCAGAAGCGGGTGTCAGACCCGTTTTCCGATTGGCTGAAAAGAGAAGACTCCCTATTGGCTGCCAAGGAGGAGGGAGGAAATGGAAGCCGCGATGACCCGTGGAATGCAGGGGAATGTGAGGCCGCCACCGGTGAAGCGATGGGTTAAGTACTACCAACCAACCAGGGGTGGCATACTGTTTGCTGCCCCTCAAAAAAAAAATGACCACCAGCCGCCACTGCTCCTCTTTACATTGCTACTTCTATATGTGTGTGCAACCCCAGACAATTAAGCTGACCATACATTAGTGGTATTTAATTGAAAAATCTTTGCTTTAAAGCAGTGGTCATCAGCTCCTGTCCTCAGGGCCAACTAACAGGCCAGGTTTTATGTATTACCTTCTGGAGATGCAGACTAGAATACTGCAATCACTGAGCAGCAAATTATATCACCTGTGATGTATTTCAGTTATCTTGCACACCTGGCCTGTTAGTGGGCCCTGAGGACAGGGTTGATGACCACTGATTTTAGGCTACTTTCACATTGGGGTGATGAGCGTGCTGGCGATAAAGCAGCGCTATATTTAGCGGCGCTTTACCGTCGTTTTATCGCCGCTTTTCGCCCGCTAGTGGGGCAGTTCTAACCCCCGCTAGCAGCCGAAAAAGAGTTAAAACCGCCCGCAAAGCCCCGCTACAGCGGCGCTTTGCAGGCGGGTTTGGAGCGCTGCCCCGTTGTTTTCAATGGGAAGGGTGGTAAATACACCGATCCTACAGCGCTCCAAAGATGCGGCTTGCAGGAGTTTTTTGAGCGTCCTGCAAGAGCACCGCTCCAGTGTGAAAGCCCTCAGGGCTTTCACACTGGAGTGCATTGCTCTTTCAGGGCACTTTGCAGGCGCTATTTTTAGCACTTAAGACCCCTTTCACACCACACCGCCCATAGTGTCGGCGGTAAAACGCTGGATTTGCAGCGTATTGGGGCGCTTTTACCCCCCGCTGGTGGCCGAGAAAGGGTTAAAACCCCCGGCAAACCGTCGCAATACCGCATTTTGCCGGCGGTATTACAGCGCTGCCCCATTGATTTCAATGGGGAGCAGTGCTGAAGCGGTGAGTTCACCTCTCCTTCACCGCTCCAAAGAAGCTGCTGGCAGGACTTTTTGTGACGCCCTGCCAGCGCACCGCTGCAGTGTGAAAGCCCTCGGGCTTTCACACTACAGACAATGGTGCAGCTGTTTTAGAGCGGATTGCAGCCGCTATTTATAACGCTATAGCGCCTGCAAAACGCTCTTGGTGTGAAAGGGGTCTTAGCGCCTGCAAAGCGCCTCAGTGTGAAAAAGGCCTATGGCTAGGTTCACACTGCTGCGATGTGGAAACGCTGCAAATCCACTTCGGGTTCCTGCATCGCATGTCTCCTGGCCACAGTTCACACTGCTGGGAGTGTCAGTTAAAAGTTAATGACACCCCCAAATCAGTTTGCATATCGCAGTGCGATCTGTAAAGTCGGACATGAATCAGATCGCATGGTGTGAACACCCATGTGATCCGATTCTGCTGCAGACCAAAAAAAGGGTCCTGTACGAGTTTTGTCCGAATGCGATGCAAATTCAGCCATACTATCTGTATGGCTGAAATCGCATTGCACAGATATCGCATGTGATTTGCACTGCATTGCGGTGTGAATCACATCAGATCTCGGACATCGCAGCAGTGTGAACCTAGCCTTAAGGATAAGTTCACTTTAAAACAAAAAAAAATAAATGTGTACATCCCATGCAGGTAAGCCAATACTCCCTGAGAGGATTGCTCAGTGAACTACAATGGCACTCCACAGCATAGAGCTTTGTGTCTGAATGATGTGGCCGCGTGGGCGGAGCCCAGGGAACTTCTCCCCGTCCTGCTGCCACAGAGAGGAGGGCACCGGGTGACGGCTTCAGCACTGGGAACCTTAAAATCAGGTACAACATGTAACATGTTTCCAAAGGTGAATTATCCTTTATGGCCCGGTTCACATATGTGCGAATTTGATGCTGGTTTCCCCCGCATCCAATTCGCATGACAGGCGAATGTGCCTGTCTCACAATGGTGCCAGTTCACACATGTCTGGGGCGGCTGCAGTCCCCATTCCAAAAGGGTCCTGTGCGTCTTTGGGTCCAGTTCAGGCACGAATTCAGGCAAAAATTTTGACCTCATTGCCACCAGAACCAGTGACCAGGAACGCACCGGACCCCATGCTGGGAGCCGCGGCCGCACATATGTGAACCCGGCCTCAAATGTTTGTCTGATGTTGTTAATGGGGTCAAATTGACTGGGTTTTTTTTACCACAGAGACAATAACACTTAAAGGAGTAGCATGGAATTTTCTTCTTGAAGGTATTTCTAAAGGCCCATACACGTGATCAGACTTTTTGACAACAAACATGCAAATTAGCTGTTTTAAGGCAACATCCGACCGTATGTACACTCCATCGGACAAACTTTTTCGGTTTTCATCAGACTTTTGTTGGCTGTGCGAACGGACAAACTTTCCGGCAACAAAAGCCTGATGGAGCAAAGTCCGATCGTGTGAACAGAAAACCATAGGACTTTTGTACAAAGTACAAACACGCATGCTCAAAACCAATGCAAAAGATCAGACAACAATACAGAAGTTGACCAAAGGTGGCGGTAAAGAGCAGAAAAAACACGTGATTTGGTGAAAGTTGGTTGAAAAAGTCCTGCTGTGTGTATGCAATACAAGTTCATGGCCGACGCCCTTTGTAGAAAAATCCACAGGAAAGTTTGGACAAAGTCTGATCGTGTGTATGAGGCTTAACAGTGAATGTGCTTTTCGTTTGAAAAAGTCCATTCACTACGAAATCAAATGTTAGAAGCAAATGTTTTTTGAGGCACTTTCAAATTACATTTGTCATGTCATTAAATGTACTATATATATATATATATATATGTATATATATATATATATATATATATATATATATATATATATATATATATATATATATATATATATACACACACACACACTAAATAAATGTAAAAATGAAAAAAAGTAGTAGTCTAGTTGATGGTGTCAGTGGACAGTGTCAGTATTTTTATTTATTTTTTATTATTTTGTTTTTGTATTATTTTTTAAAATTTTATTTATTTTTTTTATAATTTTTTTTTTTTTTTTTTTTAGAAGCTTTGGTGAAATATCAGCAGGGGGAATCTGCACGGCAAAGGGTGATTAGGGTGTGCCCAGGCACACCCGGCACACCCCCTGCACGCGCCCATGGTACTAATGTTAATGTACTAGTGTATGGCCCATCTTTAGCGCTGCAAAGTGATGCAGGAAGACTGAAGTTTTGTTTTGGACATAATGGCAAATTAGAAAGTTTTTAACGCATAACAGAAGGCAAAGTAAAAAGATTACAAGCAGGCAGGCTGTTTATTGCAGAAGAGACATGCAAATCCACCTACCTGCCTGCTCAGTCTTCTGTAACATGTATACATACATGTGCATGCTTGCCTCAGTTTACTGTCCCTGTGTACCAGAATGACTGACTCCTTCACATGCGCATGAGTTACATCATCCTGTTCCGGCCAATGAAAATTACCAGCATTATAGCCGGCAGCACTGATCAGAGGGGAAGTCTCTCCACTGTCAGACTACTATAGCTTAGCAGGAATGATTCCCCCATTCACACTGAGTGTGTGGATGGGAGAATTGGGTCATTTTTAACCTGCTGTTTGAACAGCAAAAAAATACACCTTAGCATAGATGCTTGTGCAATGCAGGTCAGAATTAAATCTCTAACAGGGCCAAGAGCTACCAATAGAAAGACCCTTTGGGGCGGTCTGCTGATATACACTAATCAGCCATAATATTATAACCATTGACAGGTAAAGCGAATAACATTGATTATTATCTATTTATTATGTATTATGAGGAATCTACAGTAAATATTGCCGACAATTTACGCAGCAATTTTCATATATCCTGTACATTCACATCAGTCCCTGCCCTCAAGGAGCTTTACAATCTAAAGCCAGCCATAGGTAGATGGAAGATCATCCAGTTAAGCAGGAAACACATTTCGATCCATCTTTGGGCAGGCTGGTTGTAGTGAATTAAATTTATCATTCAACTTCAGTACAACCAGCCTCTCAGTTATTTGTGTGATTACTGCCGGTGGCTATAGCCCCCAGAAGTGATCATTGTATTCTGATGCGGAGAAACCTTCAGCTGACAGAAAAAAATAATGAGAGGGATTCCCCTATCAACACAGCAGTCAGGCCATAGATGATGCAATTTTCTTCCCGGCAACCACAGGTTACCAGAAAGAAAATCGCTCAATTTCCCCATCAACACAGTCACTGTTGATCCCTCCCGTGGTGCTATTGTACTCTCTCTGTGCCCTCCTCCCTGGAAAATTCACCCCATTCTTTTTACCGGCCCCCCTTGCCCCCCGCACCTCTGCCGGGTTCCCTCCACCCCTCTCCCGGGGGATCCATCAGGATAGAGAGTGAGGAAGGAGCCAGTTAATATGTCATGGGCTGCTCATTCCAAAATTCCGGGGCCTAATTTTTGTGCAATCAGTTTGTTGCGTATGGGGCTGCATAGTTGCAGACTGGTCAGGGTGCCAATGCTGACCCATGTCCACAGCCAAAAGTCCCTACAATGGGCACATGAGCATCAGAACTGGACCACAGAGCAATGGAAGACGATGGCCTGGTTTGATAAATCATGTTTTCTTTTATATCATGTGGATAGCTGGGTGCGTACCTTAGTTCAAGTGAGCTGGGAGGGGGATGGATGTGATGGGCATGCTGGTAGCTAAAAATCAAGGGAACAAGGAAGTAAATGCTTGTAGGCTTCACATGCCCACAAGCAAGATGAGAACGGCCGTCCCAATGTTTTAAAAGTTGTTATTTTCAATGAAAGCGGACAGCAGGCAAGTTAAATCTACAAACAAGTGAGTTTGCAATTGTTTATATGCGATTGTGTTAATGGGTAAATAAAAACTAAAAACTAAATGGCGTGTGGAGCACATAAGTACATATATCAGTAGATAGACACATCTGGTTAATTGACTTAATGCTTTACTTTAGATTTGAAAGGTATGTCTGCTTGTTCTTTTATACAGACTCTGGAAACTGCTAAAATCTAATCTTATTGGACCTTGGAGTCAACAATAGCAGACATGTTTTGGCCTGTTCCTATCTTCTCTGGCCAACCACCTGAAGAGCCCTTCACACGTATTATGGCACCTATGGAGTACCCGGCTCTTATTTAAAGTGTATTCAAAGTCTAGCTTTTTTGTCTGTTGGGTATAGTGTGGAGAGGCCAAAGCTGTTGTGGTTTAAATTTTTTTTTTTTTTTTTTTCAGCAAATAAGTGGACTGATCTTCAAAGTAGGAGTAAATCTTCTCTTAGACATGCGAAAAATCTCTATTTGTGCCTCTGACAAAGAAAAACATGGTGGTGAATCCACTGATCTTTCCCTGCTTAGTTCTTTACCTTTATCTTCACTTTAAATTGGGTACCTACAGTATATAATACACCTTTAGTCATCAGACCCACACTGGGTGGTTGAGTTTTCAACATATTTATCCATTTAAGTACTTATTTGGTAGTTGAGATGATAGCTAGGCATAGGTACACATTGATCACATATCACTAGCCAATGTCAAATATATTTCCTATAACCTTAGTTCAAGTGTCCTGAGCCACTCTGCTCTTGTCTCAGTCATCTCGCTCACCCTAACAAGATCAGAAGCCATAGGCCCACAAAGCACACTGGGATTATGAGAGTCGGAGAGTCCACTAATTCTGGGTCACCACACCTAGAACTGGTCACTCAGATTGTACAAACCCAGAGTGGGTAAACTCTTATGATTAAGCACTTAATTGTGTGAAACGCATTAACGGCTTGTCAAGTTCTTGTGCTTTTTGTCTCATGTTGGAGAAATAAAGGGCTTCTATCTGGATCAAGTCAGCGGGGTGGAACACTTTTTTTCTTTTTTCTCTGGGTAAACTGTAAGTACGCAGTTCCTTATTTATTCCACCAGAAACATTAATAAATATAATATAATTGTGTGCAAACTTAAAACTTAGAAAAGTGTCCATTGTGGGTTTCCCTCATTTTGCAGTCTCTGAAAGACGCACAATAATTGTGTAAGGGAAATATATGTGGTCGTGTGTGTAAATATTATATATGTATTTCTTTTTTTTTTGTCATGGTCTCCTTGGATAGGCTCAATAGTTAAATTCCATATCTAGATCTCCTTGCCTTGGCTTTGGTAAATCCATGGTCAGCTGATCAGGTTTTCATTTCCTAGTCAAAGTTCCTTGTCATAAGTGTTTGGAAATACCCATTGCTTACATTGCTCTGCTTCAAGGTTATGTAACACTTGTACTTCTCTTACTTGATTGCTTTTGGTCTGTTAAATGTACTACTAAAAACATTTTGCTGTAGCTGTTTAATAAATGCAAAAAATACCTGTAGATCCTGCCAGTTACATTGATTATATTGTTCCTAGCCATCCCTGAGGACTACAGAACCCCCTCTGTGTTATGGAGAAGAGATAAAAGGAGAGCTGTCGTAGTCCGGTCCTGGGGTTATAACACTTCTTCTCCACAGATAGAATACAAAGAGTGATCTTGGTCACCCTGGGAGAGGAATTGGGTTACCGGCAGGATCACCATCTAAAAGAAATTAAAAAGGCCAGAGAAAAAGAAAACCAGGGCTGGCCATAAACTGATTGAAATTTGGCAGGCTGGTTGTATTGAATTGTATTGTGTTCTATTGAAGTCGATCTATCAATCAATTTCAGGACAAACAGCCTGTTGCGATCGCTGCCAGCAGTGCCAGCAGTGATGATTGTATTCTGTTGATGCTGAAACCTCCTGCTGTCAGCATACAATAGCGCAGTGGTAGGGATTCCCACATCATCACTGTGTTGATGAGGGAATGAAGAAATGTTCTTTCAGGTTGAAGGAAAAAAAATGACGTAATCTATGGCTTGCTTAAAGTGGTTGTAAACCCATCCAAAAAAAAAAACAACCTGCAAGACAAAGGCATAATGAGCTAGTATGCATCGCATACTAGCTCATTAAGAAATACTTCTCTTAGGTCCCTTTCACACTGGGGCGGTTTGCAGGCGCTATTGCGCTAAAAATAGCACCTGCAAACCGACCCGAAACAGCTGTTGCTGTGTCTTCAGTGTGAAAGCCCGAGGGCTTTCACACTGAAGCGGTGCGCTTGCAGGACGCTGAAAAATGTCCTGCAAGCCGCATCTTTGGGTCGCTGTAGGAGCGGTGTATTTACCGCTCCTATAGCGCCCGTTCCCATTGAAAACAATGGGGCAGCGCTCCGAACCCGCCCGCAAAACGCCGCTGCAGCGGCGGTTTGCGGGCGGTATTAACCCTTTTTCGGCCGCTCGCGGGCCCCGCGAGAGGCCGCAATGCACCGCTAAAACTACGGTAAAGCGGCGCTAAATATAGCGCCGCTTTACCGCCAGCGCCCCCAACCCCCAGTGTGAAACTAGCCTAAGATCGAAGCTGGGGCAGCGGTCCCCGTACACCGTTGTGACCGGCGACATTTCTCCAGAATGTATTTCCGGGTTCGTGAGCTCTGGTGCTGTGATTGACTGGAGCATGCCGCAAGAGCCGCCAGTCACGGCACATCAACTGAAGGAATGGCACAAACTAGCCATTTCTTCAGTGTGCATGTGCCGATGTCATCCCCACTGTACTTACAGGTAAGCCTTTATTATAGGCTTACCTGTAGTGAAAAGTGGTTTGTAAGGGTTTACAACCACTTTAATGCAGTCAGCACATCTAAGTACTAGTAATCTGCAACATATAAATTCTTTGTTCTTCGGTTTAGTCTTTTAAGTGATTTATCCTTTGTATCATAATTTCAGCCTTTCTAGTCTATTAGGGTGTTCCCTATTTCCCAAAGCTGGCCATACACCGTTAGTTTTTCATTTGGCCAGTATGCTGAACCAACAAAATTTTGATTTTTCGGTGTATGGCCAGCTAAGGCCAGGCCATAGATAGCAATTTTCTGTCCTGCAATGCCTCCTGTGGAGCCGTTGTGTTCTCCTGGCGGGGAGCAGCCCCCCACTGGGAGAACACAGTGATTATTGCTAGCGGCTTTTACATGTACAATTTAAAATCTGAGGTTGTACCCCAGATTGATCGATAGATCAACTTGGGTACATTCGACCTACCAATGCATAGTTCGAATCTCGGCCAGTTCAGCAGGAATGGCCAGCTATGTCTCTCTTTTTTTTTTTTAATCTAGAGCATTTTATATAAGATATGCAAACTCTGCTGAACGCGTGTTTTAAAAAGCAGAAACCTGCGTTTAAAAACGCGCGTTTTGCTGTGTTTTCATGCCGCGTTTAGACGCGTTTAGACGCGTTTGCGTCTATAAGCATTTGTAAAGATAACATCATATAGACCCTCCCCAAGCTCAGAAAGCATGTATTATTAACTATTTCTGCCAATTTGATCAGAGTGAGCAGCAGCAGCAGAGAGAGCAGTTGTACACTTGCATTTGCCTCTCTTTCTGTGTTTTTTTTTTAAAATGGATCCCATATTGAATATATGTCAGGAAATGCTCCTGATGTTGCTCTTGATGCGGCAGCAATGTCGTCGCAAATTTGCATGAGAGGTCCAGAATCAGAGCTCGTCGATATTGGACCCATCCGTTGATGGCACAGCGAATGTCCGTTGGACAAACATGTATGCATTTCACAAACATGTATGCATCAGTGAGTATATATGCTCTGTGAACTATCTAAACTAATTACGACATTTTAAACAATTTTTTCTAGTATTTTTTATGGTTTACCATCATATTTCTGAGTTTTCTGCTCCAAAAATTGGGTTCCTTTTAAAAAGGCTAATAAACGCAAACGCGGCTAAACGCAGGTGCCTGCGTTTAGCCGCGTTTAGCCGCGTTTAGCTGCGTTTTGCGTCTGAAAAGCAGAAAAGCAAAGTGTCTGAACGCATTTTTTTTGCTTCTGGAAAAACAAGGTTAAACGCAACTGCATAAAAACAGGAAAAAACTAGACTGTGTACATGGACACATAGGATAACATTGCATGCATTCAGGTGCAGTTGAAAAAAGTGTCCAACTGCCTCTGAACGCGCGTTTAACTGCGTCTCGTGTGCATGAGGCCTTAGTTGCTTTGCTTTCTTTTCTAATTTATTTTCTTTCTGTCCTTATGAAACATTCCACTCAAATATAAACATGCTTTTCCTACATGATAGGTCATATCAGTTCTGGGTGGCCAGATTCAACACTGACAGATTTATGCTTGGGTTCCCTACAAGATAAATGCCTTTACTGCCTTCAAGGGAGTCCTGTTTTTTGGTAAGATAGTGTGATGATCCAGTGTCTTTGATGCGCCCCCAGCCTAGGCTTGGTAAGGAAGGATTTGAAAATCTTTGTAAATCACAATTGATTTTCAATAATAAACGTACATTAAAAGCATCTGTGGGTGCTTTATAGAGAACCTCACACTAATCCATAGAAAGAGTCTTAAGGCCCGTACACACGATCAAACTTTTTGACAACCAACATGCAAATTAGCTGTTTTGGACAAACATCCGACCGTGTGTACGCTCCATCGGACCAACTTTTTCCAGGTTTCATTGGACTTTTGTTGGCTGTGCTAACGGACCAACTTTCTGACAACAAAAGTCTGATGGACCAAAGTCCGACCGTGTGTACACAAAACCAACGGACTTTTGTACAAACCAATGCAGAACCAATGCAAAAGATCAGACAACAATACAGAAGTTGACCAAAGGTGGCGGTAAAGAGCAGAAAGACCAAGTGATTTGGTGAAAGTTGGCTGAAAAAGTCCTGCCGTGTGTATGCAATACCAACTTAGGGCCAACGCCCTTTGGACAAAAATCCACGGGAAAGTGGGTCCACGGTCCAATCGTGTGTATGAGGCTATAGATTTATGATGGCCACCACAGATAAAAAAATTTTCCAAGAAGCACTGGGCCCTTCCAGTTCTTCCAAGGGAAATTCCTCCTGGTGGACACCACAGATGCCGAAGGCTTTTGGGTCACGCCTACATTTCCAACCATTCAATAAATGTCTATAACCACCTTTTATTCTTTTAAGGGACTATTATTTTAGTACTCAACCTGACCAACTCAAAAAAAAAACACATTTAATACACTGCTACATAAACTTCCATATCTAGGCTAACATTTCAGTGTACAAAATGTGATTATTGGGAAGAGATTGTGCAAAGAGTATTGAGGGGGGGTATAAATCCTGACAAGGTGATTACACAATGGACACAGATATATGATTAAATTATATGCCAGCTTAACCTTGACATGTTATACATTTTTAATGCATTCATCAACTAGGGATTGTAAGGATTAGCTATACATTGTTTTTTTTGGCCCATAATGTAATAAATAGGTAGGCAAGGGACGCTGGTCTGTACTAGAATAGATAATGTTGTGATCTGTGAATTGTCAGTTAAACAGTTTAGCGATAGCTGATGGCTGCACAATTATCTTTTATAATACAGCAATACCTAACCCAGCCTAGATGTTGTCTTCTGCAGACACAGTGTACCTGAGAGTATATTTATTTGTATTGCACATGCAGAGTTGATTCGTTGAAGTGGGAAGGAGCTGCAGACAGATACAGTACATGGCTCAGAGGACAATTATAGTAATCAACCTCTAGTTTCCATCAGAACATTTGGCAGGGTTGCAGGTGCTGTCTGAGGGACACCCTTAAGCCAGCCATACGGAGCATCTGAAAAATGTATTCACAGCGCTTCACTTTTTCCACATTTTTTTATGTTACAGCCTTATTCAAAAATGGATTAAATTCATTATTTTCCTCAAAATTCTACAAACAATATCCCATAATGACAACATGAAAGAAGTTTGTTT
This sequence comes from Lithobates sylvaticus, assembly GCA_028564925.1. Lineage (NCBI taxonomy): Eukaryota > Metazoa > Chordata > Amphibia > Anura > Ranidae > Lithobates > Lithobates sylvaticus. Next base: position 73,067,837 of record CM053036.1, on the reverse strand, counting down.
TGAAATCTTTGCAAATTTATTAAAAAAAAAAAATAAAATCACATGTACATAGGGGTCAATACTTTGTTGAAGCACCTTTGACACCAAAAAAGTGTTTTTGAGTATGATGCTACAAGCTTGGCACACCCATTCTTCTTTGCAGGACCTCTCAAGCTCCATCAGGTTGGATGGGGAGCCTCAGTGGACAGCTATTTTCAGATCTTTCCAGAGATGTTCAATTGGGTTTAAGTCTGGCCTCTGCAAGGGCCACTCAAGGACAATCACAGAGTTGCCCAGCCAGTCCTTTGTTATCTTGGCTGTGTGCTTAGGGTCATTGTCCTGTTGGAAGATGAACCTTCGCCCGAGCCTGAGGTCCAGAGTGTTCTGAAGCAGGTTTTCATCAAGGATGTCTCTGTACATTGCTGCATTCATCTTTCCCTCAATCCTGACTAGTCTCCCAGTTTCTGCTGCTTAAAAATATCCCCACAGCATGATGCTGCCACCACCATGCTTCACTGTAGGGATGGTATTTGCCAGGTGATAATCGGTGCCTGGTTTCCTCCGGACATGATGCTTGCCATTCAGGCCAAAGAGTTCAATCTTTGTTTCATCAGACCAGAGAATTTTGTTTCTAATGGTCTCAGTCCTTCAGGTGCCTTTTGGCAAACTGCAGACGGGCTGTCATGTGCCTTTTACTGAGGAGTGGCTTCTGTCTCTAGGAAGAGTCCTGATGGTTCCACATTTCTTCCATTTACAGATGATGGAGACCACTGTGCTCATTGGGACCTTTAATACTGCAGAAATGTTTCTGTACCCTTCTCCAGATCTGTGCCTCAATAAAATCCTGTCTCGGAGGTCTACAGACAATTCCTTGGACTTCATGGTTCAGTTTGTGCTCTGGCACTGTTAACTATAGGGCCTTATATAGACAGGTGTGTGCCTTTCAAAATCATATCCAATTAACTGAATTTACTACAGGTGGACTCCAATCAAGTTGCAGAAACATCTCAAGGATGATCAGTGGAAACAGGATGCACCGGAGCTCAATTTTGAGTGTCATGGCAAAGGCTGTAACTACATAACAGTATCTCACAAAAGTGAGTACACCCCTCACATTTTTGTAAATATTTTATTATATCTTTTCATGTGACAACACTGAAGAAATTACACTTTGCTACAATGTATAGTAGTGAGTGTACAGACCATACAGCGGTTTAACAGGACAGGTTCCACTCAGAACAGGCCTTGCCATGGTCGACTAAAGAAGTTGAGTGCACACGCTCAGCGTCATATCCAGAGGTTGTCTTTGGGAAATAGAGGTATGAGTGCTGCAAACATTGCTGCAGAGGTTAAAGGGGTGGGGGGTCAGCCCGTCAGCGCTCAGACCATATGCTGTACACTGCACTTCTGGGTCAAGGTCATTCGGTGCTTAGGGCAAAGATGAAAAACTGCGCCCCCCCCCCCATGTGAAAAGTTACAGCGCTTACAGACGATGGGATCTATACTAATGCATCAGTGACAATGCATTAACCCCCTTCCTGCTGCATATTAACAATACCATTTAGCAATACCATTGCTAAACTCCCCGCAGAGACTGCAGACATGATATAAGACAAGAGATCGTTAGAGACATCATACTAAAGATGGTCAGAGACTGAAGACATGATACAAGAGATCAATGCAGCCTCACCAGTGCCCATCAAATGCAGCCTACCTCTGTGCCCATCAATGCCGCCTCACTGTGCCCATAAACTCAGCCTCACCTTGCCCATAAGCGCAGCCTCACTGTGCCCATAATCGCAGCCTCACCTTGCCCATAATTACAGCCTCACCTTGCCCATAATCGCAGCCTCACCTTGCCCATAATGCAGCCTCAACTTGCCCATAATCGCAGCCTCACCAATCAACTTGCCCATAATGCAGCCTCAACTTGCCCATAATCGCAGCCTCACCAATCACCTTGCCCATAATGCAGCCTCAACTTGCCCATAATCGCAGCCTCACCAATCACCTTGCCTATAATGCAGTCTTACTGTAGACACTTACACAGTCTGCGGCCATCTCCCGCTGTGTCTGTACCAGCTGAGTGTAAAAAACTTTGGCCGCGCTGTGAGAAAAGTCCCGCCCTCCTCCTAGATCAGCTCGTGTGATAGACAGAACACTGCGTCTATCACACGAGCTGATCTAGGAGGAGGGCGGGACTTTTCTCACAGCGCGGCCAAAGTTTTTTACACTCAGCTGGGAGAGACACAGCGGGAGATGGCCGCAGACTGTGTGTGATGAGGAGGAGGAGGGGGGAGCGGAGCGCTGTGCTACAGCCACAGCTTTGTCCAAAGCGGCCCCAGGACAGCCGGCCTGTAGCGTGGCTTCTACTGCGCCCCCTTCCTCCAATAAATTGTCCTGCCCAGGGCATCCGTCCCTTCTGCCTACCCCTTGTACCGGCCCTGCCTACAGTAGATTCATCTGCAGGATTGAGCACCACCAGTGCAGAGCTTGCTCAGGAATGGCAGCAGGCACATGTGAGTGCATCTGAATGCACAGTGAGGCGAAGACTTTTGGAGGATGGCCTGGTTTTAAGAAGGGCAGCAAAGAAGCCTCTTCTCTCCAGGAAAAACATCAGGGGACAACTGATTTTCTGCAAAAGGTACATGGATTGGACGGCTGAGGACTGGGGTAAAGTAATTTTCTCTGATGAATCGCCTTTCTGATTGCTTGGGCCATTCCGGAAAAACCTTGTGCAGAGAAGAAAAAGTGAGTGCTACCATCAGTCCTGTCACGCCAACAGTAAAGCATCCTGAGACCATTCATGTGTGGGGTTGATTCTCAGGCAAGGAAGTGGGCTCACACACAATTTTTGCCTAACAACACAACCATGAATGAAGAATAGTACAAAAACATCCTCCAAAAGCAACTTTTTCAACCATCCAAGAACAGTATGGTGATGAACAATGCCTTTTCCAGCATGATGGAACACCTTGACATAAGGCAAAAGTGATAACTAAGTGGATTGGGAACAAAACATAGATATATTGGGTCCATGGCAAACTCCCCAGACCTTAATCCCATTGAGAACCTGTGATCAATCCTCAACAGGTGGGTGAAACCTCCCACACACACACACACATTCTGACACACTCCAAGCATTGATTATGCAAGACTGGGCTGCCATCAGTCAGGATGTGGTCAAGAAGTTGACTGACAGCATATCAGGGCGAATTGCAGCGGTCTTGCAAATATTGACTCTTTGCATAAACTTAATGTAATTGTCAAAAAAAGCCTTTGACACTTATGAAATGCTTGTAATTTATACTTCAGTATACCATAGTAACATCTGACAAAAAGATCTAAAAACACTGTAACAGCAGACTGTGAAAATTAATATTTGTGTCATTCTCAAAACTTTTGGCCACAGCTGTAGGTGAAACTGCTTTAAGGCCTTTCGCTGGACTCGATTTTTTCCTGGCTATATTAGACACGTGCACAACAAAAAAATTTGTTTATTTTCGTTTAGTTTTTTTCGTTTCCGAAAAAAAATTGTTTATTTTTGTTTCGTTTTTTTCGTTTCCGTTGATTCGTAAGTCGTCGGTGTTCGTATTCGTAACGATTCGTATATTCGTAAGTCGTCAGTGTTCGTATTCGTAACGATTCGTACATTCGTAAGAGTTATTTTTTCGTTAATTCGTTTTTTCGTTAGTTTAATTTTCTCGTTAGTTTATTTTCGTTTATTAGAAATTCGGACGCATTCGTATTTATTCGTACATTCGTAACATTCGTAGATTCGTAATCGGAGCATAATTCATAATTTTATGTAATGTGTATGCTATTATTACATTTTAATAATTTACGAATCGAAAAAAAAAAGTTACGAATCGAAAAAAAAGTTACGAATGTACGAATTTTTTCGTTCAATCCATTCGAAGCACGTTAAGCAACGCCATTGTAAGAGACACGGAAAATTAAGATTTGAAAAAAAAAAAAAAAAAAGTTACGAATGTACGAATTTTTTTCGTTCAATCCATTCGAAGCACGTTAAGCAGCGCCATTGTAAGAGACATGGAAAATTACGAATCGAAAAAAAAAAAAAAGTTCCGAATGTACGAATTTTTTCGTTCAATCTATTCGAAGCACGTTAAGCAGCACCATTGTAAGGGACACGGAAAATTGCCAATTCAACAAATAAAAAGTTACGAATGTACAAATTTTTTCGTTCATTTTCGTTGTTCCTGTTTTCGTTTTTCGGATTTTCTTCATTCGTACATTCGTTGTTTCTAATTTGTTTTTTTCGGATTTTCGTTGTTTTTCGGATTCGTTCGATTCGAATGATTCGTTCATTCGTACGAAAACGAACGAAAAAAAAAAGAAAAACAAAAAAAAACGAAACGAATTGCACATGTCTACTGGCTATGCAGTCTGTCCCCGGTGGACTGCAGGGCAGTGGAGATCTTTCAGCATTATTCCTTCTTCCAGCCTCCAGCCTGGAGGCAGACCACCCTTCCTCCTCCTAGGCCACACACACAGCAGCATATCAACACTCCTGCTTCCACCCGACTCCCCCACTGACCAGACTCCACAATATTTATGGGCTTGTTAAGCCGGCCTGCCAAGCCTCCTGCCTGGGGATTGTGCAGATTCCCATAAATATTCAGATCCCTGTCTCTATACCCCCGCCCACTAGCTTCTAGAAGTTTCCATGAAACCTCCAGAAGCAGGCGATAGGGGACTGGTCTGCAGAGCCTTCCAGCCTGACCTGAATCTGAACCATGACCCAATTAACAGACTCGTACAACTACCATGAGTCAAGTAAATTGTTTTACACCTATTCTAGCACTAGAGGGTGCTACAAAGGTAAAGGAACTTTATAAAGATGGAAAAAAGGATATGAATAGATATCAAAAACCTTGAATATGCCAGTCAGTACTGTTCAATTACTTGTTAACCACTTGACTTCCAAAAGATTTACCCCTTCATGACCAGGCCATTTTTTTTGCGATACGGCACTGCAACAACACTGTACTACAAATAAAATTTATATAATTTTTCCTCACAAATAGAGAATTATTTTGGTGGTATAAAAATGTAGTGGTTACATTTGATCACCACTGCTTTTTTACTTTTTGCTCTATAAACAAAAAAACCTGACAGTTTTGAAAAAAAAAAATATTTTGTTGCTGGGACCAATGCCTCTTACAGGGATACGCGTCAGCTGGAGCAGCATGCCTTGGACGTCACCACGTATCGGCATGTTGGCGAGGTCCACAGCTGTGTTACTACTGTGAAATCCACCATTTTCTTGAATGTGAGTGCTACATATTTTTAATAAATATAAGTTTGAAGTACTACACTGTGAAGCCTCTTCCTTCCATTATCCTATGTATCTGAGACAACCTGAAGACAGAAGGTCCATATTCACGAGAGCGCATTCATTTAAACAGCCCGGTCCCATTGGAGAGGAGCAGTGTGTGGAGGATTTTGAGGAGAGGATTATTCGTGTTGGTTGTCATTTGCATGAGCGCATCTGATCTATATAATGTGAGATCCAACTGCTCTGGTAAGCGGCTTTGATTTTATATGAAGAAGAAGCATCGAGTGAACACCGCTCTTGAGGATTTTGCATTGGTTCTGAGCATATGATGGCCTTTTATATGATAATTCAACTTATTTTTAGTTTTTAATATGGACACTTATTGTATTTGAACTCTTTGTGTTCACATTATTTGCACTGTATTATTGGGTAGCTCGCCAATAAGCATATATTGATTTGTTTACGCAAATGTTATAGCGTCTTCAAACTATAATATATATTTTTGTAATTTTTATTTATTATTGTTTTTTTATACTAGTAATGGCATCAATCAGTGACTTATAGCGGGACTGCGATATTGCAGCGGACAATCGGACATTAACTGACACTTTTGACACTTGGCGGGAACTAGTGACACTAATACAGTGATCAGTGTTAAAAAATATACACTGTCACTGTACTAATGACACTGGCTTGGGAAGGGGTTAAACATCCTGGGCAATTAGAGGGTTAGCTACTTTTACCAGGGGAAGACATCGATTCTAGTCCCTGCTATGCAGGAATACAGGATCAATCCCTCCCCCTGTCAAAACTGAGATATGCCTTGTTAACAAACCATATCTCAGTTCTCTGTGTATTGACAATGATCGGCGGGTGACGGAGGGCATTGAGTGCCGGGCACCCGCAGATCGGTTTATGCTGTGAATTATTACAGCAGAAGCGGCCCACTGACAGTGTGCATGCGCCCCCTGCAGGCTGAAGTCCGGACAACACGTATGTATGTGTATTTTTTGTAGTTTTGTAAATTTAATGTTCCTGGAACCACAGTTGAGTTTTAGGGTTAATTGTACCAAATTATGGTTTCAGTACCAGTCTGTCTGGATTGCACTGGGTTCTGCTTGGCCATAGGTGTCGCTGTCACTTCTGGCAAGCATGAGAACGCAGTTTGGCTGGGCTTATTGAGTGCCAATCTCTCTTGGAACCAACCAGTGAGTGTGTCGTCTTGCTGTACATTCTGGGAGAGGGTACTTAACGTACTGAGATCACGTGCTTCTGGGTTCCAGTCCAGAAGATCTTTCTGTTTTTTTGGTCCTGGCCCTCCTGACCAGCCCTCAGGGCCCTCATGGCCTGGGGTGCGGATCCATCCAATTCCGAGTCTTGGGGCTGGCTAGCCCGAGGCAAAGTAACTGGAAGGAGGATTCCAAGGTTGTCCGGTGGCGTCTCATCTGTGAGAACGCAACCAGGTGAGGACTCTTCGGGAGAGGGCCACGCACAAGGCTGGTTCCTCAGCAAGAGCCTGGAAGCTAAGTTGAAAGACACCAAGTGAATCTACACTCGTACGGTACCGCCGGACCGGCTGCAAGATACTGGTATCGTATGAGGACTCTTTAATGCCGCGTACACACGAAGGGACTTTGTCCGCTGGACCTAGTCCAGCGGACAATCCGCCGGACTTTCCAGCTGGGCTTCGGCGGACTTGAAAGCGAACGGACTTGACCACACTTGACACACGATCACGCTAAAAGTCCGGCAGTTCACGCAATCACGTACAGCGCGTACGACAGGACTAGAAAAAGAAAAATACTGGAAAAATACTTGCTACTGAGCATGCGTCCTTTTTGGTCCGCCGGACCATACTACAGACGACCGTATTGTCCGCCGGACTGCCAAGTCCAGCGGATAATTTTAAAACAAAACTTAAAACCTAGTCCGCCGGACTTTTTGGAAAAAAAGTCCGGTGGAGGCCCACACACGAGGGGATTGTCCGCCGGACTCGAGTCCAGCGGATAATCCCGCGGGATAGTCCCTTCGTGTGTACGCGGCATAAGTTTACATCCTTCGGTTACAAACAAGTCTGTGGCAGAGACTTTATTCATAAGTTCTACAACCAAGTCTGTGGCAGAGACTTTATGCTATTTGAATATTGTATCGGCTGCTAGGCCTGGTGAGAGGAGGTTTACCCGATAGCTGTGAAAATCCAGTTGTGAATGGCTATTCTCTGGATTTATATAGTGAGAGACTTTCAGTTCTGAGCAGTTCCAAGAGTACCTGAACTTCCTACCTAAACCCTCTATCCCTATTGAGAGACTGTGTTTTGTCTACCTTTTTTGCAAATAAAAATCCCAAAGAGGATCCAGTGTCAGTTTCTAAAGTTCTTTGGGCCATCTACCTTGGGAAACCCCTAGACGCACACGAGGTCAAGCAGGTAACGGTAAGCCCAAATTAAACCAGCAGCTCCTTCGGGGGTTAGTGCTACACTACAATATAAAGTAGTGAGTGTACAGCTTGTATAACAGTGTAAATTTGCTGTCCCCTCAAAATAACTCCACACACAGCCATTAATGTCTAAACTGCTGGCAACAAACGTGAGTACACCCTTAAGTAAAAATGTCCAGATGACATAGTTACATAGTAATAGTAAATTTGGCCCAAAGTATCAATATTTTGTGTGGCCACCATTATTTTCCAGTACTGCCTTAACCCTCTTGGGCATGGAGTTCACCAGAGCTTCACAGGTTGTCACTGGAATCCTTTTCCACTCCTCCATGACGACTTCACAGTGGATGTTCGAGACCTTGCTCTCCTCCACCTTTCATTTGAGAATGCCCCACAGATGTTCAATAGGGTTTAGGTCTGGAGACATGCTTGGCCAGTCCATCACCTTTACCCTCAGCTTCTTTAGCAAGGCAGTGGTTGTCTTGAAGGTGTGTTTGGGGTCGTTATCATGTTGGAATACTGCCCTGCAGCCCAATTCCGAAGGGAGGGGATCATGCTCTGCTTCAGTGTGTCACAGTACATGTAGGCATTTATGGTTCCCTCAATGAACTGTAGCTCCCCAGTGCCGGCAGCACTCATGCAACCCCAGACCATGACACTCCCACCACCATGCTTGACTGTAGAGAAGACACACTTGTCTTTGTGCTCCTAACCTGGTTGCCACCCCACACGCTTGACACCATCTGAACCAAATAAGTTTATCATGTCCTTAGTCTGCTTGTCTTTAGCAAACTGCTTGCAGGCTTTCTTGTGCATCATCTTTAGAAGAGGCTTCCTTCTGGGACGACAGCCATGCAGACCAATTTCATACAGTGTGCAGCGTATGGTCTGAGCACTGACAGGCTGAGCCCCCACTCCTGCAACCTCTGCAGCAATGCTGGCAGCACTCTTCTGTATATATTCCCAAAGACAACCTTTTGATATGATGCTGAGCATGTGCACTCAACTTCTTTGGTTGACCATGGCGAGGCCTGTTCTGAGTGGAACCTGTCCTGTTAAACTGCTGTATGGTCTTGGCCACCGTGCTGCAGCTCAGTTTCAGGGTCTTGGCAATCTTCTTAGCATAGGCCACCTTTCTGTAGAGCAAAAATTATTTTTTTCCATGAGTTTTTTGCCATGAGGTGCCATGTTGAACTTCCAGAGACCAGTATGAGTGAGTGAGAGCGATAACACCAACTTTAACACACCTGCTCCCCATTCACATTCTGAGACCTTGTAACACTAATGAGGCACATGACACTGGGGAGGAAAAAGGTCTATTTGGGCCCAATTTGGACATTTTCACTTAGGGGTGTACTCACTTTTGTTGAGTTATTTTGAGAGGACAGCAAATTTACACTGTTATATAAGCTGTACACTCACTGCTTTACATTGTAGCAAAGTATAATTTCTTCAGTGTTGCCACATTAAAAGATATAATAAAATATGTACAAAAATGTGAGGGGTGTACTTACTTTTGTGAGGTACTGTATATGCGTGATCTGGCACACGGTTGCCATCATGTAGCAGTAAAAGTGCTATAGGGCAGTCAGCAAGTGGTTAAGAAGCCGAAAATTCAGGGGTCTCTTGATACCAAGCCAAGGTCAGGTAGATCAAGAAAGATTTCAGCCACAAAAATTGTTCGGGATACAAAGAAAAGAAAAACCCACAGGTAACCTCAAGAGAATCACAGGCTGCTCTGGAGAAAGACAGTGTGGTTGTTTTCAAGGAGCACAATACGACAATACTTGAACAAAATGAGCTGCATAGTCGAGTTGCCAGAAAGATGCCACAAAAACCCGGTTACAGTATGCCCGAAGACACACCTCACAGCATCTAGCACACTGTAATCTGGAGTGATGAGACCAAAATAGAGCTTTATGGTCACAACTAGAAGCACTATGTTTGGAGAGGGGTCAACAAGGCCTATAGCGACAAGAATACTATCCCCACTTTGAAGCATGGTGGTTCACTGATGTTTTGGGGATGTATGAGCTCTAAAGGCATGGTCAATTTTGTGAAAATTGATGGCAAGATGAATGCTGCATGTTATCGGGAAAATGTTGGCAGACAATATGCATTTGTCTCCACGAAAGCTGCGCATGGGATTCTTTTGGACTTTTCAGCATGGCAGCATTGCAATGATCTTAAGCACAAGGTCAAGTTGACCCTTCAGTGGTTACAGCAGTAAAAGTTTCTGGAGTGGCCATCAGAATTTAATATCATCAAGCCACTTTGAGGAGATCTTAAACGTGCGGTTCATGCAAGACGACCAAAGACTTTGCATGACTTGGAGGCATTTTTCCAAGATGAATGGGCAGCTATACCATCTATAAGAATTCAAGGCCTCATAGACAACTATTACAAAAAATACTGCATGCTGGCATTGATGTTAAAGTGGGCAATACACAGTATTAAAGCGGGATTCCACCCTAAAGTGGAACTTCCGCTTTTCTGAACCCTCCCCCCCCCTGGTGTCACATTTGGCACCTTTCAGGGGGGAGGGGGTGCAGATACCTGTCTAAGACAGGTATCTGCACCCACTTCCGGGCATAAACTCCCACGGGAGTTTACGCAGCTTCCTGTCCCGGCGCTCTGTCTACACACACGTCCCGGCAGACAGCGCTGAAGATTCTCATTGCGCCGCGCGACTCGCGCATGCGCAGTAGGGAACCGGAAAGTGAAGCCGCAAGCTTTACTTCCTGATTCCCTCACTGAGAATGGCGCCGACAACAGCAGAGAGCCAAGCGATCGATCGGCCTCTGCTGCCGACATCGCTGGAGCTGGGAGACAGGTAAGTGTCCATTTTTTTAAAGTCAGCAGCTGCAGTATTTGTAGCTGCTGGCTTTTAAAAAAAAAATTTCAGGTACAGTCCCGCTTTAAGATCTAAGGGTATGCAGACTTTTGAATAGTAGTCCTTTTATGTGTATACTTGTTGCCATGTTTTGTTTTATGATTGTGCCATTCTGTTATGACCTACAGTTGAATATGAAACCCATAAGAAATAAAATAAATGTTTTTTGCCTGCCCACTCATTCTTTAAAAATGGTACATAATGTATATGGCCAATTCTCTAAGGGTATGCAACTTTTGAACACAACTGTATTCTTATCCATGTTAAAAAGCATGGTTAGTGGAATATCACTGCTTGCTATTATTATTTAAGGTACTTATATAGCGCAGCCAATTTACGCAGCGCTTTACATATACATTGTACATTCACATCAGTCCCTACCCTCAAGGAGCTTGCAATCTAACTCACATTCATATACTAGGGCCAATTTAGACAGAAGACAATTAACCTACCAGCATGTCTTTGGAGTGTGGAAGTAAACCCACGCGGGCACAGGGAGAACATGTAAACTCCCGGCATGTAGTGTTGTGGTTGGGATTTGAACCAGCAACCCTTTATTGCTGCTAAGCAAGAGTGCTACCCACTACACCACTGTGCTATTGTATTTTGACAGCAACTTCTCTGTCAGAATACCCAAACAATAACTGCATCTGATTGGCTGCAGGCACTGTTTGCCTGAGAATTTTTCACCTGGAGAACGTTGTTGAGTTGGGTTGTGCCAACAGGGCCAGCTACAGCTCCAATATTAGCCATTTTCAGCAGTAATCCTGCTGAATTTTGAGCTCTGTATGGACAAATAAGGCCACATACACATGAGCGGACTTTCCCGCGGGATTGTCCGCCGGAGGCACTGTTTGCCTGAGAATTTTTTTTCCTCCCAAAAGTCCAGCGGACTAAGTTTTAAGTTCAGACTTAAAATTGTCCGCTGGACTCGGCACATGGGGACAAGGTGCTTTGGGGTGGGGGGGCCGCAGGGCCCCCCTTTCCCCAGGGCACCCCCCATGTTGAGGGCACGCGGCCTGGTGCGGCTCAGGAGGGGGGGGGCGCTCGCTAGTCCCCACCCCCTTTACTGACTGGCCATTCCGGAAAGAAGAAGAAGAAGAAAGAAGAAAGAAGAAGAAGAAGCTCCTCCGCTCGTGAAATAGCTAGGTAAAAGAGCAGAAGATAGCGGAGGAGTCCGGTGAGAAGACCTCCCAAGACGGAAGAAGACCCCCGGAGCTGTGCAATAAAATATTTTAAAAAAATTGTGTCGTTTTTTATTTACACTTTTTTTTCCTTAGGTGAATGGGTAGGGGTACATCGTACCCCATACTCATTCACATAGGGTGGGGGGTCGGTATCTGGGGGCCCCCTTATTATCCGATAAGCCCCCCCCCCCCGCCCGCAGACCCCGACAACCAACGGCCAGGGTTGTCGGGAAGAGGCCCTTGTCCTCATCAACATGGGGACAAGGTGCTTTGGGGTGGGGGGCCACAGAGCCCCCCTTTCCCCAGGGCACCCCCCATGTTGAGGGCACGCGGCCTGGTACGGCTCAGGAGGGGGGGCGCTTGCTTGTCCCCACCCCCTTTCCTAACCGGCCGACGTGCTCGGATAAGGGTCTGAGATGGATTACGCCGGGTTTTCGGCGTAGGGATTCCCCTTTAAATCCATGCCAGGTGACGGGGCTAGCACGGCGGCATTCACTGCCTTCGCTAGTCCCGTCTACCTGGAGTTACGGTCTAAATGAACGTACTTTCCGATCGTGTGTCGGCAAGTCCGTTCATTTCAAAAGTCCCGCGGAGTTTGGTCAAAACGCCGGCGGATTGTCCACCGGAAAAGTCCGGGCGTGTGTGGGCAAGTCCACACGCTCGGAAAGTCCGGCGGTTTATCTGCTGGACTAGGTCCGGCGGACAATCCCGCCGGAAAGTCCGAGCGTGTGTACGCTGCATAAGTGTTTAGGGAATGGAAGAAGGAGGAGAAATTGTAGACAGACAGTCCCCACAGAAGCCAATTTAGGGGAAGCAATAGTTAGAGGTCAAGCTATGAAGTGCTAGATGCACATGGACATCTCTCAGTCCATATCTTTTGAAATATCAGGCAATGACTGTGATTCAAGTCTCTCATACTGGAATGGTGACCTGATCTTTTGGGCTGGGTTTCACCAATGCTGTCACTTGGGTGAATGCAATAATGACCTTTAAGCATGCTCCACTCACTGATGTTAGAAACAGGCACAAATGCCAGTGTACAATAGGTTTTATATTAGGGTTGCCACCTTTTCTTCAAGCCAAACCCGAACAATTTACTGGCGCACAGCATTTTAATTTTTTATTTTTTAGTATACACTATAGACAGTAGAATTGTTAAAGAAGTTTGAGTGGGAGTGGACAGGGGGTAGTGAGATGGACAATGCTTCTAAACTTTTTTCAAGGAATACTTTGCAAACAATCTGTTTAAATGTTAGGTTGAATCAGCCCAGGAGTGGAGTATTGTGTACCTTATGGAGTTGGTGGTCATTATTGATGGCCTGGGTATAATACAGGGGTGTTGCTAGAACTATAAAAGACCTGGGGGCACCTTTTGGGCACCCAAACTGGAGCAGTAATGTGGCACGCACAGCGCGTCGCTGCGAACAATGGGTGTTGGCCCAATGGCGGTGAACAGTGAATGGGCTTAAAGGAGTATGGTTTAATAAATCAAACCTTTGTGAACTTTAAAGGCTTTGATTGCTGTGCCACAAGAATATGCATTTAAAAAAATTAAACTATACCATAACATATGATTTTATGTGCACTGAAAATAAACAGACAGCTAACTTTTTGTCTCAGCCTACCTTAAAGAAGACCGTCATTAAAATAGTCAGGGACTAATTAGCAACAGGCAACTGTGGAGACAATAATTACTTTATTTAGAAGTTTGTAATGTACAATAGTGTAAATAGTGCAGGAGTCTGTTAAGCTGGCCATACATAGTTATTTTCATTCAGCCATGGGAAAAAAAATGAACTCAATCCAAGCAAATGAAGTACTGTAGATGGAGGAATCTCCCTATTGGATTCCGACAGCAGCACTAGACACTGTCAGAAAATGGTAATCAGCAGCTGTAGCTCCCCTACATTCTACCTCCTACTACACCCCCCCCCCCCAGGCACAAATACTTTCCCACCCACCCAAAATCAACCTTAGGACAAATCCCCCCCCCATCCCCCTCCTAACACAAGCTATTCCCCCACAAATGCTACCTCCCCAGCACAAATCCTCTCCATCCAATCCTTCCTCTAAGCCCAAATTCCTCCTCCTAGCACAAATCCTTCCCCACCAAATCCCATCTCCCCAGCTCAACCCTCTCCCCCCAGCCACCTCCTAACACTGGTTTTACTACCCCCTGGCCACTAAAATTAATGGCTAAGTTAATCCATATTTAGGGCATGACGCATGGCAGTGGGCACCAGTGATGAGTTAAAATAAACGGAGTTACTTAATGCAGTTACTTTAGAGGATAACGAGTAATCTAACTGATTACTTTTCCCCTCATGGTAATGCAGTTCCCATTACTTGGGCGGCATTACCGCAATTACCTCTACCGCCATTAGATGGCAGTAGTGTAATTCCGGTGTCCTGCCGAAAAAGTTCCCCCGCCGGATAAGGACTCCCTGTACTGTGCAGGCGCAGCGCTTGCGCAGTACGAAGGACTACGGAGCTTCCGAAAATTGCCGAACCTAAACAGCTCTGAGTGAACTCTACACCGCGCAGGCGCAGTTAACATGTAATTGTATGAGGCGATGCCGCACGCTCCCGGTGCTCATGCTACTCTGCAAGGGGCGTCTATCGTGTAACTAAGGGGCGTGTCTAGTATTACTGTAACCAAGGGGCGCATTTATTATTATTGTTATATATCGAGCTCTGCCCATTAATTTCACATTCGCCCTCTTCTGTAGCCATCCGCCCCTTACACGATATAATAATAATAGACCCGCCCCTTGCTTACACGCTATAACAGATCTGCCCTTTGGTTAGAGTAATAATAGAGCAGCCCCTTGGTTACACGATATATAACAATAATAATAAATGCGCCCCTTGCTTACAGTAATTCTAGACCCGCCCCTTAGTTACACGTATAGAATATAAAAAAAAAAGTCAGTTACTTGTGTAACTAATTACTTTTCCAATGTAGTAACTGAGTTACTAACACAGCCAGTCACAGAACGCTGTAAATGGCCAATAACAGCGGCCGTTTACAGCGCGATCTGAGTGTCCAATGAGAGATGATCTCATATGTAAACATATGAGATCATCTCTCATCGCCGGCTCTCCCTCCTCACACAGAGACAGCGTGTGAGGAGGGAAGAGAAGAAGGAAAGAGTGTAAAAAAAAAATAAAAACTGAAAATAAAGAGCCACAGTACATGTCAGTGCCATCTGTCCCCACTGCTATCTGTCCCCAGTGCCACCTGTCAGTGCCATCTGTCCCCTGTGCCACCTGTCAGTGCCATCTGCCCCCAGTGCCACGTATAAGTGCCATCTGTCATCAGTGCCACGTATAAGTGCCATCTTTCATCAGTGCCACGTATAAAGGCCATCTGTCATCAGTGCCACGTATAAGTGCCATCTTTCATCAGTGCCACGTATAAGTGCCATCTTTCATCAGTACCACATATTAGTGCCATCTGTGCCACATCAGTGTCACGTGACATATATACATAAAGATAGGTGAACTTCTGATACATGTTATGGATGTTGGAAGGATTTTTAAAGGGTGCCCTGGTGTCTGGGTGTCAGGCAGTCAGAAACCCAGACAGATGATGTAAAAACCAGACTGTCTGGGTGAATCCCAGACAGGTGGCATCCCTACTTTAGCTGCATAAATTGCCTCAAACTATGCCTATTTGCGTGTCACCAGACTGCTAATCAGTTATGTAACCTGGACTATAGTTGATAATTGCTGTGGAACTTTTTTCTTTGTTGCTGCAGTCATATACTTCTGCTGTGTGGATATGGTTAAACTGAATATTCATTGATGAAGTGAAGCAGCCATCTTTAGGGAGACCACTTTGCTGTGTTCTTCTATGGAGTGTCTCCAGTGCAGGGGGCAGACATCTTGGCTGGGTCTGGAGGAGAGCAAATGGCTGATGCAAAGGAGCAAGGAGAAGTGAAATGTACAGTAGAGGCTGCAGAGAGGAGTACCACAAGGTTACAGTGAAAGGGGAATAGTGGTGTTTGGCAGGAGTTTACTGGAGATATCTGATGATGTGAGGCCCAGAAAAAAGCATACAGCAAACTGCACTGTGTTCCGGGTTCAAGCCAAGAACTTGCGGTCTCATACCCGGAATACAATAAAGTCTGATTGTCGCTCAACCAGTCAGAGAAAACAATGTATTCAAGCAATGAATACAAAGATTCCTCTAATGTGTTGAGTTAGAGAGGCGGGCTGATAATGTCACAACCTTTGACTCAGTCAGAGGCAGCTTTGTATTCATTGCTAGAACACATCACTTTCTCTAAATGGCTGAGCACCAATCAGATACTCCCTATCGTGTTCCAGGTATGAGACAGGAAGGCCTTGGCTTGAACCAGAAATTCAGTGCATTATGCTGTATGTCGACTCATCTTCATACAGTTTATAGAGGACATCCAGCAGCCTCACATGCCCCTCACAGTTCCTGACAAGGAGGGAAAGCGTGGGGTCACATCTCTTTAGATACCTTCATGATTGGGCACAAGACAATCAGGCCACATTCTGTCCCCTCTCAACAGACGTTGTTGGTTTGGGTGAAACCTGCTTCTTCACGTTATTGGAAACTGTGAGTGTGCCCAGCTGGGTAGCTGTCCCATCTGGTCATTGCAGCTTCAACTCTTCTAGGAAGGCTATCCACCAGGTTTAGGAGTGTGTCTATGGGAATGTTCGATCATTCCTCCAGAAGCGCATTTGTGTGGTCAGGCACTAATGTGGATGAGAAGGCCTGGCTCGCAGTCTCCGCTCTAATTCATCACAAAGGTTTTCTATCAGGTTGAGGTCAGGACTCTGTGCAGGCCAGTCGAGTTCCTCCACCCCCAAACTCACTCATCCATGTCTTTATGGATCTTGCTTTGTGCTCTGGTCCAAATCATTTGGTGGAGGGGGACTATGGTGTGGGGTTGTTTTTCAGGGGATGGGCTTGGCCCCTTAGTTCCAATGATGGGAACTCTTAAGGTTTCAGCATACCAAGACAATTTCATGCACCCGACTTTGTGGGAACTGTTTGGGGATGGCCCCTTTCTGTTCCAACATGACTGTGCACCAGTGCACAAACAAGGTCCATACATGGATGAGCGAGTTTGAGGTGGAGGGACTTGACTGGCCTGCCAGAGTCCTGACCTCAACCTGATAGAACACCTCTGGGATTAATTATAATGGAGACTGCGAGCCAGGGCTTCTCATCCAACATCAGTGCCTGACCTCACAAATGCGCTTCTGGAAGAATGGTCAAACATTCCCATAGACACACCCCTAAACCTTGTGGACAGCCTTCCCAAAAGAGTTGAAGCTGTTATAGCTGCAAAGGGTGGGCCAACTCAATATTGAACCCTATGAACTAAGACTGGGATGATATTAAAGTTCATGTGCGTGTAAAGGCAGGCGTCCTGATACTATTGGTAATATAGTGTAGCTCAACAGCCAGGATGTACCTTACAAACTTTTTGATATTACTAGGGGACTGATTAATAAATCAGTAGAAAAAAAATAAATAAATAGTTGAGCAATTTTTGCCCACAGCAACCAGACTGGCTAGATCCCTCACATGAAGCAAAGAATCTGGACGCTATCATGAATAGTCCATGAATAGGCTGATGCCTGAAAGGTATACCATTGGAAACATTATTTTGGTGCCCCTAGCAAACAATTGGGGGGGGGGGGTATTTATAAATCAGTGAATTTAACTTTCACCAAACATTCACTGGTGGCGAATCAATCACTGTAA